>OW240920.1:140773781-140816281 GCA_933207985.1 Pelobates cultripes | reverse complement strand
TATAGTCATCTGACCAAAATTAAGCAGCACTGAAACTCATATCACAAATTCTTTAAAAAACAAAAAAAAAAATTAAAAGAAAAAAAACAATACAAGTGTAAAATATCATTTGAATAAATATTTTTGTTTTAAAATTCATGCTATAAAATAATCCTTAATGGCAAGTTATTTGATGTTACAGCGTATTTTCGATTTTATTAGCTAGCTTGATTTACTTCAGTATGAAGTGTGGAGTTGTGAGGTTACTGGTTTATATTGCAAGTTAACCCCTTTAAGTGACACTGGTAGCATGACACATACGCCACTGAAGGGGGTAAATAAAAAAACGGAAGTCATTCATAACATTTGATTGCAACGAGTATGGAGATATGAAGAATGAAAGGTTAGGCCCAAGAGATGCTTCACCTAAATGATGAACGTTCTGGTTAGGAGAGAGGATCAGTGGAGTCTAAGATTCACTGCCCTTTAACAAGGAAGTAAAGGCTTGTCCTCGGAGGAGTGTTGTAGCAATTTTAGGTATACACTTAAAAATGTATCTAGAAGACTAGCAATATGACAGAATTGTCCATTAAGGTCTAAAGTCTAAAGATCTACCACAGTCAGTCTTGTCCTTTAAGACCTAGTTATGCCCCCTTTACCAGCCATCAATATCTATGGTGGCCACGTTCCCTTCCCCAGCCACCCACACAAGCATCTATTTTACACCCCAACCTGTCAAATATCCACGGAAGCCATATTTCCTTCTACAGTTGTTAGTATCCCATGCAGATCGTTATATGGAATGTTGATGGATTGTCATGGAAACCTATGTTATCCTCCTAGGCCACCCCATCTACCCTGTCCACACACTTCCTCCCCCAGCAATCTATATCTCTCCAACACAGCCATGTTACCTTTACTGGCCAACCCCAGAGATCTGCTCAGTTATCCACTGCCACCTTGCCCTCTTCCACAGAGTTTCATCCGTGCTCTACAGATATGCCCCCTTTGCTCAATTAATATCTCACATATCCAATATGGCCTGCTCCCTCCTCAGTCCTCCATGGGTGAGGGTTGAATACATCAGAGTAGTGTTTGGTTTTTCCCCCTCCTTTTGTGCCTGCTGCTACGGTTGCACTGTAACAAGTTTACGCTGATGCCCATTATGAAGCAGATTTTAGATGACATTTTAAAGCATATTAATGTATCTATGTCAATTTAATCAGGCTCTTCAAATGGGCAGTCAATTTACACTAAAGGTCATGTGCGTTTCAGAGAGGTAACCGCACAAAGAGACCGGCAAAGAGAAAGTTAGAAAAGAATCCTCAGCAATTGCATGTAAGGTCCGTTAAGCACTAGATAGGACTTGTGCAACTATGGCATCACTTTGACAGTCTTCTAATCCAGTTACAGGTATTTGAAAGAACTTGACCATTTGACCTGCGCGCCATCTTTCAGCAAAATGTAGTTAGTAGGGGAGTGGAGAGACAGGAAGGAGGGACAGGTTAGTCCTAGCATGGTTTCATTATGGAAAAAAAATCAAATGTTTTGAATGACTTTACCAAACATCTGTTCAGTCGCTGAGCAATATGAAATCTATGGTTTGTATTTTATCAACCAAAGAGTCACATAAAAGAATTTACACATGTAAATCTCCAAATACTTTCAAATATAAAATTTAATAAATAATCCTGACCAGTCCAACAGCACCATTCAAGGGTGAGGATCCCTTAGAAAATAGAATTAGGGGGTTGCATATTTTGAGTCCCTTTCAGAGGAGGTTTTTAGAGAACCCATTTCAATAAAGAAAAAAAAAAAGAAGCTGAATCACAGTCAGTCAATGTATAGAAAAACAATTCTAATACTTATTAAATACTGGAGTATCGAGACATTGCTCTGTAAGCAACGCAGCCCCTATAGACCTCAAAAGTTAAAATAAAAGCTTCTACATAGCTCCCTTTGCAGCCCTTGTTTTGCATTTCGGATTCTCTTTATCCCAGAGCCAAACTGAAAAGCTACCAAAAGGGTGGATTTTGGCGTGAATAACTTTGCAGGTAAAAGAAAACCTTTACTATGAAATTGGTATCAGTCACCTTACATGCTAAACCACCAACATCAAGCCATATAGGAGCAATCAGGCCATTTACGTTCTGTGACCATATTGAATAGCCAAACAGAACATTGGTTCTTCCTAAGAACAGAAAAAAAAAAAAAGAAAAAAAAAAATCAAACTAGAATACATTAATAGTGTATTTACAATACCATCTCTTAATTGGGTGTGTGTACATATACACACACACGCAAAAAAAATAGTTGTATGGAACATCTTGGGGGAAGGGAGGAATTTGCATACAAGCACAGGAATAAAAGCTACTTGATTTCACAGTCTCTCATTACAGGTTGAGTATAAGTGGAAGGTCCAAACAATAGGATGCATCATTTTCACATTTCAAACTGATGTAATGAAAGGAAGAAAAGATATTAAGAGACTCAAGATTGTTACGGATTAAGTCGGGTCTGCAATTATTAGACACGTACGGTGCCAAACTAATACTATAGAAAAATGATCAGGGTGCCATGAAAAAAAAAAAAAAATGTTTTAAGAGAGTAAAGGGAAAGTCTTCTTTTGGCAAAATGGGATTGTAAGAATACTGATTTCCTAAAAATTTTTTTAGCCCTAAATGATCTACCGTAATTACATGCAAGTATCTACCATGGCATCAAAATGCAACAAGGCACAAGTTTTGTTGCCCAAAAAAAGTATGGGGTGTTCATATAGCTCTGTGCGACCCGTCTTGCTCATTCACAGAGTTTAGGCATGCAATGATGAATGGATCATCACAAGGAAAGACTAATTACCAACGACCTGCAGAAAGATATATGGTCCACAAGCTGAGGATTGAGATAAACGGGGAACAGCCACAAATTTATGACGAAAAAAAAAGGGGACTGAAGGCCTTTGTGTTTATGCCAGGCTTCATTAAAAACTCCAGCCCTCCAGACGTTGCTGAACTACAAATCCCATGATTCTATGAATTAAATAGGCTGAGAATCATGGGAGTTGTAGTTCAGCAACATCTGGAGGGCCGGAGTTTGGGTAAGCCTGGTTTAAGCTGTTGAAAACTGTCTGTAATGCAATGATAGAATTGGGGGGAGGGGGGGAGAATATATAATTCAAAAGACAAAGCAAGGACTTGATAATATATTTGCATTGGCAAACAAGTAGAGGGGGAGAAGAGGGGAAACAAATGCATTCTTCTACTCTTTGGTAAACTCAAAACTAGTTTATTACAGAACATTGGCCATTAGCTTTCAACTTTTAAAAATAAAAATGAATTTAGCTTAAAATGTAAAGGTGTCAAACTTTAACTCCCCCCCACCCTTACACAAACCCAGTTGGAAAAAAGTTATAATAGTAAACAGCATTCAGAATAATAAATTGATGGAGTCAGGAAAAAAAGGATTGAATACAGTAGAACATCTGTTAGCTTGTGTAGTTGAGGTTTTTTTTGGATATATATTTATATAAACAAAAACTGCATACAGCAGTAGGTTTCACATTTATACAATACACATTTCTAAATGATAAGTTAAAAAGTAGTATTACAACGAAAAAAAAAAAAAAAAAAGATATCAAATGAGTTTTCTATAATAATGGATAATATATTAAATGTAGGAAATCTAAAATTACATCTAAAAACAAAGTCGGAAGCCGCCAATAAAAACTTAAACTCGAGACTTCAAAGGGAATCAATCATAAAAACTAGGTATGTTTTAACATTCAAGGAACAGTTTGAAACGATAAAACACTGAGCGCTTTAACATAATAAATTGTTAGACCGGCAAACTTGTATTTGCCTATTTCTTCAGCCGAAGAAAAAGTGATCGGGATAAACGTTTAGGTGAATAAGAAATAATGACAGTGCCATATTTATAATGAATAATGGTGTGGGGGAACAGCAATTTTAAATGCAGCATTGAAAGATACTTAACAGTAGGGGCTGTAGAACTGGGATGAGGGGAAAGGTGTCCAATGATGTTTGCTGGAATTATTCCCTTACGCCTTGTAGTAATTCAATGAAAGAGCGTATATCTCCGCACTAAGAATTGCAGTTAAACAAGATGAAAAAAACAAAAAAACCACAACAGAAACTTAAGGTAGTGATTGCCATAAAACTAAATATTAATGCAGTGTATACACTAATGGGAGGAAAACAATGAACTTACATTCCCCAAAAGCATGCCAGTGCTGAGAGACGAGGCCATAATCTGAATAGAGGATTACCTCCACCCAAAAAAAACAGTAATTAACAGTAATTAACAGATATCAGTATAATGCAGTATATATAAAGCATTAATAAATGATAGATTCCCTTTGAGAGTCCTGAAAATAAATATTAAGGTGTGGCATCTGTGCAGAAGAACCTAAAACAAGGGATAGAGACAGTATCAGAGGTATCGCTTGTACATAAAAATAAAAAAGTCCCTTCAAATGTCTCTGTGAAACCCATTTACGCAGTGATTTTTTTTCTGTAGAATGGTTTACCCAGCAAGTTTCCACAGTACAATTTTTATTTATTTATTTTTTAAAAGAGTAAACAAACACGGCTATCTCTAAACGGTCTAAAAAACTACAAAAATGGTTAAAAAGTCAGCACCACGTTATTTTTCAGCTTCTATTGTCAATGATGGACAGAAACCAAAACTTGTTTTTTGTTAGCTATGCACTTGGCCATTTATGGCATCAGGTTGACGTTAGAAGAAAGTAATTTTTCACTTTTAGGAGGGAAATAAAACTTAAACAGTAAGAACTATATAGCGCTACTACATAATACAACTTTCAACTGAAAGCTTTTAAAGTTTCCACTTTCCGTACATTCATTTCATTATACAATTGAACTTATAATGGGATTACGAATAGCTGTACTCAGAATTAGAGGTTTTCCCAGATGGATTCTGGGTAGCTTATAAACAACAAATGCATGGTATTAGCACTTACAGCTCATCGGCTGGAAGAATGGTTTTTTCGTTCAGTGATCTTGGTGTTGCCAGAGTTAAACATTTTCCGGTGCTTCCCTTTTACATTCCCGGAACATTTTCTGTGTCATATCAATAAGTTGGTAACCAGTATTAAGCTGTTCTAACATTGTTCTGAATAACTTTAACTACAGGTGTCTAATATTGATAGACCGGTCAGATCAACTGGAAAGGATAGGAGAATAAAAAAAATAAAAATATATATATATACACACACACACACTGTAAAGTACTTTACCTAGATTGGTAGACCCAGGGGAAAAGCAACATTATAAGCCCACTCGGGTCTTTAAAATTTACTGAACACACAAACAATTTTCACTAAAAATATCAAATTTACAATTTTCTGCAAGAGTCTCACCATTGGTGTTTGATGGGAAAGAGTATGACCCAAAGAATGAAGCACTTGCAAAGTATTACACTATAATAATTTGGTGTGAAACGTTACTGGCTTGAAAGAACTGCCATGCATTAATTAGTATGCCGGTGGATGGGAGATAAATTACAACAAGCAACACAGCCTGACAGACACATCTATGAAATGATGTACTCTGGGTTACCGTAAAGCAAAGCTGCAACACATTCAAATAATTGCTAAAACGATAATGCCATTATAGCTTAATTAACAGCATGATCAGTGAGATCACATTGTGGTGTCACACGTTTGCAAATGTCTAATAATTTGCAGCATCTATGGAAAAAAAGCCTCTTTTCTCAGTATACAGCTATTCATAAACATTACAGATTTATAAAATTTCTCACATAAACACTCTAGTGAAAACCACGTATTTCTAATGTTTTCCAATTCTTTTTTTTTTTTAACTATACGCTTAATCAGGAGTGCAATAGTACCCTGTCTCCTTGCAAAGCAAAAAAGGGAAAAAAATAATTAAAAAGCCACTTAAAAAGTCTTACTTTAGTGTGTCATCCAGATATTTTATAAAGTTTTTTTTTTTTTTTTATCTTTTTGAGGCAGCCCACCCAGCACCCCCCCAAAAAAAAAAAATATATGGAAGGAAAGCATCCTCTGCTTAAAAGAGTTATATTACCAAATAAGCCAATATTAAAAATATGCATTGATTAATGTGATATGTGTGCTTTATACATTATGCCCTTGGCATATCTGGTGTTAATCGGGTGTAGTAGACACGGTGTGAATCTCAACATTTGAGTCCAGGTTTGATTCAGAAGCAGAAACATCATTTTGTTCCGCGTAGCCTTCTGATCGTTCTGGAGATTCCATTCGGCTTCTAACTTCAGCCACAGCAGGATGGTTTTTCCTTAAATGTTGATTCAAAGTGCCTTGGAAAGGAAAGCATTTCCCGCACACCTCACATCGGAAAGGCTTGTCATCTGTGTGGCCCCGAATATGATATTCTAGTTGGTCTTTACGGGTGTATTTTTTCCCGCAAAACTTGCACACAAACGGAGTGATTCCCATGTGCAGCCGCATGTGTCGGTCGAGACTTCCTTTCTGGTTGAAGGTCTTGCCGCAGTAAATACATATTAGTCTCTCGTTGTACGGGTGCCAGTACCCTCTGGTGGTTCGTTCACGTGGACTGCTTTCGTAACTTGGCGTGCTCACAACGGTCTCGTTCTCTGAGCTTTGGATCACATTTTGCATGTCACTCCCTAAGTGGGAAGCCCTTTTTTGGCGTGCTCTTCCTCCTCTGAAACAACTAAGCATTGATCTGGAAGGACTTGAGTTGCTTATGGTCCCGTAGGGCTCTGAAACGGTGGTAGACTGGGAAGCAGCTTGAGGAAATGAGTAGGCATGCTGCAGTACAGACCCATAGGCTCCTACGTTGACCGCCACCACTTGCTCTCCATCAACCAGCTCTGTGTGATAGCCATCATCACCCAAAGAAGAGCTATCAGAACAGCTTGGTCGGTCTGATTTCTCCGCTTTTACTTTCACTTCGGTGATTTGGTTATCCTGGGTCATATCGACATGTTCTTGATCGCCTTCTATTTGAATCTCATGCTCTGAAATGCTCCCGCTGCTTCCCCGGTCAGAATGGCCTTCTTCTTGAGAACGATTCCGTAAAGCTTTGTTAGTCATGGAGTCTATTTTTAAGTCGCTGCCTATGATGGACTGCCGCACTTGTCCACAGTAAGGAGGGGAGATCTCTCCTGGGTTGGCAAAGTAGCTATCATCTTTCACGCCATTCTGACCACTTTGACCTTCTTCACCACTGGCTGAATTGACACCAACAACACTAATTTTTGAGTGAATGCTCTCTAGAATGTGAGTGCACTTGTCTATGACGCATTGCATTTGAAGGAAACTTGCTGCCGTTAAGTAGCTCACCACATCCTTTAGCTGCAGGGACATTCTTCCAGTGTAGCAAAATAGAAGCAACTGCTCGAAGACGTTAGGGTTTTTGATAACGGAGATAGATAGGCCACTCATGGTACTTAGTGCAGAATGGTCACGGAAATACGGAGAGCTTGCGGCCAGCACAGCTTTGTGAGCTCTGAACGGCTGTCCCTGGATATGAACGATGATGTCACATAGCTTCCCTTGCAAGCGCAGTTCATTAAGTTGGCTGAGAACCGTGCTGCTGTATTCTGGCACATCAAACTGAATGAAGCTGTTGCTGTCCATGTTGGCAGACGTTCAGGTTAACTGTAATAGAATAAAACATAAATAGATGTGAAGTTGTAAAGATGTGAATGGTTTAAACAATAGCAACAATGTACACGATTTTCCTTATTAAATTAAAATAAATAGTTCATACAGAGTATGTTCCCCCAACCAAGCTATAGTATGCTTAGCTGTAATCAACACTTTGTTATTTGACATTTTTAATTGTGGAGGCGGCCATCTTGGAATTACAAAACAAAAATACTTTTTTCAAACGTTCAGTGACATTTACTGCTAGCGGGAAAAAATTAAAATAAAGTTTGGAATAAGTTATTTGAAATAGGATTTCTTTAGTAACCACCAGATTTTCACGATGTAGGGAAAGAGTTTGTAATTCTCTGGTAATGCTGGCTTGTCTTATGTATTTGTAATGTGTCAAGATAAACGTCCCAGATTAAGGACTGAATCCATTATCTGCACGCTAGGACAGTTGATAAACTCCATTACAGACTGTGAGAATCCTTTTTATTGCATTGTGTATATTATATACACATATACAAAATTTAAACCCCTCCCCCCCCCAAAAAAACCCACAAACTAAAAACCCCACACAACTCACATTCCAGGTCATTAGCTAAAGGCTGAAATCTTACATGCAAGTGCAAACATGAATGTGATTTTATCTTTAGTCATGATCAGGGTTATTCACTAAATGGTGACTTGCTGTGGGGAATTCAAATTGGAAAACATATCTATCTTTTTAAGACATTCTACTCTCACTTCAGTGCTTTCTGCCACAAGCAAGCATATGGTTTACCATATACTTCATATACTAGTGGCTTTACAAATAATACCCCAAGGGGTGGCAGTGGGAAAAATCCCAGATGGCTCTTCCCCCAGCATGCAACCCCTAGGGACAGTAGGTAGCACCCCCTACTGGAGATCTTTAGGATTGGTACATGGAACTTTAAAGATGTGGCCGACTGGAGTGTGTAGCATGGGGAAACATGTATTAACAGAAATTAAATATAAGCAAATTACTATACGCGGTTACAGGGAATTACATAAATCCCAAATTAATGTGGATAACAGCAGAGGGTGGCACGTAAATTTACTACCAGCTATCTGATGGCAGAGACGGGCACGTAGATTTACTACCAGCTATCTGATGGCAGAGACGGGCACGTAGATTTACTACCAGCTATCTGATGGCAGAGACTGGCACGTAGATTTACTACCAGCTATCTGATGGCAGAGACTGGCACGTAGATTTACTACCAGCTATCTGATGGCAGAGACTGGCACGTAGATTTACTACCAGCTATCTGATGGCAGAGACTGGCACGTAGATTTACTACCAGCTATCTGATGGCAGAGACGGGCACGTAGATTTACTACCAGCTATCTGATGGCAGAGACTGGCACGTAGATTTACTACCAGCTATCTGATGGCAGAGACTTTACTACCAGCTATCTGATGGCAGAGACTGGCACGTAGATTTACTACCAGCTATCTGATGGCAGAGACTGGCACGTAGATTTACTACCAGCTATCTGATGGCAGAGACGGGCACGTAGATTTACTACCAGCTATCTGATGGCAGAGACTGGCACGTAGATTTACTACCAGCTATCTGATGGCAGAGACTGGCACGTAGATTTACTACCAGCTATCTGATGGCAGAGACTGGCACGTAGATTTACTACCAGCTATCTGATGGCAGAGACTGGCACGCAGATTTACTACCAGCTATCTGATGGCAGAGACTGGCACGTAGATTTACTACCAGCTATCTGATGGCAGAGACTGGCACGTAGATTTACTACCAGCTATCTGATGGCAGAGACGGGCACGTAGATTTACTACCAGCTATCTGATGGCAGAGACTGGCACGTAGATTTACTACCAGCTATCTGATGGCAGAGACTGGCACGTAGATTTACTACCAGCTATCTGATGGCAGAGACTGGCACGTAGATTTACTACCAGCTATCTGATGGCAGAGACTGGCACGTAGATTTACTACCAGCTATCTGATGGCAGAGACTGGCACGTAGATTTACTACCAGCTATCTGATGGCAGAGACTGGCACGTAGATTTACTACCAGCTATCTGATGGCAGAGACTGGCACGTAGATTTACTACCAGCTATCTGATGGCAGAGACGGGCACGTAGATTTACTACCAGCTATCTGATGGCAGAGACGGGCACGAAGATTTACTACCAGCTATCTGATGGCAGAGACTGGCACGTAGATTTACTACCAGCTATCTTATGGCAAAGACTGGCACGTAGATTTACTACCAGCTATCTGATGACAGAGACTGGCACGTAGATTTACTACCAGCTATCTGATGGTAGAGAAACAAGAGTTCTCATACTCCCTGTTTTTGTTATAATGTTTAATATGCCTAAGATTTCCTAACTGCAAACTCCAAAATGTGTAGCTGTGAATCATCTTTTCCACCATCAATGGAAATATCATCTCAATGTAGGAAGATGTTCTCCGGAAGAGAGAGGAGTACCTCAATCACTGCCGGTAGAATCCAACATGGCGGACACAGGAACTGCACAGCCAAATATGCTGATTCAGTAATATAAGTCCTAAAACGTACTCTGCTTTATTGTTTTTTCACTGTAGCCACATCTGGATGGATTCTATTACACGTTCCCATGCTCCCGCCTCGCCCTCTTCATTTTGTATTCTGTGCCACATGGATTGCACTCTTATTATTTTTGGGAATCGGGAGCAGTAATTACACAGTGGGGAATACAGTCCATATTATAAAACCTTGTTAGTAGTTAAATACATGTGATCCTGCTAAACAATTTCTGTCTTTGACTCATGATCTCTTCTGGAAAAACACACAGATACTAAATTGCACCCATGGGGTGAACAAATCGCATGCTTTCAGGGATCTAGAACACAGCCCCACATGGTATACTCCTTGCATCATTGTGCACTCACCTTGTGAGAGAAAGCAGTGATAAACTGTATTTATAGGGTCGGGTGTCAAGGCCATGCTGCAAATGAGCAGCAGAAACAAAATAAACCAGATGTACAAACTACATTTTGTGTCTGGTCTTGCCTAGTGGGGGATGGGAGTGGGTAGGGGGGAGGGAATGTGGGTGCGTGAATTCACTAGTCACAGGAGACTCCAAAAGTGGACAATATTGCCCATAGGGATTGGACTCTAAGAAAGATTTAGCACCAAGAAGTCACATACCTCGGGCTTCAATTAAAAGAAAAACATGGTAAGGCAGTATAGTAGTAGAGTAAAGAGTACTTTATTTAGTAAAAATGAATACTAATATATATATTTAGCTCCCTCTACTCCATTTACTACTGATCAAACCCAACATGCACCCTACATAAAATTCAGTATTAACTACTTTATAATCAAATATTTCAGACATGACATCAATTTTTCTTTTTTTTAAACAGAAAAACACTAACTTCACAATAATGCACTAAACCATGTTATTACCCTGAATACCATTTTATGTGTAAACGGACACTACGAAGGTAATGTGCACAGAGTATTGCTCAGAACATCTCCAACAGTTAAGAAATGGATCGCAGCAGGCCAGCTATGTAAATGAAACAAACATATATTGTATTGGACATACTGAGCGATAAGGAAATGGCCATTACACTGGTTTGCCAGCATTCTACCAGAGGTACGTGTTTGGAATCCGATAACATCCAACGCCTGGCCAGAGGTTTTAATAAATGCATAATGTCTTTTTTTTTTTTTTTTTTTTTTAAACATGCTTATTGTTGAGAATATATGTATATGAAAAAAAAAAAAAAAGCTAATTGCCCCTGGGATAGCTAAACGAAGACAGAGCTTGCAAAACGCACAGACGTGGGTAGAAATCTGCTGCCGGATCCTCCAGTAAAAGTAGGTTAACAGGAATGGAGAATACATTGTTACATGTGTTTTTTTTTCGAAACAGTCATTGATATTCATGAAAATCTAGGCTCCATTTAAATTCAGGCGTTCTCACTGCATTAATGTTCCAGCACAGATTTTAAATGACATTCTCATCTGCTGTGAATTAACGGTTTCATGTCTTACAAGCACACACACACAGTTATTCTGCAAAGCCGAGGAGATGCATTAACATAATGCCAGCTTGTCACCTCAAATTATTTGGGGATGGTCTCATTTTAAATAAAAGACTTCTTCAGGTAAAAAGATGTGAACTCACATGCCTCGTGAAAAATTAAATGCTGCACAGATTGAGCAACTACAGCAGATGTTGGTGAACTACATTCCCCATGACGCTCACACAGAATAAAAACCTGAAGGCATCATCATTATTATTATTATTTATAAAGCGCCATCACATTCCGTAGCGCTGTACACTGGGTGGACTAACAGACATGTAACTAACCAGACAACTGGACGTACAGGAACAGAGAGGTGGAGGGTCCTGCTCAATGAGCTTACATGCTAGAGGGCATGCAGAGTACTATGGGAAATGTGGCTCACAAAAACTGAGGTGTCAATATTAGTCAAAGCTTTTTAAGGTGACTGAATGTAGGGAATGAAAAGATATATATATATATATATATATATATATATATATATATATATATATATATACACACACACACTACATAGTAGAAGGAAAAAAAAGCAATTTGTTTACTATCTAAACTGTAACAAGACTCACTAGCAGAAATTCTTTACAATTAGTTCCCAATCAAATTTCAATTCTGATATTTGTTACTTTTTTTTTCTCAGTTGCCAATTTTACAAATAAAACAATCGAGACAGGGAAAAAGGAGAGAAATATGTAAGCTTGACTGTGTCGGGAGAGGAGACCCAATCAAAAAGGTGTGAATTAAATCACTAATACTTCCAAATAAAATAATGGCCTCACTGAAAGGCTTCTCTGGTATCTACCACATTTTCTGTAATGTAGTATACAAAGTTGCAAATACACCTGACACTTTATTTAACTATTCTAGGATGGAAAAGGTCCTTCTACTCTCCGATACTTGGCATTGCATATTGGTCAGGTCTGAGGATTGCACACCGAGATATTATATGTGGTATGCAAATAGTAATTTCAGGACTAGGCAAATTTGACCTTTAAAATACAATTTGCCTAAGCAAAATACTTTTGCCTAACTAGTATTCAGGCAAAACCATTTGCCTAGGCAAATGGCTTTGAAATCTGAAAGAAGAAAAAAAAAAAAAATATATATTTTTTAAAAATCAATTTGCCTAAACACTAGTTAGCCAAAGGGCTTTTGTCCCAGGCTAATAGTATTTAAAAGGTCAAATAACTATTTGCCTAGGCAAAGGCTTATCCTCCCCCCACCCCCCATGAAATTACTATTTGCCTACAACATATATACTAATATATATGGCATGACGACAAATCTATATATTTATGTGGATATATGCGTGTATATTATCTATATTTCTTCACACTGGCAAAAAGGCAATAAACACGGTCAAGGAACTATTAACCCATTCAGAACCAAAGAAAACAATGATTTGGAAATGAGAATGCTTCAAAATAAGGAGTGGAGCTAGGACAACCTGCATTATAACAATTACCCTGCATTTCTTACAGACAAACTTGGAGGGCTGCTTGCTAAAGTAAGAAAGGTCAGGGATTTGCAAGTTTAAGGCCAAAGTAGCAGAACTGGAAGTGTAGCTGACTAGGAGAATGTTTCCAACTCATTTTGAATTCCTGATAGTTCTTACTTTAGTAAGTGACCCAGTTGGTCTCGAGGACCAGAGGATATATTCACCAAACACTGTAATCAGCAAATAGCCAAAAAATAAAAATATTCAGACGCAAACCCTGCTGGTAACTTGGCTATTGTGCTGGGAATGATCAATTTGTTTCCATGCCGCACAACTGCCAAAATAAATTCCAGCAATTGCTATATTTTATCAATCCTTCAACTGAGAAAGACAAAGGCAGAATAGGGGATTACAATCTGATCCCTTAAGGTATTAAACTAAAAACAGGACTTTATCAAGTATCAAATAAATCAAAATTAACCTTGGAGAAAGCCCCAACCCTTGCCTCTTTTGCCACCTTGGGTGCCGAGGGTAACATCTCTATTTCTTCACTTAGTGTTAAATAAAAGACTGCTTAAACACCAGAGTCATGCTCCATTCTCCCTAAACCGCCCCCAAGGAGCACACGACCTGGGCACAGATTTTTATTTTATTTTTTATTTCATGCACGACTTGGCCTTCACTGGGAAATCCAATAGATAAAGCAGTATCATTCTTCATCCCGCCTCGAAACAAACTGTAATAAGTGGTTTTATTTCCTATAATGACGCTTCACACTGCAGAGATTTAAGGGTGGGATAATGAATAGAGATCCGCTGGTCACTTGCAAACTGATCTGTCAAAACAAATGCAGATCTGCATAATGTCACATTAAACAGTATCTATTGTCCCAAGTCACATTCTGGGATCGCGCTTCTGGAATTACGAATAGCAACACTATTTTTAGACATAACATGTATATGCAAATTAAGCCAGCTTCTTCTGCAGAAAAGCACGTACAAAATCAATAGCAAGGAGGAAAATAAAAAGATATTAAAAAAGAGAAAAAGGATTATGATACAGAGCTTACATCTGGCAAAAAAAAAAAACAAAAAAAACAAAACAGACTTTTGTATCAAAATGCCCACATTATTTTTTTAGGATCACGTCATCCATTATTACAGTTCTGGAAAAGTCCACTCCAAGAACTACACCATTTTTGCAAGTGCTTGCTGAGATTTGAAAGAATTTGTCCGAGTGCAGTGACCCTGTCCTTTTAACCCTGCAATGTAACACATTGCAATTTTCCATTGCAGGATTAAACACTCCTCTACTAGTTGTCTTCCTGACAGCCACAAGAGGAACGTCAGCCCTGAGAACAGTCAGACTCTGTTTTCAATCAAATGATGCTCCTAGAGAAAATGTAATTGGCGCAGCACGGTAATTTGGATTGGTTGAGATCAGCCTTGATGAATTCAGCCAGGGTGACTGCGGTGAGACCAGCATAGCAAGAGGTTAATGGCAAATAACACCTTTAAACCATCATAGGGTTGCACATACAGAGGTTAATCCCTCTGCTGCTAGGATGTAACACAACCACTGACTGCCATCATGGCCAGTCAGAACAAGAGTTCCAGGAGCCTAATGTGAATCCAGTGTAAATTTTGAACGTTGGTGCCAGTCAGCATGATCCTCATCTCAGCCGCATTCTCTACCTCTCCAGTGGGACATCAGCTGTGGAGAATCTGGATGTTGGAAGAATTTGGCCTTGGCACTGGATTGAGGGGGATCCAGCACAGCAAAGGCTACCCTGAACGATACTTTTTTTGGATGTGGCAACCCTTAAATAAAAATGGCAACTCACATACACCTGGAAGATTCATAGACTAGACTGTGATAACGGTAAAGAGGTCAGTCACACACAAAATGTCAGGATAGTCTGATCCCCAACATGCAGAACCGGAAAAAAAAAAAAAAAAATGAAGTACCAGAAAACCCTAAAACCTATTACCAGACCTTAAAGCCAGAATCAACATTAAAAACTAGAACAGGACATGCCGGGGTCAGGAGAACAGAGAATGTAAACGGTGTGTCAAGGTAGAAGCCAATAACACATTGGAATCAATACATAAACGCACTCAGATTAAAAGTGTGGAAACCACCTATATATACACACTGATAATTCGCAAAAGGGTGGAAACCACGACAGAGCAGAGAACAAATGCCTAAATAAAGTTTAAATTGCCCTAAGAGGGCTGTGATTTTCTATAAAACGATCACATTACGTCAAAATGTGTGGGAAAGACATACAAGTGAGGAAACATGCACGTTCGCAACATACTCATAGGGTGGAGCCTTTAAATGGCTCTGATGCACAGCGGACTGCGTAAGTTAACACGCCAAATGCAGTCGCTGCCGTCTGATATAGAGTCTGCAGTGGCACCACCTGGAACCCAACCAGTCGCGTGGGAAGCGTGGTCTGGGACTGGTGTGACAGGGAAGCACATGGGCCATATTGGACATGTGCGGCCATTGAATGCTCAGCCAATCTATGTTTCTCATAGGGATATATTCAATCCAATGCTTCTTTATGAAAAGCATATTCAGCGCCATTATACCAAATGTGTAGACAAACCTGTTTTCCTGGCACTAGAGAATCCTACTGTGCCCCTCATCCCATGTTGCTGAAGGGGTAAAACCCCTTCTGACACTTACCTGAACCCAGCACCAATTTCCCTCGGTGCTGGGTCAGGCTCTGCCCATGCCAGCCAACGGGGGAGACCTAATGCGCATGCATGGCAATGGGGATGATAGACAGCCACTAGATGGGAAGGGTGATGGGAGTTGGCACCTAGACCACTCCAATATGCAGAAGTGGACTGGGTGCCTGGAGTGTCCCTTTAAATTAGAGTGTTGATGAAGTAGTGCATCTGAAAGCTGATTGACAGCCACTAGACGAGGGATCGCAAACGGTCACTTATATGCAGGTGGCCTACACCTCTCAGAATTCTTTGAATGCAACAAATGGCCGGAGAACCATGGGAGTGGTAGTTCAGCAACATCTGATGGGCTCAGAGTTCGAGATGCCTGGACTAAAGTTTTCTGAAAAATAGCAATATGTAAAATTATTAGTCTGCAGTAACAGGGATTATGCAACAAAACCACTAAACTAAGATGTAGTGATTTTAGTGCTAAGAGAACCCCTGTGAGAGTTTAAATAGTATATATTCTGGTTTCTACAGTACCCCTATACATATCTCTATGTTCCTATAACTTCGTGCAGGACTGGTAGTGCTGAGCTCAGAAATGTATGGGGCAAAGCATACACTAATTGCAGTACTATTGAGCTTCAAAGGTTCGACCTAGACAGTATTCTTGACAGCAGGTCTTTAACTTTGGTTTTACAAATATTAGGATACATTTTATTTTCTTAACAATTAGACTTTCCTAAAGACTCCAAGTATTGTCAATCGAAAGCTGAAAACACACGCATTTAAATAAATAGCTGAGCGGGAGAGAATGTCTTTCCTCACCTACAGTCCCTACCTTGTGTGTCAAATCTTTCATGTTTCCGCAAAAAGGGTATTTTTATATTTAAATTTTGTATCTGGTACCAGCTGCTAAAAGCTGTACTATTTGATACCAGAGTATCCACCCTGATCACAAACCCAGCACTAGACAAACACTAATTGCCATCACTATAGACTGAGAATGAGATGATGGTGTCAGAGTATGGGGTTTGTTTACTTACAATGTAATTATTAATTTGATCTGGAACCATGTACAAAAAACACAATAGAAGTGTCATGCTACATTTGTATAAATTTACCGAAGTATCCAAAAGCTAACCTGTCATTGGCAAAGCATCTCATGTTAATAAAGTAACTATTCTCTTCTAATAGTTCCACATGCAGATGACTGTCAAAACTTTAAAAAATAAATAAATAATAAAACTGTTAAGAAAGGTGTAAATGGCAATTGATAACAATGAACAATCTAAATGCAAATCACAATCAGTGAACCAAATCTTGGTATTACCACTTGTCACCCAAAAAACAAGCCCCTTGTTAAAGGAATTTATATTAGAAAAACATAGAAATGGGGGATGGGGACAATCTAATCCAAATGTTTTCTTGCCCACATCCCCATTGTTAAAAATCTTGTTAGGAGACATGCACCAGATCCAGAACACAGAGATAATTTAATCTATTTTCTTGCGTGCTGATATATGGTTTTATTTAAAGATATGGACTATGGAATGTGCAAGACATGAATGCTGAAGGTCCTCTGGCTATTATAGTGTTAATGCTCTACCAGTTATGACCTGCAAGGGGCTCAGGAATCCTGCCTGACTTAAATAACCAATAAATGTGACGTGGGGGCTTTAAAAAGGGGGGAGGAATACATGGCTGTTTGTGGATGGGAAATTTAGGAAATGCAGAATTCACCAAAACCTAGTAGCTCAACAAAAACTCTGAGGATAAAGGACTGTGTACGCCTCAGGCTTATTTGGGAAAATGAATCATTTGCAATGTGACATATAATATTGCTGCGCTAGTTACAAGTTGGGAACAGTCAGTCAGGCAAGGCTTGTACAGCCCAGTAATGTTATCCTATAAAATGCAACCAGTCGCTTTCACAGCTTAGAATTCGGACATTTTTTCCCCCTGCTGGATGCATGAAAAGACAGATTTTGATTTGCACAGTGCTAACTAGGCTTCAGTCGTTCCTAGCTCAAAATAGAAAGAGCAAATTAATCACTGCAAACACCTACAGAAATGCAAATATGCTTTCAGATTTTGCATTGTGTAGAACAGAACCGACTGTCTCCGGCAAGGAAGGTGAACAGAAAGTACGACAAATTCCTGTGAGATTCTAATAAATTAAATCTAGTTTAAAAGAATCGAAGGGGTGAAAATATTTAAATAAGTACATACTCTGTAACAAAACTGTGTATGTGATTCGGCTCCATTTCTGAAACTCCCATAAAGGATTGTGTGTATAATTCATGCAAAGCTAAGTAACTAGACATTGCGAATGAGAGGCTGGTTTCACTCTTTAACTAACAAGCCTTTCCAACTAAATTGCTGGGGATTGTGGCACTTGCAGTCCATTCAGTGCTGAGCTACAAAAAGCAATGTAAGGTTAATTGTAAGCTCTTGTGCGTTTAACTTGTCTGGCTATAAATACATGTCCTCCTATTGTACAGTGCTTTGGAATTTGTTGGAACTTTATAAATAATAACCACTGCAGCACACTAAAGGGTGCCTGGTTGTTTGACACCACCACCCTCCCCCAAAGGCAGTATTCAAACTGTTTGGCAACGGTCTAACTTACCTGGGGTACACCCATCTCCAGTCACTGCCTCTTTGACAATCTGAAGCACTCTGCAGTGAGGTAAATCCGGCAGTGCAGGGCTAGCTCATTGGGTCATGCTCTGAGCCAATGAGCTTGCCCTGCACAGGCAGAGTGTTAAAGAAAGGTCCATGTAGGAGTTGTCAACTTCCGGTTCAGGATGTGACCGGCAATCGGTAGACCCAGACAAGAAGTCAAACTGTGAGTTTTGCCAATTACTTTGGAGGACAACCAGGCAACTACACAATGTATTCAAAGTAAACTGTAGTGGTTATGGTAAGATTTTGGAAAAACATGATCAGAAATTATGTGAAAGCAGCAAAGTCAATCTGCATAGAGATGAACAAGAATGTTCAATCTTGACAGAAGCTCATACTATATTGCCGAATTAAAATCACTTCCAAGCAATGTGTGTTGATTCTGCATAATCAGTTATGTCCTTCTTCCTTACAAACTAGCCTTGGTGAATGAAACGTACGGCAGGTTTGGGCCAAAGGTCTTTCTTTATATCTGCCACATTCTTGAAAAGTTCAGTTTGACAGCACGCATGATGGGGAAACAAAACACACAATCAGCATTTTAAACTAGGAATTACTAAAAGACTACTGCAAGGGAAGTGGACATTTTTACAAAAATTGTAGAAAAAAAAGCAAGAGGTTTGGCAGAGTATAATGTGTGATCACAGGGTAGTTTAACTGTGTTAGACTAACGACTTTGCCAAAAGGGAACTTATCATTTCCCCATTCCTTGAACTGCATTTCCTAATACTCTGAACTTGTCACCTTCTTTTCTCCTTTAGCCTACGATCTACTTTCTTATAATTCCCACAACTGCCTAACAAGAAAGTATAGATTTAGATAAACACAGGGACAGAAGGTGACTTTATATGCATATCAGAGAATGTAAACCCGGACTACTGCCATTTCAGTCTCAAAAATATAATGTATATATACACCGAACGTTTTGCTTTGGGATATGTAACAGACTCAAAGCAGTGGGTTTCTGAATTTGATTAAATTAGCGACGAGTTGACTTTTATTTGACCCTCACCATAACTATCAACACTTAGCATTATTCTATGTATACATACACATAACCATGTGCAATATATTAGAAGAACACGCTGCCGAGAGAATGCTCAGAAATGACAAACCACAATGGTTTCTAGAAACCAGCAGTAACTTATTAAAATGAACAGATAGGTCCTATCAAAGGGCAATCTGAATTACCTAACCAAAAGAAAACAAGTGTTGGCTTTTTTCAAAACCGACAAAATGACAAACGCTTTTACAGTCTGCAAAGTGGTTATCCCAACTACTTTCTCCCCTCACCCCCTCCAGTAACAGCCTACGTTATTCAGAAATACTGCAATCACTTGTGAAGACTGAAAATGCAATTTGATAGAAGCAAAATAAATTAGAAAAAAAAAAATAGTACTACTCTTGAAAGCATGAGTTTAATTTGTCAAGCTACATCTAAGCACCCCATAGAGCTAGACGTAAGAGGATCGTTTGGAGGAGGATTATGGACATCAGATGCAAAACAGTCAGGGGTTTTCACTAAATTATGGATTATATTACAAACTTTAAGCTATAATTGCTAAAACGCCATCGCAACTCATTGATTCTTGGATCGTCTTATTTAACTTTCAAACACTTTTCCCTTTTTATTTTCCTAGCTTGGTTGTGTAAATAGATGATAGTGATAAGGCTGCATCCAATAATTATATCATTATAAAATACTATCATGAAGTGAAAGATTAGATATCCATCCATGACCGCCTTCTAATCCTTCTTTTGTTGTTGATGTTCACTATTTTTCATAAATATACATCTATATTTAAATTTCTTTCCTTTTTTGTATATCCTAGAGCTCTCTTTTTGAATGCTGCTTCTGCTTTACATTTTGTTCAATAAAAATCAGAATGAAAAAGATATTTATTTTAGCCGGAAAAATTTCCAACTCAGCTATTTCAGTGCCGGTAATATGCCAAGCTTGCAATGATACTGTAAATTCCTCATTAAATAAATATCCTTACAGCTGACAAGCATCACACAAACTGTTCAACTATGCAGCCTTTTGGCTTCCCCTTGCCTAAGAGTAGAGTGAGGTTCTATGTGAATGTGGGGTTGCATGTAGTTTTTTTTTTCTATTTTTTTAAGCGACAAATGAACCTCACAATGTTTTTATAACATTTTACTGAATTTATTGCAACATGGGTGTAGGAAAAGGTGTATATACCCTCAGATACTGTCGTGGGAGAATGATAAATAGATTCCCTAGTAATGATGATCTAATTAAGTCTAAGACTATATGCTTTAATGTTCTAGATGGAAAATAAATAAAAACAAAAAAAAAATAGGTATTTTCTGAGTCTAAAAAAAAAAAAAATTTAGATTTTTTTTTTTCTTCAAGAGAAATGTAGCAAATTCTGTATCGAATCAGAATTGTAAAAACCATGAATTTCTGGGCCCTTTTTGAAAGAAAATGTTTAAAAAGACTAATTATATAATTTACATCTTTTAAAATTCCTAAAAACATCTCTATTAAATATTTATAACTCTATAAAACAGATCTCCACTTGCTAAAGGAAAGCTCCTTACAACCTCTTTTCACTGAATTTGCAGCCACCATTACAGAGCTCTCTAAAGTGGGTGGGGGGCACATTTTCTTGCATGTTTACTCACTAAAATGTGAAATGTCATAAAATCGGTTCGATTTTGGATGAAAATGAAGAATAAAAAAATCTCACAACTGGCAGAATTGTTTTTTTTCCCCCCAACTTTGGATCTGATATTCACCGATTTACCCACAGTTCATATTTTTTTAGCGAATAGCCCTGTTTAAAGATCTGCCCCCCACCCTGTCCTATCTGTCCATGGAGCTGCTCGATGGGTAACATGTGAGGGGGGGGTTAAGACCACAAGGTAATGAGGACCCCCAGGTTATGAGGGGCCCTGGTCATGGATGGCCTAGGACCCCAGGCTGCGAGGGGCTCTGGTTATAAGTGGCTCAGGGCTTTGGGATATTAGGGTCTCATAGTGAGTCTGGGGGGGTTATTATGGGGGGACTCGTGTAATAAGGTCTCCGGGTTAGGAGTGGCCCAGGACCCCCAGGCCCGAGTTATTACAGGGGGTCCCGGGTTATTATAGGGGGGGCATAGCTGGGAGTCAGTGTGAGCCCCCATATTGGTGACGTGTCCCCCCGTGTGACGGTGAGTTGAGTCAGTGCTCCCCCGGGGTGGTTATGGTGGGGGGCAGGGAGGGGCTCCCCCCCCCGGGGTGGCTATAATGGGGGGGGCCCCGGGGTGGTAGTTGTGGTTATGGGGGGCCTGCCGTCTCTCACCTCGGAGAATGAGCCGCTTCTCTCCCCTTCACATCGCTCCGGGCAGCGCGGCCAGTCCCGGGCCTAGAACCGCTCGCTCTCTCTCCGGCCTCCTCAGCTGCCGGAAACTCTCTCAGACCTCGCCCAGCGGCCACTTCCGGGTCGGCGTCCTCCCTCCCTCCCCCACCCACTCCCAGGACACGCCCCCTCGACGTCACCACCCAGCCAGCGCGCGCCACGGCTTCAACAACTTTATTTAAACCACAACCAGAGACACAACAAACACACATTGTATCCAGTGTTAATGGGTTATTATAGAAACATTATATCCAGTGTTAATGGGTTATTATAGAAACATTGTATCCAGTGTTAATGGGTTATTATAGAAACATTGTATCCAGTGTTAATGGGTTATTATAGAAACATTGTATCCAGTGCTAATGGGTTATTATAGAAACATTGTATCCAGAGTTAATGGGTTATTATATAAACATTGTATCCAGTGTTAGTGGGTTATTATAGAAACATTGTATCCAGAGTTAATGGGTTATTATATAAACATTGTATCCAGAGTAAATGGGTTATTATAGAAACATTGTATCCAGAGTTAACGGGTTATTATAGAAACATTGTATCCAGTGCTAATGGGTTATTATAGAAACATTGTATCCAGAGTTAATGGGTTATTATATAAACATTGTATCCAGTGTTAGTGGGTTATTATAGAAACATTGTATCCAGAGTTAATGGGTTATTATATAAACATTGTATCCAGAGTAAATGGGTTATTATAGAAACATTGTATCCAGAGTTAATGGGTTATTATAGAAACATTGTATCCAGTGTTAATGGGTTATTATAGAAACATTGTATCCAGAGTTAATGGGTTATTATAGAAACATTGTATCCAGTGTTAATGGGTTATTATAGAAACATTGTATCCAGAGTAAATGGGTTATTATAGAAACATTGTATCCAGAGTTAATGGGTTATTATATAAACATTGTATCCAGAGTTAGTGGGTTATTATAGAAACATTGTATCCAGAGTTAATGGGTTATTATATAAACATTGTATCCAGTGCTAATGGGTTATTATAGAAACATTGTATCCAGTGTTAATGGGTTATTATATAAACATTGTATCCAGAGTTAATGGGTTATTATAGAAACATTGTATCCAGTGTTAGTGGGTTATTATAGAAACATTGTATCCAGTGTTAATGGGTTATTATAGAAACATTGTATCCAGTGTTAATGGGTTATTATAGAAACATTGTATCCAGTGCTAATGGGTTATTATAGAAACATTGTACCCAGTGTTAATGGGTTATTATAGAAACATTGTATCCAGTGTTAATGGGTTATTATAGAAACATTGTATCCAGTGTTAATGGGTTATTATAGAAACATTGTATCCAGAGTTAATGGGTTATTATATAAACATGGTATCCAGAGTTAATGGGTTATTATATAAACATTGTATCCAGTGCTAATGGGTTATTATAGAAACATTGTATCCAGTGTTAATGGGTTATTATAGAAACATTGTATCCAGTGTTAATGGGTTATTATAGAAACATTGTATCCAGAGTAAATGGGTTATTATAGAAACATTGTATCCAGTGCTAATGGGTTATTATAGAAACATTGTATCCAGAGTTAATGGGTTATTATAGAAACATTGTATCCAGAGTAAATGGGTTATTATAGAAACATTGTATCCAGTGTTAATGGGTTATTATAGAAACATTGTATCCAGAGTTAATGGGTTATTATAGAAACATTGTATCCAGAGTAAATGGGTTATTATAGAAACATTGTATCCAGAGTTAATGGGTTATTATAGAAACATTGTATCCAGAGTAAATGGGTTATTATAGAAACATTGTATCCAGAGTTAATGGGTTATTATAGAAACATTGTATCCAGAGTTAATGGGTTATTATAGAAACATTGTATCCAGTGTTAATGGGTTATTATAGAAACATTGTATCCAGAGTAAATGGGTTATTATAGAAACATTGTATCCAGAGTAAATGGGTTATTATAGAAACATTGTATCCAGTGTTAATGGGTTATTATAGAAACATTGTATCCAGTGTTAATGGGTTATTATAGAAACATTGTATCCAGAGTAAATGGGTTATTATAGAAACATTGTATCCAGAGTTAATGGGTTATTATATAAACATTGTATCCAGAGTTAGTGGGTTATTATAGAAACATTGTATCCAGAGTTAGTGGGTTATTATATAAACATTGTATCCAGTGTTAATGGGTTATTATATAAACATTGTATCCAGAGTTAATGGGTTATTATAGAAACATTGTATCCAGTGTTAGTGGGTTATTATAGAAACATTGTATCCAGTGTTAATGGGTTATTATATAAACATTGTATCCAGTGTTAATGGGTTATTATAGAAACATTGTATCCAGTGCTAATGGGTTATTATAGAAACATTGTACCCAGTGTTAATGGGTTATTATAGAAACATTGTATCCAGTGTTAATGGGTTATTATAGAAACATTGTATCCAGTGTTAATGGGTTATTATAGAAACATGGTATCCAGAGTTAATGGGTTATTATAGAAACATGGTATCCAGAGTTAATGGGTTATTATAGAAACATTGTATCCAGTGCTAATGGGTTATTATATAAACATTGTATCCAGTGCTAATGGGTTATTATAGAAACATTGTATCCAGTGTTAGTGGGTTATTATATAAACATTGTACCCAGTGTTAGTGGGTTATTATAGAAACATTGTATCCAGTGCTAATGGGTTATTATAGAAACATTGTACCCAGTGCTAATGGGTTATTATAGAAACATTGTATCCAGAGTTAATGGGTTATTATAGAAACATTGTATCCAGTGTTAATGGGTTATTATAGAAACATTGTATCCAGTGTTAGTGGGTTATTATAGAAACATTGTATCCAGTGCTAGTGGGTTATTATAGAAACATTGTATCCAGTGTTAATCGGTTATTATAGAAACATTGTATCCAGAGTTAATGGGTTATTATAGAAACATTGTACCCAGTGCTAATGGGTTATTATAGAAACATTGTATCCAGTGTTAATGGGTTATTATAGAAACATTGTACCCAGTGTTAATGGGTTATTATAGAAACATTGTATCCAGAGTTAATGGGTTATTATAGAAACATTGTATCCAGTGCTAATGGGTTATTATAGAAACATTGTACCCAGTGCTAATGGGTTATTATAGAAACATTGTACCCAGTGTTAATGGGTTATTATAGAAACATTGTATCCAGTGTTAATGGGTTATTATAGAAACATTGTATCCAGTGTTAATGGGTTATTATATAAACATTGTATCCAGTGCTAATGGGTTATTATAGAAACATTGTATCCAGTGTTATTGGGTTATTATATAAACATTGTACCCAGTGTTAGTGGGTTATTATAGAAACATTGTATCCAGTGCTAATGGGTTATTATAGAAACATTGTACCCAGTGCTAATGGGTTATTATAGAAACATTGTATCCAGAGTTAATGGGTTATTATAGAAACATTGTATCCAGAGTTAATGGGTTATTATAGAAACATTGTACCCAGTGCTAATGGGTTATTATAGAAACATTGTATCCAGTGCTATTGGGTTATTATAGAAACATTGTATCCAGTGTTATTGGGTTATTATATAAACATTGTATCCAGTGCTATTGGGTTATTATATAAACATTGTACCCAGTGCTATTGGGTTATTATAGAAACATTGTATCCAGTGTTATTGGGTTATTATATAAACATTGTATCCAGTGCTAATGGGTTATTATAGAAACATTGTATCCAGTGTTAGTGGGTTATTATATAAACATTGTACCCAGTGTTAGTGGGTTATTATAGAAACATTGTATCCAGTGCTAATGGGTTATTATAGAAACATTGTACCCAGTGCTAATGGGTTATTATAGAAACATTGTATCCAGAGTTAATGGGTTATTATAGAAACATTGTATCCAGTGTTAATGGGTTATTATAGAAACATTGTATCCAGTGTTAGTGGGTTATTATAGAAACATTGTATCCAGTGCTAGTGGGTTATTATAGAAACATTGTATCCAGTGTTAATCGGTTATTATAGAAACATTGTATCCAGAGTTAATGGGTTATTATAGAAACATTGTACCCAGTGCTAATGGGTTATTATAGAAACATTGTACCCAGTGCTAATGGGTTATTATAGAAACATTGTATCCAGTGTTAATGGGTTATTATAGAAACATTGTACCCAGTGTTAATGGGTTATTATAGAAACATTGTATCCAGAGTTAATGGGTTATTATAGAAACATTGTATCCAGTGCTAATGGGTTATTATAGAAACATTGTACCCAGTGCTAATGGGTTATTATAGAAACATTGTACCCAGTGTGTTAATGGGTTATTATAGAAACATTGTATCCAGTGTTAATGGGTTATTATAGAAACATTGTATCCAGTGTTAATGGGTTATTATATAAACATTGTATCCAGTGCTAATGGGTTATTATAGAAACATTGTATCCAGTGTTATTGGGTTATTATATAAACATTGTACCCAGTGTTATTGGGTTATTATAGAAACATTGTATCCAGTGCTAATGGGTTATTATAGAAACATTGTACCCAGTGCTAATGGGTTATTATAGAAACATTGTATCCAGAGTTAATGGGTTATTATAGAAACATTGTATCCAGAGTTAATGGGTTATTATAGAAACATTGTACCCAGTGCTAATGGGTTATTATAGAAACATTGTATCCAGTGCTATTGGGTTATTATAGAAACATTGTATCCAGTGTTATTGGGTTATTATATAAACATTGTATCCAGTGCTATTGGGTTATTATATAAACATTGTACCCAGTGCTATTGGGTTATTATAGAAACATTGTATCCAGTGTTATTGGGTTATTATATAAACATTGTATCCAGTGCTAATGGGTTATTATAGAAACATTGTATCCAGTGTTATTGGGTTATTATATAAACATTATATCCAGTGCTAATGGGTTATTATAGAAACATTGTATCCAGTGTTAATGGGTTATTATAGAAACATTGTATCCAGTGCTAATGGGTTATTATATAAACATTGTACCCAGTGCTAATGGGTTATTATAGAAACATTGTATCCAGTGCTAGTGGGTTATTATATAAACATTATATCCAGTGCTAATGGGTTATTATAGAAACATTGTATCCAGTGTTAATGGGTTATTATAGAAACATTGTACCCAGTGCTAATGGGTTATTATAGAAACATTGTATCCAGTGCTAGTGGGTTATTATATAAACATTGTATCCAGAGTTAATGGGTTATTATAGAAACATTGTATCCAGTGCTAATGGGTTATTATAGAAACATTGTATCCAGTTTTATTGGGTTATTATAGAAACATTGTATCCAGTGCTAATGGGTTATTATAGAAACATTGTACCCAGTGCTAATGGGTTATTATAGAAACATTGTACCCAGTGCTAGTGGGTTATTATATAAACATTGTATCCAGAGTTAATGGGTTATTATAGAAACATTGTATCCAGTGCTAATGGGTTATTATAGAAACATTGTATCCAGTGCTAATGGGTTATTATAGAAACATTGTATCCAGTGTTATTGGGTTATTATATAAACATTGTATCCAGAGTTAATGGGTTATTATATAAACATTGTATCCAGTGTTAATGGGTTATTATAGAAACATTGTATCCAGTGTTAATGGGTTATTATAGAAACATTGTATCCAGAGTTAATGGGTTATTATAGAAACATTGTATCCAGTGCTAATGGGTTATTATATAAACATTGTACCCAGTGCTAATGGGTTATTATAGAAACATTGTATCCAGTGTTATTGGGTTATTATATAAACATTATATCCAGTGCTAATGGGTTATTATAGAAACATTGTATCCAGTGTTAATGGGTTATTATAGAAACATTGTACCCTAGTGCTAATGGGTTATTATAGAAACATTGTATCCAGTGTTAATGGGTTATTATAGAAACATTGTATCCAGTGTTAATGGGTTATTATAGAAACATTGTACACAGTGTTATTGGGTTATTATAGAAACATTGTATCCAGTGCTCATGGGTTATTATAGAAACACTGTATCCAGTGTTAATGGGTTATTATAGAAACATTGTATCCAGTGCTAGTGGGTTATTATATAAACATTATATCCAGTGCTAATGGGTTATTATAGAAACACTGTATCCAGTGTTAATGGGTTATTATATAAACATTGTATCCAGTGTTAATGGGTTATTATATAAAAATTATAAACATTGCTCTCCCTCATAGGGATATTCATAGTGTGCAGTGTCCAGAAATTCTAAATAAATTACACATTTTAGACAAAAATTGCTGAATTTAAGGGAAAAAAATAAAAATCTGAAGTCAGCTGTATTTCCAGTTCAGCTAATTTGTAATAAAATTTAGTAGATAAAAACCTTAATGAAAGCTGGTCTCACTCCCATTGCATTGTGTGTTACGTGGCTCTCAGGACTTTTAATTAAATTCGATATCAATATTGTAAGTGCAAGATATAAATGTACGTCTGCTATGTGTATCTGTCCTTTTATATCATCAAACTAAAAAGGTTAAAAAAAAAAAATGACCTGCGTTGGGCCTGTGTGGTATGCGGCGAAACCGACACCTACCCAGGACAGACTCCCAGAATGTAGGTCTGTACAACAAAATGGAGGACATCCTGCAACCATAGACTACGTTAATGGAAATACAATGGGAATTACAATACTGGATAGGCCTTACGTTACATGCATTGAGCTTTCAGACCCCATACATATGGCGTTTGGCTCAAATTAAGTTTGGGATCAGAACTTCTACTAGACCATAATTTACCTAAGAAAATAAGACAGACAGATTAACAAGGTTTTGCAGGAGATGCTACATCTATGGGTATGTGTATGAAAAGTACCCAAGACAGTAGGGCTTATTCACAGTCTGGTGGAGAAAAAAAAAAAAGACTTTAGTTGATTTAATTTCTGCACACGGGCGAATCCAGAGCCTGAATTCTGAGGGGCAGTTCTGGATTTTGTGTCAGATTTTACCTTCAAAAAGATTTGCACAAACACAGATATACACTCATACAAACATAGACACAGTGACAATTACCTACATCTACACGCACACATAAACAGATTCATAAACGTACCTAAATACAGATACCTATACCCCCATATAGATATGTACAAACATACACTTGGGTTTCTAGCCTGCCGTTATGTCACCGGCACAGCTAGGGCCAGCCTTAGGCATTTAGGCACCCTGTGCGAAAAATCTTCACAGCCCCCCCCCCCTTCATCCATGTATGATGTAATGTTTGTGTTGTCTATGTATGTGATAGGTGTGATGACTGTGTGTGATATGTATGCTATGTGTTGGCTGTGTGTGATATTTGTTATGGGTGTATTAACAGTGTGTGATATGCGTGTATTGGTTGTATGTGATATTTGTGCTGGGTTTGTGTGTGATGGTTATTTAATTCAGATAAAAAGATGCATTTAGGCCTGTGTGTGAATGCAGGTGTATATTTTTGCAAAGTATATACACACATAACACAGAGTTATACATATACACTGTCAAATCCACCACATACACATAGTCGCAGGCAGTCACATACACAGGATCAGGCAGTAACACACATACACAGTTACAAGTAGATACAAGCCCACAGCCACACATACAGTTTTACACACACAGGCAGACAGTCACACACACACACAGGCAGACAGTCACACACACACACACACACACACACAGAGTCACACTCACACACAGTCACAATCACATTGACAATCACACAGTTACCTCTGTTCATTATGGAGGCAGTGCAGCTCCTGGAGACTGTTTGTTGGGGAAGCAGGGACTCCTTCCTGCTTCCACTGCAGCAGATATCCGTCAGCTTTAGCTCCACCCCGTCAAATGGGAAGCTCCGCCCCACCACAATTTTTTTTTTTTTTTTTTAAATCCCACCCGGCCATGTGTGAGCTGTGTCGGCGGCAGGGCGCCCCCTGCTCCATGGTGCCCTGTGCGGCCACACAGCTTGCACACCCCTAAGGTATTTGAGGCTGCAATACAAGGGCCAGTATTTTTCTCTGACTGGTCTCTGGGAGTGAAGTGATAGAAATTTAGCCAGAATATACACCTCTATTATACAGGGTATGTACACACCAACTCACAGTATACACACGAGACACACTGCCACACTCACAGTATGCCCACACAACTACTATACACACTATAAACATATGCTCATTCAGACAGTATGTGCACAATTTAGAAATGTATTTTATGTGCGCACTGTTCCTTAATCTGTATTATGTGTACATTTTGGTCACTACAGCAGCATAATTCCTGCAAGATGCATGTTCTGGGTGTGCCCCCAATTCCCTTTTGTCTTTACTATGTGATTTTGGAGTCCAGACCAGATGCCTTTTTGGTTGAGCACCCTGCCTAGCCCCCTAGCGTCAGAGGCCCCCTTGGAGGTGACCACAGTATATATTTGAGGAGGGTTTGGGTAGTAATGTCTCTTTAATTATAATTTTCATTACGCAGAGATAGAATTTGCAATATAAAGGGACACTGTAGTCTCCAAAAAAGGTTTAGCTTAACAAAGCAGTTTTGGTATAGAGATCATGCCCCTGTGGTCTCATTGCTCAGTACTCTGTCATTTAAGAGTTAAATCACTTTGTTTAGACAGCCCTTGGCACACCTCCCTGCATGTGACTTACACAGCCTTCCTACACACTTCCTGTAAAGAGTTATCTAATGTTTACACTTCCTTTATTGCAAATTCTGTGTAATTTAGAATTTCTTACCTCATGCTCGGTTAATAGCTTGCTTAACCTTGCAGGAGCTTCCTGTTTGTATGTAATTAAAGTTAGATTTACAGAGTAGGAGATAAAAACTTTTTAAGTAAGTCACATCTGATTGAAAATGAAATTATTTTGTTTTCATGCAGGCTGTGTCAGTCACAGCCAGGGAAGGTGTGACAAGGGCTGCATAAAAAGAAACAAAAGTGTTTTAACTCATAAATGGCAGAGAATTGAGCAGTAAAACATTAGAGGCATGATATATACACTAAAACTACTTAAACTAAAGTACTAAAGTTGTTTTGGTAACTATAGGATAAGTATATAAATCAAAGCACTGTAACTTTGTTTAGTTTTAACACTGCAGTTTTGATCACATTCATGATACATTATTATATACATTCTTACAACAGATTATTTAAAGGAACACTACAGTGTCCAGAACACAACCCTGTATTCCTGACCTTATAGTGCTAAACCCACCATTTAGGTGGCTTGCCCCCCTCAGCCCTCTTAAAAGTTAATAAAACTCACCTTATTTCCAGCGCTGCGCGACTCTGCCCCCTTGGTGACATCATCAGAATTGCCGACCAATCCAATGCTTTCCCATGGTGCATTGGATTGGCTAAAATTGCCAAAGGGTCGGGCCAAACGCCATTTTGGCCAATCAACACCTCCTCATAGAGATGCATTAAATCAATGCATGTCTTTGAGGAAAATTCAGCTTCAACATGCAGGACGTGGAGACGCTGAACAGCAGTGCTGCCTACTGTGCAGCACTGCCCCAGGAAACACCTCCAGTTGCCATCTGAGGAGTGACCACTTGGAGGTGTCCCTAGGGGCAATGTAAAAACTGCCTTTTCTAATGTGTATTAAGTATACACACAATGACATTACTATACACAAAGACTAATAATTACATACTGCCACAAACACACAATGGTATACTCAGGCAGACGTAGTACACACATTGGTGTGTTGTTTTTAGCGATTTAAGGGATTTTCCTCTTTCAAAATTTTTTTTTTTTTCACTGTCAGTTCTTGTGATGTTAGGTAACATCTGGTGACAATGTCCTGTGATGTCAAACATATAAAGTTAATTATGCAAATTAGCATGGCCAGTATTGTTTTGTTTAAAAAAAAAAAAAAAGTGGCAACTCTACCACACACACAAAGGCGTTACAGAGTGTGGCATGCGTGTCCGCAATTCAAATATGACAATCTGTACATTTAATCTGGAATGGTTGCTTTGAATAATTGAGAGTAGGCCGTAGTTAATGTTACATGAAGCTGGGCACTGGCTGGAAACTTATTTTTAAGTTAACCAGCAGATACACAGTGTTGAAGGAAAGTTAGTGACAGGATAACGGCAAGCAATGAATTGTTATAAATCTGTACCTTCTCTAGCGGTCATACTTATAGCTCATTTATAAAAATCAAAGCATGTATGAAGTCACAGCGATGCTGCCACAAATTTGAGTGGCAGTTGATTGCATGATGAAAACTGCTGCTGAGTTTATTAAAAGGGCTACTCCAGCCCTTTAACCCCTTAAGGACCAAACTTCTGGAATAAAAGGGAATTATGACATGTCACACATGTCATGTGTCCTTAAGGGGTTAAATACATTTTTAATTAAGTGTAGAACGTGCTATTGGACAATGCTCATTACGCCCCATTCCACCCCCATTAAATGAAGGTTTAAAGAGTCTAATTTACCTGAAATCCAGTGCCGGTCAAAGCTCCCCACACTCCTCTCTACGCCCATGCTGACATCACAGCTCCGTCACGCAGTCCAACAAATAAAAGCATTTGATTGGACCACTCACTGGATCACAGTGCATGCGCGCACTCTGAGCTGGTGAGGGGGAATGTTGGGCCTCACTACTATTTAAAAAGAAAAAAATCAATCTATGAAACAAAGGGAGGCAGAGAAGGCAGGGAGGAACTGCAAGGAGGGCACGCTGCCTGCAAGAGGAGATTCTGACCGATGCATTTTTTGCACAGAATTCACAATAGGCAGCCCGGAGTTAAAATTAGGATTGTCCCACCAGTTTTTGGACAGTCGGTAGTTATGATAAAGTATAGTTTAAACTTTCTACAAGGTTATATCGAATCATTCTTCTTACAGCCGGTACATTTTAAAGACAGAAAAAGTTATGTAAAAAGGCTCATTAGTGTAATAAAAAACAAAAACAAGACTCATATATTGTGCCCCACCACAGCTAGTTCATGCCATTGTTGGTTTTGTTTTTGCCAGTCTGCACGGGATCTGCTGTAAACCTCCCCAAAATAAGTACCTTTACCCTTTTTCTCAAACTGGTAAAACTGGCTGCTCTTTGCCAGTGATGTGTGAAGCTCGAAACCTAAAAAAACCTGAAGCGGTGTACAAACATTAACAGTCGTTTTAATTTATGTTTGTTTTAGTATGCTTACCTTACACGAACTCATATGACTGATATGAAACGTGTTTAGGGAGTTATGTATGTTTCAGTTGAACAATTAATCTATAGGATTATGAAATCTAACTCATAACTCACCCCTTTAGGATATACACGGACGTGCAGTCAAATGAAAACTGGGTTGCAAAATATAGATCACAGTTGATTTGGAAAATTCCTCACGCTTTGCAATAGTCACAGATGGACTATTTTGGCCTTCATTTTGCAAATCTGTTTTCTATTCACAAGTGAAGTTGTTATGGTGCCAGGAGGTCCAGGGCGCACTCTTACCTCAAGGAGCTAAACTTTTCTCAAACAGTTTAACCATAAAGTTGCCTCCAGCACCGATCTCAACTCCCCCAGGCGGCAACAGGTTACTGAAAAGTACCCCCTTTTTTGTGAATGGGTCGTCACTGATGGGGTAACAGCAATTAACTTACGCTTTCAACTTCAGAAGCTAGAAGGGCATCATCCCTTCCAACAGGAAGTCTCAGAGCCTGGTGGGAACCCAAGTAAGAGGACAAAAGTAGTAGTTTACATGTGAACCGGGCCACGGTACTCCAGGCTTCATACCCATTACAGTAATCCTTTAACATGACTAAAGCACAGTAGAGCTACAGACAATTAATGGCTGATCAATTAAATCACACACTGGTATCACAGCAGCAGGGGGTGCTACAATGAAACCCCAGTGCTTACTTCCGCCCGATTTATAGTACGTATCTTCCTCTATTCCACAAGGAATGTTGAAGCCTAAAATTAAATATCAATCACCAGCTTATCTGAGGAAAAAAAAAACGTCATCATTCATTGGGCTACAGTTCAAAACTGTAGATAGATTTCCATATATTTTATTTTATATGCAGGAATCGACAAATGTAGCACAGGGTGTGTATGCGGATATAACATAGAGTTAGCCGTGTGACCTGTTGGAAAACCAACACTGCTTTCTTTGTTGTTTTCAAAGCAAACAATTTCCATTAATTCCAGATCTTTCACAGCAGATTATCAATTGGGACAGCTGCTCCAATGGCGAGGAGGTTATAGTTGGCGGAGAGGCATGTTTTCAGTAGAAACATTTGGAGAAAGAAGAAAATAAAATATGTACTGCTGGCCAAGACCTTTCTTGTCGCAGAGTCAGAACATCAAACCAACGCACTTGGTAAGAGGAGAGGCTCACGGAAATTACAGGAATATGGTGGGTCATGTCTCGGAAGAATGAAATGTATTGGTAAACAATTCCACTTAATTTGAATTTGTGTCCTTACTTCACCCACTCTCTATTGTACGACTTGGGTAAAGCGTGCCATGAGAAAGCTTTGCAATTACAGGTACTGGTGTAACGACCTACATAGCATGTCCTTAATCGGCACTGCAGATGTAAAAGCAGGTGAGTCACTGCCATCCATCATATCCCTGGCACGTTCTCAGTTCTTACCATTTGTTGGCATTGGAGTAGGCACACAAATAACGCCATCTATTCCAAAAGTTTTAAAATCTATGTAAAGAAAATACACCTTGAATATGTAAGATCGTCTGAGCAGGGTCCTCATCTACCTATCGTCCCTGTATAATTTTTTAATGGCCTCATTTGTTAAATGTTCCCCTTTTGGAATATTCTAAAGCAATGCAGAATAAGCTGTTGGTATATAAATATAAATATAGCTGGTGGTATATAAATACCAATAATAATAATAATAATAATAATATGTATAACGTGTGGGCATCAGCTGAGAAAAATAAATAAAGTGTTAAAATAAATAAAAAATATACAACAACAAAAAACAACAACCCTAATGAAAGTGGAAAGAGTTCAGAGTGCCATTTCTCGGTGGATGAAGGTCTAGTTTTTTTGTTTTTTTTAGTAATGTTGATTAAAAGATCACTATAGTGTCAGGAAAACAAACTAGTTTTCCTGACACTATATAACCCTTAGGTCCCCTCCACACTCAGGGTCCCCCTTCCGCTGGGCTGAAAGGGTTAAAACCCATTCAGCCACTAACATTAAGCCAGCGCCGGTGACATCTCCTCCCACTCCGACGTCAGCTCCTGCGTGGAGTGGAATGCGCATGCGTGGCCAGAGGCGCGCCCGCATTAAAAACGCCCATAGGAAAGCATTTCTTGATGCTTTCCTATGGACGTTCTGCATGATGAAAGCGATCTGCGTCGCAGAAGCGCCTGTAGCAGCTGTCAGGAAGACAGCCACTACAGGCTGGATTAACCCTGCAATATAAACATAGCAGTTTCTCTGAAACTGCTATGGTTACATCTGAAGGGTTAAAACCTGGGTGACCTGGCACCCAGACCACTTCATTGAGCTGATGTGGTCTGGGTGACTATAGTGGTCCTTTAAGTCTTCCATTTTTTGTAAGCTTGTTTTTGTACAAATGGGTCCGGAGTACCAGTGCAAGAAAACTACAGCATCTGTTGGGACCTGACTTTCGTTGTGTCTACTCAATATTGAGAAAACGCCTATGCAGTCACAGCCAACTTCTAAGTGGCTCTAAAACCTGTGAGTGCTCCAAGTTACCTTGACTATTTCAATATACACTAACAGTCTGCACTACAATTTTTTTTTTTTAATATTTTGTGCATTACAGATTCTACCTTTGATTTGGAATGAGATTATTATTTATTTATTTTTTTTACCAATTTGTGCGCAAAGCACCTTGATCCGTTTTTATCATTTTGTAATTGTCTAATTTAGTGTTACATTTTCCCCTTTTATTTTATTGTAAAGCACTGCGGCATAAGTTGGCGCTATATAAATACCAATAAATACCACAGTAAAGGAGGAGACTATATGTAAAAGAAGAAAAACTACCACAACAAGAGGACATAGTCTTAAATTAGAGGGACAAAGGTTTAAAAATAATATCAGGAAGTATTACTTTACTGAGAGGGTAGTGGATGCATGGAATAGCCTTCCAGCTGAAGTGGTAGAGATTAACACAGTAAAGGAGTTTAAGCATGCGTGGGATAGGCATAAGGCTATCCTAACTATAAGATAAGGCTAGGGACTAATGAAAGTATTTAGAAAATTGGGCAGACTAGATGGGCCGAATGGTTCTGATCTGCCGTCACATTCTATGTTTCTATAATAAATACGTAGACCACATGTGGGCATCAGCTGAGGGAAAAAAGGCTACAATTTCTCAGTGGTTAAAAGTCCAGCTTCCAGTTTTTTTTGGTAATGTTGATGAAGTCTTCCATTGAATTTTTCTATTAAAGTGACCCTCCAGACACCATTTGACACGTTTTAGTGATCTTAGTAGGTTTTGGAATAAAGTTGTATTTTTTACAGGAACAATTTATTAAGTGTTTTGTTGGCTTTCGGCATATTAGCCCCATACAGTTCTTTTTCTGCGCCGATTTCAGCACAGCCGTGTGCACGTCATCAGGAAGCACAGCAAAGCTATCTGGGACTTTTAGTTATATGTCGTTTTCAGCCAAGAATTAATTTGAACCGGTTTGATTGGAATCAAATTCCTGTTAATCCACACCCAAACAAAATCGATCCATTCAGGATTTACCAGTGGAGCCTTATTAAATGAAAATCCTGGAAAGATCAATTAGTATGGGTGTGGATCAAAGGGAGTTTAATTAAGGTGAACTTGCTCAAAAATGTTTTGCACAAGTCTAGTTGTACGTAGTTCATAGAAGGTGGTTAGTAAACGAATTGCAAGTCACAGACGCCGCCTGCTCGAAGCAAACTAAGATTGTAAGAGTTTTGATTTCTGCCAATTCCACTGCCCCCCACGCACACACTTTAAAAGGACACCAATGTCACCCAGACCAATTCATCTCAATAAGGTGGTCTGGGTGCAATGCCCTGTCCCTTTTAAACCCTGCAAGGTTTTATTTTATTTTAGAAACTGCAATATTTACATTGCAGGGTTAAAGCCACTTCAACCTTCCTGACAGCCAATAGAGGTGCTTCCACTGAACGGAGTAAAACGGTCACGTTAACGTGGAAGCTCATAGTTAAGCACTGAACTCAATGCTTTCCTACGTGAAGCATTTGAATTTGTACATGTGCATCGCTTTCCAATGTTTCTCTATGGGGAGCATAGGATTGGCTAGAAGCTTGACAGCCGGATGAGGTCATTGGAGGCAAAAGTAAATATCTCTCTCTCTCTCTATCAAGGAAATAGACCAGTCCTTGCACTCAGATTAACCCTGCTATATTAAGCATAATGTTAAATGCCTGGTGCTAAAAGCCACAGCCAAAATACACAAAAATATTGAGATATCGTCAAAATATACTAAGTGAAAATGTGCACAGTTGCACGTAGTATATTTTGACACTTTATTTACAGGAGTTTATGGCATGATCCCTGCTCCCCTATATACATTAGCACTATTAGATCAATCTATTTATGGTATCACACATTTATCAATTGGTTTTATGTTTCGGATGTCTTGTCCCAGTACCGGTCTTTATTATTGTTTACTATGGTTTCCATGGTACCCTCCCGCGAGGGCTGGTAACCATGTAAACAAGGTTGTATTCATACACTATATTTCCGGGTAAGACACCTCTACGCATGCGCACACGCACTGAGCACATCAAAGCGTCGGAAATCAGGTCCCCGCTTAGTACTTCCGGGTTGTTATACCTTCATGCAGCCGCACTGATTTCAAACACACGCCGACCGGCAAATAGACATCACCTGTCGCGAGTTTAATTACTTCATTTCCTTTTCTCTTTCTCTCTTAGTTATGGGTATATATTGCAGCATTTTAGGCTGACATGTTATTGTTGTTTGTTGCTCCTGAAGAAAGCCCGTGGGCTGAAACGTCGAGTTTTTATGGAATAACTGAATAAAGATGATTTTTTTACTACAAGACCGTGAGTGCTAGCCTATATCTCAATATTTTTGTGTATATATATACACACACACACACACACATACATAAATATTGAGATATATATAAAAATATTATATATAAATAAAAAAGTTAAAGTTTTTACTGGGAGTGGGGAACCTAAAGTAAATCTGCAATATGGCAATATAGAGTAAATGGTCTTTCTAAAGATACCATTATTTTCATCATATTATATAATTTACTAGAAAAAATTATATATATAAAAAAAAAAAAAAATGAAAACACGTTAAAAAACAAAACAAAACAAAAACACACACTTTTTCTAACTTTCACCCCGAAATATGTTACGCACCTACAACCGCCAAAAAACACCCATACTAAATAGTTTGTACATTTTTTCCTGATTTTAGAAATACCCAATGTTAACATGTTCTTTGTCACAAACACACCTTCAAGAGTGTGCGTGATGTAGTTGTGGTGGTGCCTTGGTCCCCCAGGTAACTTAATAAAATCCACCAAATGTAACTTAGCATACTAAGTAAGGTAATGGGATTCTTAACCAGACAAAGGCAGAACTTAATAAAGGAATATTTACTATGAGCAAAAAATAGTCACAGTGCATACAAAAATAGATGACAATACAAATGATTTACACCAACAACAGATACAAAACAAAAGGGATAACATAACAGAAGTCCTAAACACTTACTCACTTTAGTTTTCAAAGTAAAACTTCTGTCCGGGGGGTCTCCGGCAAGTAAGATGGCAACTTCCTCAAAATTAGATTTTGGCCCCAAGCAAGTGCAATGCACACTTTAGTATCATTAGAAATATACCCTGTGGATAACCAAGTCTTAGCCAGAGGTGGAGTTAAAGCGTATCTATTGAGACACTAAATGACCACCCCCTTGTGCCCAGACCCACATCAATCCAAATGGAAACATTTGGTTCTATCTTCTCTTTTGTACCTGCCGCAGAAATAATAATTGTTAATAATATTCCACAGTGCAATAATGAATTATGCACCCTTGCCGTGACACCTCGCCCAAATAATAGAGGCAGTGGGAGGAGGCTCATATGCCTCTACCTTACGTATCAACACTCGTTCTTTCTTTGCATCCACATCATACACTCATCTTTTTCATAACACTGTTTATGAATAAATGGGGTAGCACTCACGTGTTTGCACACCTTCCCCAAAAAGGCTTGCATTTAGTCATATCCACAACACACACGCCTGATTTGTCCGTTTCCATTTCCCACTGCTCTCTGGTCACATCTCTCAGGCCACCCCCACTGCGTCCATGTAGTAGCTCTAAGGAAAAGAAACCAACAGATTTCTGCAGTACTACGCTGTATGCACGCTAAAGATGGGACAGAGAACACTCCCAGGGTACTTGCGCTGTATCAATACCCTTCATCTCTTATTTTGCAGTCTGTCTGTGGGGCTTGTCGCACTCTCTGACTCTAAACCTTTGGTTCAGAATCGGAGATTGGCTTAGTGACAGACTCCTGCTCCTGAGCTGTTGGGGTGTATGCGGGATGTGAGACAGTAATAAGCTGACAAGGTTCCTGGTTCCCCCACCAAGCTGAGTCTGTCCCTGCCCTTCATTTTGGGCGGACTGTGGATGGGTCCCCCTTTCTACTGATGGAACCTCTGTTGCTCCCTCACTTTCACTCCATATCCTCACACATACAGAACCTTGGGAACTGGCAGAGTCTGGTGCAGAGTAAGGCTCACACACACTCTGCTCTCCCTCACAGTCATGCTGTCTCTCTACATTTTCAAACAACACAACACATCAGATACATTTGCCTCGGGCACATTTTGGCACATATATTAGTTCAGCCCCCTCTCGCTAGAAGGCTTTTCCTGTACATTTTCACAGGACACCTTTGACATCCCTTGGTCAGGCACGGAATGTTGCGCATGCTCACATCCTTCTCTCTCCCAGCCAGGCCATCTTCTCACACTTCCACATAGTCCCTCAAACTCTCCTAAATCTGACCCCTGACCCACTTTGGGCTGAGGCACAGGTGAGCCTACCAACTTATCCTGCCCTGGCTCCCAATGGGTTAATCCACTTGTGTTTTCACATGGCATCTCAAACAACCCTGGCTCTAACACAGATAGGAATACATGCTCATCCTGCCCTACCTCACCATGAAGTTGTTTTTGCCCATTCCCACATGGTATTGCAGACATCTCTAGTTCTGGCACACATGCGACGTTTGAAAAAGACCCATCAGGGTCGAAACGTTGATTGATTTTTTTGTACATTTCACATGGAATAATTAAAACAACCTTTTTTTCACTTTAACTAAGACCTGTGAGTGCATCCTGTTTTTGGATTTTTGTATTTTTCTGGCATCTAGGATAGAGCACCCAGGCAAGAATTCCCTATTTATTGCTTAAAGGAGAGTGCCAAGCATCCACTTTGTTGTTATATATATATACACAGTTGCAAGAAAAAGTATGTGAACCCTTTGGAATGATATGGATTTCTGCACAAATTGGTCATAAAATGTGATCTGATAATCATCTAAGTCACAACAATAGACAATCAGTCTGCTTAAACTAATAACACACAAAGAATGAAATGTTGCCATGTTTTTATTGAACACACCATGTAAACATTCACAGTGCAGGTGGAAAAAGTATGTGAACCCTTGGATTTAATAACTGGTTGAACCTCCTTTGGCAGCAATAACTTCAACCAAACGTTTCCTGTAGTTGCAGATCAGACGTGCACAACGGTCAGGAGTAATTCTTGACCATTCCTCTTTACAGAACTGTTTCAGTTCAGCAATATTCTTGGGATGTCTGGTGTGAATCGCTTTCTTGAGGTCATGCCACAGCATCTCAATCGGGTTGAGGTCAGGACTCTGACTGGGCCACTTCAGAAGGCGTATTTTCTTCTGTTTAAGCCATTCTGTTGTTGATTTACTTCTATGCTTTGGGTCATTGTCCTGTTGCAACACCCATCTTCTGTTGAGCTTCAGCTGGTAGACAGATGGCCTTAAGTTCTCCTGCAAAATGTCTTGATAAACCTGGGAATTAATTTTTCCTTTGATGATAGCAATCCGTCCAGGCCCTGATGCAGCAAAGCAGCCCCAAACCATGATGCCCCCACCACCATACTTGACAGTTGGGATGAGGTTTTGATGTTGGTGTGATGTGCCTTTTTTTCGCCACACATAGTGTTGTGTGTTTCTTCCAAACAACTCAACTTTGGTTTCATCTGTCCACAGAATATTTTGCCAGTACTGCTGTGGAACATCCAGGTGCTCTTGTGCAAACTGTAAACATGCAGCAATGTTTTGTTTGGACAGCAGTGGCTTCCTCTGTGGTATCCTCCCATGAAATCCATTCTTGTTTAGTGTTTTACGTATTGTAGATTCGCTAACAGGGATGTTAGCATTTGCCAGTGACTTTTGTAAGTCTTTAGCTGACACTCTAGGATTCTTCTTCACCTCATTGAGCAGTCTGCGCTGTGCTCTTGCAGTCATCTTTACAGGACGGCCACTCCTAGGGAGAGTAGCAGCAGTGCTGAACTTTCTCCATTTATAGACAATTTGTCTTACCGTGGACTGATGAACAGCAAGGCTTTTGGAGATACTTTTATAACCCTTTCTAACTTTATGCAAGTCAACATTTCTTAATCGTAGGTCTTCTGAGAGCTCTTTTGTGCGAAGGCATCATTCACATCAGGCAATGCTTCTTGTGAAAAGCAAACCCAGAACTGGTGTGTTTTTTTTATAGGGCAGCTGTAACCAACACCTCCAATCTCATCTCATTGATTGGACTCCAGTTGGCTGACATCTCACTCCAATTAGCTCTTGGAGATGTCATTAGTCTAGGGGTTCACATACTTTTTCCTCCTGCACTGTGAATGTTTACATGGTGTGTTCAATAAAAACATGGCAACATTTCATTCTTTGTGTGTTATTAGTTTAAGCAAACTGTGATAGTGACTTAGATGATGATCAGATCACATTTTATGACCAATTTGTGCAGAAATCCATATCATTCCAAAGAGTTCGAATACTTTTTCTTGCAACTGTGTGTGTGTGTGTGTGTATATATATATATATATATATTATACACACATACATACACACACACACACACACACACACACACACACTTATTTCCTATATATGTATAATTAAAACATTTTATAAATAGATTATTCCCATATAATGCATTTATAGGATTTCATTATAAGTGTATTTTGAGATATGTGTATATCTCAAAGTACACTTCTAGTGAAATCATATATATATGCATTATATGGGAATAATATATTATAAAATGCTCTAATTATTTTACAATATAATATATACACACACACATATATATATATATATATATATATATATATATATATATATATATATATATATATATATATATATATATATATATATATATATGTGTGTATATATGTATGTATGTGTCAGGGGGACTGCCTGACAGCTCAGACAGTCCCCCTTCAGGTAGCTCCATTGACTTCTATTGCGGCCATGTGATCACATGGCCCTG
>OW240920.1:140753735-140764494 GCA_933207985.1 Pelobates cultripes | reverse complement strand
CAATGTCAAGGAAATCACTGCACGATCTGAGGATTAATACAAAGTCCGTCGTGTGGCCAACCAACTCCACTCACAGAAGACGCTCTGTAGGACATGGCAACGTGGTCTGGACATAAACAAATGTAGCCAACATTGATCGTAATGAAACAAAACAGAGAGATTATCAGTAACAAAATAATGTGAGTACAGAACAATTTCTGGTCAAGTAAGAGTGAGAGTCAATCACCTTCTCTGTTTTATTTAATGAATATAATGCTTAATGGGTTACTCCAAAACCTTAAATGAAATGACTGTCGATATTGGCATCCAGCTTCCGCAGAATCATCTGTCATAACAAGAAGTTGCGACCACACAGGGCTCACTGTTGCTAAACGGTGTGCCCCGTTACCAGGAAACAGCACCAGCGTACTCATAGCATCATACCCACTGCTACAAGCTGTACTGGTTATGATGCTTTGAGTAACTTTAAAAAGAATTCCTTTCCTACCATGAATTGATAAACACAAAGAAGCCAGCCAGAATTTTACTTATGTATAGATCTATACATGTATTGAGGTCTATATAGGTTGATTGTCAGCAATAACATTTTGGGACCTTAGCACCACAACTCCCCTTTCTAATTGCTACACTATCCAGTTTCCGAATTGGCTACATCAGTACATTTACAGATCCAATAGGAACGGATATATGCTGCAACTTCTGTATCTAAGAAATGATGATTTACAGAGGTAGGTGGAAAGGCCACGATTTATGGGGTTATGCAATGGTCACAGTAGACGGGTAGAAAATGAAGAGCAAACGCAATTGTGGACCACAGAAATATAAACTGCAAAGCTCAGCAAATAATTTGTTTGTTTTTCTTAAAAGGTGTATTTTAAAATGGGATTCTGGAGAATTCACAACAATAACTTGAAAAACAGAGTCAAACATTTTCTATAATTTGGGTTTAAAGTCCCAAGATTTGAACATTTCCTTTTTAAATTCTGCAGAATTTCCATTTTTGTGAATAAGCCACAAATATCAAATAAGTGCCACTCACTGTCCATCAGCTGCAATAATACACACACACACACACACACAAAAATGTATCCAAAGCATTCTGAGCTCTGAATAAAAGGGACAGCTAAAGAAAGTCTGTATGTTTTATATTATTAGCACAATGGGTCTCTGGGCAGACAGTGTTTAATTATTGAATTTATAACCAAACTTGCAAGGAGACATTTTGAATGAATAAAATCTGTGACCGCAGAGGTGCACAAGATTCCAATTCTAATTAATCTTATACGGCAATAGGAGGACGAAATATACAATATATCAAACGTATGTGAATTCTACTCCCCCTTAATGACACGGCAAGAAATACAGTTTTTTAAATCTTTTTACCCCAGAATGGCAGAGGTGTAGAGAGACTCTGCTATGCAATCCATAAGCCCTTTGTACAAAATAAACTAGAATTTTTTTTAATTTTTTTTTTAAATGAGTCACTAAAAGTGTTAATTACTGGATGTTTTATGATGGCATATAAACAGAGTAGGTGGAGGAACGCACTGTAGGAATTTACACATTTCGGGCGCCAATACTTAATTTTATGTACCATTTAAAAAAGAGCCACAAATTTCGATATTTAAATGGCTCCCGATGCTAAATTGTTTTAATTTCAAAGCATGGCTCGTGCAAACTAGACACATATAAAAAGCTTATTTGCTTCCTACTCTTTCATACACGCATTTTAATGTATCTAGGTTCTAATATTTGATGTGCCAGAAATCTGATGGAGATATCGCTCAGCCATGCGTCACTTAAAGTAAAAGTACTCACAGATTTTCAGATAATGCTGTGTCACTAAATACTACAAAGTGACTTCGTATATATACAGAAAGTGCAGGGCAATCGTCTAAATGTAGAACAGTCACCATGGAAACCAATAGAACTTTGCCCCAGAATTCCTCTTTATGAATTCAAAAGAGATCCAGAGGTGAGGATTCTGGACCTTGTGCTATTATAGAAGTTAATATATTAGCTGCGCCGTTCTGCAGAGCCAAATGTAAAATGGATTATACAGCAAAATAAAACATCTGTATATCGTTTAAAAAGGGACATTTTTAAAGCATTATGAAAATGAAGCATTGAAAAAAAATAAAATAAATAAATAAAAATAAAGTAAACTACTTAGGTTAACAAAGCTGCCATGCAGAATCTATAAGTTTCATTCATGTCTTCTCATGCACCAAGCTACTGTCGGCAGCAGATTCACACATTGCTGTATAAGCTCTCTAAGAGAGAAGTCTATAGGAGAGTCTGTAGAAGTCACTAAATATGTGTATAGTGTGCAGAACACCTAGCACGCCCAGGGAACAAGGTTAGTTACCCCAGTGATGCAATAGAGTCTATGGGATAGGAGTGTGAATATAGAGGAAGTGGTTTACGCTAAAATTGTTGCAGCTATGACGAAAAAGCTAAAGTATAGAGAGGACGAGGGAGCTCCTTCCACAATTATCTATGCAAAGCGCATAAAAGGAGTGATAGGAGTTATAGAGCTTGGAGTGCTCCAATAAAAAAGGCCGGGATACGTTTAAACAATTCAAACAAAAAGACACAACTATGAAGATTGTGCCAACAGGAAAGCAATTATTTAAGGAAATCAACGGAGAGAGGCAAACAAAAAAAGTTACCCAAATGTTTGCTACAGCAGGCCCTGGAGGCTTTAGAATGATTTCAAACAGAAGGATGGAGCGTCAGATGTGAATTAAGTTTATTTTGAGCTGTGCTTTTATTATTTACCATTCAGATTATTATTTTCTGTAGCATTTTAAAGGAACAGAGGTTTAACGATTCCTGATGGGCACATTCTCACTAAAACAGATTTGTCTGGACAAGACTGATGAGAGCTATAATCCGCAGATGATACTGGAATCTACTATTGGCCAGAAATCTTTTAGATGTACACTGCTGATCGCACGGTGGCAGCCGGGCTGTAGTGGGGTTATGTATGACAGCTACCCAGTAACCGATCAGGAGCAAATTAATTTAGATTACATGAAAGGCTACAAGGTTGCTCACCAATTACTTACTGTAATAATATATATATACAGACAGATAAATACAAGTATAAAAATAAAACATCTATTTCTTAAATGTCTTAGTGCTCCGGCAATGTCATTAAATTTAAAAGGGAATAAACAAATAAATAAAAAAATGAATACAAGATTTTCTTTTACAAATTTTCCTTTCACGATAGTGTTGATCATTAAGTACAATTAGGGCGATATAGAAGCATAGGTGACGTAGAAATTATTTGATTAACTACATTTCCCATGATGCACATCGCCAACCCAGTCAAAAGATATACTAAGACAAAGTAAGGATCACTTTGTCTTAGTAGTTTTCCTACAAAATGCGGAGAAACCCTTTTCAAGCCTTGTTTCGTTTGCGCAAGAGTACAACGCTGGCGTCGGCTCCTGGCAGCTGAAGAGGACCTGCAGGAAGAAAATGGTCGTCTCTGCGAGGGACAGCTTGTGGTAAGTGTAACTCAATTCCCCTGGCATAGCCAGTGGAGAAGTCACCATTGGGGGTCTTTGCAATTTATGCAAAGACCCCAGACGGTGACAGACCTGCTTTAAGAAGTCTGAAATTATCATCTGACCAATCGCAAAATAAAATAGAAGGGCATTCATGGCAGCTTCTGCCAGGTCATTGTGGTGCAACAACAGATACAAGGCCAAATTTGGATATCAGTGCCCTGGAGACTGGAAACACATGTATACATGCGTTAAGAACATTCCAATCAAATGTAAATCATTTTTGTGACTTCACCAGACAGGCCCATATGCAAATTATACTCAATTGTCAAAGAGGGACCCAAGGTAATATGTTAAAAAAAAAAAAAAAAAGGCAGGACAGCCTACAGAGCCATTATACTCTAGTAATCTCCATGCAATTAAAAACCAAAACCCCAAGCATTCACCGAAGTGGGAGATTTGACAATCATATTTAGGCTAATTAAGTAACGATTTTTAGAATTGTTTTCCAATGTGCATGGGTCCTTTATATGGAAATGTTACACAGCTGTGGCCACAAAACCACATGTTGCTGCTGTTTTCACGGGAAGGGAGGGAGGTACTGTAGTTAATTAGTCTGGGCTACCTTGCAGGTATCTAGGAACAGTTTAAGCACTTTCAATACAGAAGGGCCATTATATTATTCAGGAATGTTAATGTCTCCCTGATACCTTCCCCTGTTCAGCAAGTGAGAGAAACTCACGTTGATAAATTATATGCACTCACCTCTAACAAAGAATCACTTTACGTTCTATAATCAAGGTCTAAACAACGACTGATAGGAGTCGAAGGGAGAGGCGCAGAGTTCAACTCACAGCCACTCTAAAACTAGTATCAATAAAATCAGGTGAAAGAATTGTTTGGGGTCACATCTACAGCTTGATATTCCACGAGATCAGAGAGTATGGTGAAATGAATACACGTGGGTATTTGAAGGACCTTCACAAGGCTAATGGAGAGCTGTGTGGCCCACTAATCACTTGCAGAGCTCTAAGGAAGGGGGTCTTCCTTTTGTTTTACCACAGTTTGCAGGACCAGCAGTTGTTTTAGAGGCATTAAATTCCCCTACATAATATAAACCTGGAGATGACATATGTGCAAAAATCCCCAGGCTTTGCAGCATCTGCAGGGAGCTCTGCTTAGCCAATATTGATATGTCGTCAGGGAATTTTGGGGCACAACAAGGGCTTCAGGGAGTTGCAGTTCAACCGCCAGCTTTTTAACTGTAAAAAGAGACAACCATTGAACTACAACTCCCAGAAACCAAAATAATTGCATCATATACAACAGTATTATTTGAATCAAAATGGAAACCGTGCATCAGGCAGGATAGTGTTTTCGTTTCTTTGCTTTTTCTATAGGCTTGTGTAGGCTCATAACTACCTTCCCACAATTACTACATTTAAATACTGCGGTGTGATGTCAAGACCTGACGCACATTAACCAGCTAACGCAGGTGCTTCTGGGAGTTTAACCACTTCATTTCCAATACAAATACACCCAAGATACTCATTCACATCCGAATCCCTTATACACATTTTTCTTTTAAATATTTACTTGCAAATAAAATACAAAATATAGTGTTTTTTCCTTAAATCCACAATAAACAAACATTTGAGGATTTGTTTTCTCAAGAATCAAAGATATTTTTGAGGTTTTGTCATCAACATACTATTCATGTATACGGACTCGAAAAATAAATTCAGTTTTTCCCCCCGCTTATTAATTTGGAGGTGAAGGGGTTAACGGTAGTCACAAACTGGCCCTAACCAACAGCCATTATTAATCATTTATAAGTTTATAATTAAAGAAAAGAGGAGTTTTATAAGCCAAAAAAAAAAAGCAAACAGTCTCATCTCGATTTCCATTTAAGATTAGTTTAGAATATTACAAAAAAAAGCAAAAAAACAAAAATAAAACAAACATTCTTAAAAACATCCATAGCTTACATAAAATATTCAAGTAAGTGCTAACTATTTCAGCTTATTTCCAGAAAAATAGACAAAATAAATGTCATCTTTTTAAATAAAAACTATTATACAATCTCAGATTCTACTGCGACCAGGAAAGTACCACTGTGGACAAGCACACAATACCAAAATCTGTTAAATATAAAGTCAGGTATAACTTGTGAGAAATATTCATAGGTTGGGAGAAGCACCAAAAAAATCTCTCTGAGAGGAGGACGTGATTCAGGTTCATTATCGAAGATACAACAGAATATTTGTGTCTGCAAGTGATCAGGTTTACACTTAATTCAAACTATTCCACTGAGACCTTTATTCCAGTACTTATTTTGTAATGTCAAAACTTTGCGTCCTTTCAGCAGCGAGTGTTAGACCTGTGTATGCTGCGGTCAAGAGTCCGCACGATGGTGGTGGGGGCATTTGGCAAGATCTCATGTCCATCCCGGCTGTAGCAAACACTTGAAAAAAAACCTTTCTCCGCAAAATCCATTATTTGATAATGTTGCAGACTTTTCAATTGCTTTTTTCCTCTCCCCGGTATGGGGATGATGAGCTATAATACCCTGGAATAAGTAAGATGGTGCCTACTAGATGAAAAATGAAGAAATAAAATAAAAATGCCAGTGTAACATGTTCTTCTCGATGCATATTCTCATAATCATTGAACGGGACATGAGAACAACCATGGATCACTGTATTAACACAATAGTTGAAAAGAAAAATATGTTTACAAGTGACATAGTGCAATATTTTTTTCCAAAAAGGTGCAATGTCCCAGGGAATGGAGGGAAGGGGAGAAAATAAAATATCCAACTCTTTTTGAACGTGATATGTGTTCTCTTACATCTGGATCACGGAACAATGTTTACACTGACACACATCCTTGGTAACAGTAAAAAAAAAAAACAGTCGCTGCCTTCACGCATGGAAGCAGTCAATTGATCGTTCAAACACAGATGTACTTAAATTCCTTAGGAGCATCAAAGTGGTCAACTCTTTAAAGCAGATTTTCTTACTTCGGTGCAGATGTTTCAGCGTGAGAGCCATCCTGTACTTGATAATGCATAGAACACTTTTTTTTTTGTGCGTGTGTGTGTGTGTAAAGGAATGGTTTGAAAAAATATATAATCTAATGTGTGTCCAGTAATCAACTAAAAAAGGAAAATGAGTGAAATGATCTTTTAACAAATATAATAATCAAAAAGCAATATTCTGTTGTGCAATGGTACAAACTATTGTAACACAAGATTCAACAGGATTCAAAGTGCCGAAACATGGACATCTGCCTTCTCAAACTCAACTTTGTAGGTTTTAATAAATCTGTAATCTCAGTCTTAGGAGGTTTCTGAACTAAACCAAACGCATTCTTAGTTGTTAACTAAGCAAAACAAAAAACTCTGTTTAAACTGGGAATGGAGGACTCCTAGTTCTTCAACCAGATTAATAATGGTTTGCAAGTATCAAGCATGTGAGGAATTTAGATTTGCCAGTGCGGAAGCCTTAACATTCCCCGCTGGAGTGATGAAACAGCCAGAAAATCGGGACACAGTTGGGCAAAGCAATTCCAGCCATGTTTGACAGTCTACTCACGTAGTTGGTTTACCCACATGTGTGCACCAGATAATTGGCATTTTTTTTTTTTATAAATATACATTCATGTGTGCATATTAAACACACTTTTCTGATTCGATTCATGTACTGCAACTTTCTAAATTACCCACCTGTGTTTAAGAAAGGGGTAACAGTGATGTATGTCCTTAAAGAACATTGGAACAAGTACAGCAGATTTAAATACTGTAAATACATATTTCATATGGATTACAACGTTCCATCAGTTGATGTAGCCACAAATCTAAAAAAAAACAAGTGATCTACGTCAATAACGGGCAACGCAGACACAGCTCTTGCTTGCTGATTAAATTTCCCACGCTGCCCACGTCAGCTTTAAGAGCTGACGGAACATTATAGGAAATGTAGACCACAAACAAATGTGCAACGTTACCCATTACAGATCAATGCTGTTGGCACATATTCTATTATTTTATCTGGTTTATTGCTTTACCCCTCGCCCAATGTTAGAATAGTGTTTGGAAGTCTATTTGGAGGCTCACACATTCCATCTTTATATTTATCTGCACATCAAACACATACACGTCACTTCATATTTGGCTTTCGGTCTGTGCCTGCTCTCCCCCCTTTGAGGCGTGGTAGGATTTTGAACAAGATGTGACGTGCCGGTGGAAACTGTCTCGCCACATAAACCGTTTACCGCAGATATTACACTCGTATGGTTTTATTCCTGTGTGAATTTTCATGTGACCTACAAGATGATGCTTCATTTTGAATTTCTTACCGCAGACACCACATCCATAAGGTCGGAGACCAAGATGCATGCTCATATGTCTATCCCTCTGGCTCTTGTGCGTAAAACTTTTACCACACTGGCAAGGGTAGAGTTTGTAAACAACTGCGGTAAAACCAGATGGAGAGGTTTCCTCTTTAATGCCAGCAGCCACATCGATACCTTCTGAATACCCTGCTGAAGTGTTTTCACTCCCTTGGCCTTCAGGGTGGTCATCGCGTTCTCCAGAAAACTCTTCCATGGAAGCCCCATAGAAGTCAACATGATCGTCATAATGGTTATTATTACTGTGGCCATCTAGTTCTATGGCCTTTTTATTACAGAAGTCAAAAGCATCTCCTACTCCAGACGACTGGATTGCAGGTTCCACCTGCCCACTGTTAATGGATTCTGAAACATGATCTTCAAAGGGAGGGTGAATCGCCACACTTTCACATTCTTGCTCAAATCTTTCTGGTTTCACATGGACCCATCGTTTGTGTGACATAATGCTTGGTTTAATGTACACTGGGCGAGTGTAGTGGTAATCAGCACTGTCGCTGGCACCTTCTTCTCCATCTTGACTAGTCATCTCTGTGCTGAGTTGGTCATGTTCAGTGGAAGAGTTGCTAGGTAGGTACTCATGCTCTGTCAACTGAGAAGACAATTCATCATCTTTTGGGCTCTCGTCCTCATGGTCTCCTTCTCTTATTTCATCTCCCTTTCGAAAGTCAGTTTGTCCTCCTGTCCCAAGCTCAAAGTTCTCGGCAAGGCCATTATAGTTGCTGCTACTTGGGGATTGATGATCATTACTGAGATTTGTCTTCTGACACAGGAGTGTTGGATTACCTTCCAAAAGTTCTGTGCACTTATCAACAACATGCCACATCTGCAGAAAGCTTGCAGCTGTTAGGTAACTCACAATCTCGTGGGCTGGCAGAGACAGCCTTCCCGTGTAGGAGGACAGAAGAATGTTCTCAAATACCCTTGGATTCATCACATCAGGAAGAATGACTCTCCTGCTGTTTTTGAGAAGTACTTGGTCACAAAAGTATGGTGAACTCGCTGCAAGGACAGCCTTGTGTGCTCTGAAGAGGTGGCCCTGAACAACAATGGAGATGTCACATAATTGCCCGAGCTGACGTTGTTGGTTTAGTTTCTGCAAAATGGTGTTGGAAAAATCAGGGAACTCCACACGGAAAGAGTTGGTCCCTGGCTCCATTTCATTACAAGTTTTGATGACCTGGAAAAAGCAGAAAAAGACATGAAAGTTCGGCCATCTGAAATGGTTTGAATTTTCATAATGAGACCATTTCAAAAACACAATTTGTTTCGCACATTCTTCCAGATGGTACCAAGTGGGGTGAGAGAAAACATGCATGCTCCCAAGCACCAAGAGTAAACAATTTAGAAAAATACATAACTAAATAAATAATAATAGCCATAAAAACATAAAATGGAACCGTAATTCAAGCATCACAAGAAATAATACAAGCAGCAAGCTGCATTGCTTTTAAGTACTGTCATTTTTATTATGTGTTTTATTAAAATAAAAAGATTACATATAACCTAGTTGTGCACTATTTTGTAATTAATAACAAGTTACTAATGCTGCAATCCACCAGTCTAATGATTCTCAGAGACGAGCTTGGAAGAGCACCTAGAATCTTGCAGTCTGCTTAAAGTGTACCCGTTCTGGTACACATCACTTTAGTTTATTAGTAACTTAAATTTGATCTATACATTGTGGTAGGAAAATTGTACAGATAGGGAGAAGAAAACTTATTTAAAAATAGGTCCCTCCCAACCTGTTAATCAATTATTTTGCATAGTCACGATAGACCTATATGCTGAAGAATTGACTGACAGGTAGAGCATGAGAACCCTGTTACAGACCGAGGTTGCTATGGTTACTTCCTTCATTACGCACTTCGTTATCTGTATCAATTAATACCGGCTATGTGCAGTGTGAATGTGGTCTATTGCAGGAAAAGCAATATTTTCATTGCTCATATTCTAGTGACTGTCAGGAAGATGGCCACTAGAGTTAAACTCGTTTATAACTCTATTGTATACCCCACCTCCTCTAGACTGAAAGCTCATTTGAGCAGGGTCCATATATACCTATTGTTCCTGTAACATTTTGTTATTGCCTAATTTATTGTTAAATTTCCCCTCTTTTTTTAATATTGCAAAGCCCTGCGAAATAAGTTAGTGCTGTATAAATACCAATAATAATAATATTCGCTCAAATGGCTATAATTGGGAGCATTTGATTTGTGCAGCGTTTTGTCACGCATTTGCACTGGCCTCCCAATGGGGAAGCATTGAATTGGTGGAGATCATCATCATTGCTGATCTGAACCAAAGAGGAGGGGCGCGGGCGAGGAGCGCACCACACCGCAGGATGTAAGGCACGTAAAACTAATCTTACCTTCTAAACCCTTCCATCAGGGGGCAGCCAACTAGATAGGGAACATGCTTATTTTCCTAACACTATATAGTGCTCCTTAATGTTGAAAACTGATATATTTCCCACGATTCGAGACTCCTAACTAGCCCATGTGGGCACCAATACAATAATATAATGGACTGTGGATAATTAGCAGAGATTTCTTTTTCTTTTTTTTTTAAGTAACTATACTTCAAGATACTAAAATTCGCTATATTTTACCCTGTAATTTCGACTAATTTGTGGTTTCCTCTTTAAAGGACGGACTGCTAGCCAATGATATTATGACTTAGTCCTCTCTATCCAGTGTATAAACTGGAGTTAATTTTCTGATGGTTCATACTGGAACAACTTCTACAGGAATATGCACCCAATTCCCTGCTTCCCAAGTACCAACTGTATTTAAACACAGTTACATATCCTCCTTAATACAAATACACAA
>OW240920.1:140709228-140748475 GCA_933207985.1 Pelobates cultripes | reverse complement strand
ATAACTATACATTGTATCCCCCTCCCCTGTGTGTAATACTGAGTGTGTATCAATAACTATACATTGTATTCCCCCCCTCCTGTGTGTAATACTGAGTGTGTATCAATAACTATACATTGTATTCCCCCCCCTGTGTGTAATGCTGAGTGTGTATCAATAACTATACATTGTATCCCCCCCCCTGTGTGTAATACTGAGTGTGTATCAATAACTATACATTGTATTCCCCCTCCTGTGTGTAATACTGAGTGTGTATCAATAACTATACATTGTATTCCCCCCCCTGTGTGTAATGCTGAGTGTGTATCAATAACTATACATTGTATTCCCCCTCCTGTGTGTAATACTGAGTGTGTATCAATAACTATACATTGTATTCCCCCCCTGTGTGTAATGCTGAGTGTGTATCAATAACTATACATTGTATTCCCCCTCCTGTGTGTAATACTGAGTGTGTATCAATAACTATACATTGTATTCCCCCCCCCCTGTGTGTAATGCTGAGTGTGTATCAATAACTATACATTGTATTCCCCCTCCTGTGTGTAATACTGAGTGTGTATCAATAACTATACATTGTATTCCCCCCCTGTGTGTAATGCTGAGTGTGTATCAATAACTATACATTGTATCCCCCTCCTGTGTGTAATACTGAGTGTGTATCAATAACTATACATTGTATCCCCCCCTGTGTGTAATACTGAGTGTGTATCAATAACTATACATTGTATTCCCCCCCCTGTGTGTAATACTGAGTGTGTATCAATAACTATACATTGTATTCCCCCCCTGTGTGTAATACTGAGTGTGTATCAATAACTATACATTGTATTCCCCCCTGTGTGTAATACTGAGTGTGTATCAATAACTATACATTGTATTCCCCCCCTGTGTGTAATACTGAGTGTGTATCAATAACTATACATTGTATTCCCCCTCCTGTGTGTAATACTGAGTGTGTATCAATAACTATACATTGTATTCCCCCCCTGTGTGTAATACTGAGTGTGTATCAATAACTATACATTGTATTCCCCCTCCTGTGTGTAATACTGAGTGTGTATCAATAACTATACATTGTATTCCCCCTCCTGTGTGTAATACTGAGTGTGTATCAATAACTATACATTGTATTCCCCCTCCTGTGTGTAATGCTGAGTGTGTATCAATAACTATACATTGTATCCCCCTCCTGTGTGTAATACTGAGTGTGTATCAATAACTATACATTGTATTCCCCCTCCTGTGTGTAATGCTGAGTGTGTATCAATAACTATACATTGTATTCCCCCCCTGTGTGTAATGCTGAGTGTGTATCAATAACTATACATTGTATTCCCCTCCTGTGTGTAATACTGAGTGTGTATCAATAACTATACATTGTATTCCCCCTCCTGTGTGTAATGCTGAGTGTGTATCAATAACTATACATTGTATTCCCCCTCCTGTGTGTAATACTGAGTGTGTATCAATAACTATACATTGTATTCCCCCCCCTGTGTGTAATACTGAGTGTGTATCAATAACTATACATTGTATCCCCCTCCTGTGTGTAATGCTGAGTGTGTATCAATAACTATACATTGTATCCCCCTCCTGTGTGTAATACTGAGTGTGTATCAATAACTATACATTGTATTCCCCCCCTGTGTGTAATGCTGAGTGTGTATCAATAACTATACATTGTATCCCCCTGTGTGTAATGCTGAGTGTGTATCAATAACTATACATTGTATTCCCCCCCCTGTGTGTAATACTGAGTGTGTATCAATAACTATACATTGTATCCCCCCCTGTGTGTAATACTGAGTGTGTATCAATAACTATACATTGTATCCCCCTCCTGTGTGTAATACTGAGTGTGTATCAATAACTATACATTGTATTCCCCCCTCCTGTGTGTAATACTGAGTGTGTATCAATAACTATACATTGTATTCCCCCTCCTGTGTGTAATACTGAGTGTGTATCAATAACTATACATTGTATTCCCCCTCCTGTGTGTAATACTGAGTGTGAATCAATAACTATACATTGTATTCCCCCCCTGTGTGTAATGCTGAGTGTGTATCAATAACTATACATTGTATTCCCCCTCCTGTGTGACCCTGAACTAACCAATCAGTGTCCTATCCCCAGGAATGCCTGACACCGCATGCGCAATGTCCTCAGTGCTGGTCACGAACGCTCACACCGCTCGGGCCGAGCCGCCAGTCCTTGTGGACAAAGCACAGGCCTCTTGAGGGAAGTGTGGCAAACCTAGCCACTTGAACTATAACTAGAGACTGTGCCTTTAAGGGTTGCCTACAGGTCTAGGGAGATATGCGCTTTATTGTTATGTATGTGCTTAATGTATTTTCTGCAGTGACTGTAACTATCTGTTTCGCCGAATGCAAATGGCGGTTTGTATGGGGATTCCCGTTCGTTTCACGAACAGCACTTTGGAGGGCCGTTCGTGAACCGAACGCGATACCCCCTAATAGCCCACACACTTAGAGGCGTGTGGCGCTAGTTAACCGATTGCAACAATGTTGCAATCGGTGATTAGAGGCTCTCCTGGGTGGCCGTCGTTCGACTACCGACCATGCGGCGGTCGGCCATCTTGGATCCTTTGTTCCCTCAGCGGGGTTATGTCGTCGAGCGCCTGGTACTAAAAACGGCTACTCGACGGCATGAGCCCCGCTGAACCTCCAGGGCGTTCGGGAGTTTCGGGACATTCGGTATTTTGTTCCCTAAAAGCAATCGGTTCTTTTTATATATTTTATACGAATTGTGTTGTTCGTGCGGCGTTCGGTTATTTTAGCTGGGATCTGAGCGGTAATCTCACGAATGATGCCCTCAGACCCCAGCTATCTACCGAACGTCCATTCGTGTAAATCCACTGTATATTCACCGAGTTATGGATTTTTATGTGAATTGTCGGTTCTGCTGCACGAGGGGATAATCCACTTAACGGTGCATTCTGGGAAGATGATCCCTCTCGTGCAGCGGTGCCTGATGGGAGAAATATGCTGTAATGTAAGTCCCCCATGTAGTCCCCTCTGGGAGTGCCCCTGGGGAGGGACTCAGGAAACCCCTTGCATGGGGACTTGTATAAATTGTCCTGCTGATTAAAAGGTTGTCAGTTGACTCCCAAAACTGTGTCTCGTCCGGTTATTGGGAGGTTGGGGATATTGCCTTGTTGTTTTCAGCGCTTGACTGTGGATTCGTTTCTGAACCAGCGGAATTCGTGGATTTATTATTGGCGTTCCGCTACAGGAAGGTCTTTAATTGGTTTAATTATTTTGCCGTAGCCAACATTAGCAATGACATTTTTTCAGTGCAAAGATAATTCTATTTGAATGTAAAGGAATCTAACCCGTTTCTACGTGTTTGTTTTTGAAGGTCATGACCTTAGTTACTAAGTGCCCCCCCTCATTTCTGTTAAAATCACTCTAAATCAAATATAAAACTTACCTTAAATTCCACTCCCCGTGTAAAGTAACCCCCTTGCTCCAATCAAATACTACTCACAGAGAATCATTTAATTGGATTGTTTCACCAGCTCACAGCACATGTGCGAGCTCTGATCTGGCGAGCAGAGAGAGGAGATTAAAAAATAAAGAAAACAGATTTCAGTAATGAAGGGAGGCAGGGGGAGCGCACTGAGGGAGGGGAAGCGAGGTTCCTCTTGCAGACGCACTGCCTGCAATTAGGAAGCTAATTACGCCCGTTACCAGTATGCAGTGCACGCTGACGGCAGACATACTTTTTGCACAGAATTGACATTTGGCAGTCTGGATTTCCAAGCTGCCAAATTCGTTTAAGCCAGGGGTGCAAATGGGCAGAGTATATGCAGCGTTTCCACCTGAAATGCTGCACATACAGACTCCCTCCACCATGACCACTTCTAACAGCAGAAGTGGTCATGGTGGTTGGAGTAATCCTTTAATTTTACCTGTTTTTTAACTGGAGCCGCACGCGCATTCAAACCGCTCATAGGATAGCATTACTCAATGCTTTCCTATGGACGTTCAGCGTGCTCAATGCGACTGACAGCCACTAGAGGCTGGATTAACCCTGCCTAACAGAACTGTTACAACGCTTGATCTCTCTTCTCTTGTTAGTATTATTACCTCTAGTTATGCGTTTGTCAGAGGGTCTGATGGTTATTTACCAAAACAAGAATTATGTCGGGAATACAAAGTAAATTTAAAGTTTCTATGAGTAGTGTGTTTTTCTTAAGGTATTTGTGACACTAAAACATACTAAAAAGAATAAATTATAAAACGTGTTAAAAGGTTACACAAGATTGAATTTATTTAAGATTACCAACAATTAAACAAATAAAAATCAACCTTTAAAACGGCTCTGTCTTTTTGCAGGTTTCGCTTTTAAAGTGAATTAAAAACTAATGTTTGTTCCGAAGCAACTGCAGATCCAACTCACCAGATGGACAGGCCAGGACTGTCCGAAGGCTTAAGCCTAATGTAATATATATCAAATTTCAAAAAGAAAAGGACTAGCTTCCTACAAGAGGAGTGGTCCCACCTAGTAGTACTAAGATCACTACACATATATCCAAGTACAATTATATGCAAAGATATATAGATAAATACATACACAATAACCATACATCTCATCAAATGTATCTGTGCCAAGTAATTCTAAAATGTGTTCTGCCTATATCCCCAAGTAAATATAGCACTGGGGGAGATCTCCTAAAGGATGGATCATTTCAGGCCTCATTATCCTCTGGCCAAGATGTCCCACCTGTTTATCTGACCCCCTAATAGGTTTATAATAGGATGGTTAGGATATTAAAATCCTCCTATATACAATGTAATACCTACATATAACCAGAAGGGGTTCGCTATAACCGTATAGTTCTTGAACCTGGAGGATATCTGATACATAGATACAGGGTAGGGAAAGTCATAATATAACCTTAGGGCACATGTGGGGATATAGGGCACGTGTTAGAATTACTTGATACACTTGGTGAGATGAATGGTTGATTTGTAGTAACAATATATCTTTGCATATATTTTCACTTGGTCATATTTATAGGGATCCTATTACTACCAGGTGGGAGTGCTCCTCTTGTAGGAACTAGTCCTGTTCTTTTTGTAAGTTGATTTAACCCCTTAAGGACACATGACGTGTGACATGTCATGATTCCCTTTTATTCCAGAAGTTTGGTCCTTAAGGGGTTAAAGAAACCATCTTTTTTTTTTTTTATTTAATTTGAGAATTCACCTTAGGTTTTTAGTTACATATAGTATAATATAGGGAATATTTTTTTTCTCATGGGGAGCCAAGTTTTATTTCAGTTGCTAAGCTAATTTACCCACAATTCATCAGTTAATAAAATCTCACAGAACGCAAACTGCTGGCATCGTGGACAGGGGAACAAAATGGCGGCGCCCAGGTATTAAGATGTGGTGCAATTAAAACAACCCAAAACATATGTTTAACTAAAGCAAAGTGGCAATTAGAGAAAGAGTATAATCTTTAAGATACAGTCCCTCCCCCAGTTTTTATAGCAAAGGAAACAAACAAACAAGTAAAATAAAATCTATTGGAAGTGTAAGAACCTAAATGACATGTGTTGGTCATGATTATATCTGCAGATTTCATTCTCCCTGTTATATGATTACTGGTGTTGCAGCTGGTTTTGAACAAAGCATGGCATTTCATGGGGTTAACTGGTTACAGTCCATCTACTGCAAAGGGCATCAGAGAAGGAAAACAGAAACAAAATAAATATTACATTTCTGCTTTAATCCAGTAGGTGGCAATAGTTGCACTTTAAAATCTGTCTTCGGCAAGTAGCGATTACCATTCTTACAGTTTTGTTAGAATTGTGTTAAAGCGGCACTGTCATGGCCAAATCTATTTTTTTTTTGTTTTTTTTAATTCTTTATTTTTGCAGGTGAGGCATTACGACATATTCAATTAAAACATGCATACAAGCTTGAGTCGCAGTGACTACATTCACTTAACATTGGAGACATTTTATGTTCACCTGTATTTTTATTATGTTAGACCAGGTCATATACTTTGGTGACAACGCCTCTCGCAACAGACATATTATATTAACTTGTCGTCAGGGAAACCAGGTTTGTTACAGTGAGGTGTGGTCACATGTAAGTGGCCTGTCTAGTTGTCATCAGGTGTGTTATACATATTCAGTCGCCAAATCACGGTGTAAACCAATTAAGAACAAAGGATAAAAACAAAACAGTAAAGTGAGAATATTGCATTTTAACATATTGGTTTAGCTACTATTTGTTACGTCCCCCCCTTATTGATATTTAGGGCCCCCACCTGCCGCTCAGGGTTGGGGGCTGAGGGGGGGAGGACAATAGGTCCCCCCCTTATTCTTCATTAGGGCCCCCAGGAGTGGGGGCCAGGCGATTTTTTTTTTTGTGTGTGTGTGTTTGTTTTTGTTTTTTACAGTGAGCAGCCATTTACTAATACTAAGTAATCTTTACTTAGTATTAGTAAATTTGTCTGAAAGACCAATTTAGGTCTTTCAGCCTTTTAGTAGATAGCTCCCAAATACCGTGAGAATTAGGGAGTTATCTGCTTATTCATTCCTGTCATTACACTGACAGACTAAATTACATTTTATATAAATGTATGTTACTTGATTGTTGTAAGTGTTGCAAATGCTTACAGCTGAATCCTGGCTATGTTTGTATACTTTTTATTTGAAATTGTATACAATGTAACATTCTTCATTCTTCCACTGAGTAAGTATATTACTACTTAGGTAATACTGTGCTTCGGAACTTCGGCACTTCGGCACTTGGACACTTCGGAACTTCAACACTTCGGAAATTCTGCAATTTTGGAACTTCGGGACTTTAGAAATTCGGCAATTCGGCAAATCGGCAATTCAGCTATTCGGACATCCGGAAGTACCCGAATGTCCGAATTGTCCGAAATTCGGACGAATTCAAATTCGGACCAAAACGAATTGCACATGTCTACTGGGAGTATTATTGCTGTGGAGCTCTGTTATACACTCAGACACATTACTGGGAGTATTATTGCTGTGGAGCTCTGTCATACACTCAGACACATTACTGGGAGTATTATTGCTGTGGAGCTCTGTTATACACTCAGACACATTACTGGGAGTATTATTGCTGTGGAGCTTTGTTATGCACTCAGACACATTACTGGGAGTATTATTGCTGTGGAGCTCTGTTATACACTAAGACACATTACTGGCAGTATTATTGCTGTGGAGCTCTGTTATACACTCAGACACATTACTGGGAGTATTATTGCCATGTAGCTCTGTTATACACTCAGACACATTACTGGGAATATTATTGCTGTGGAGTTCTGTTATACACTCGGACACATTACTGGGAGTATTATTGTTGCGGAGCTTTGTATACACACAGGCACATTACTGGGAGTATTATTGCTGTGGAGCTCAGTTATACACTCAGACACATTACTGGGAGTATTATTGCTGTGGAGCTCTGTTATACACTCAGACACATTACTGGGAGTATTATTGCTGTGGAGCTCTGTTATACACTCAGACACATTACTGGGAGTATTATTGCTGGGGAGCCCTGTTATTCACTCGGACACATTACTGGGAGTATTATTACTGTGGAGCTCTGTTATACACTCAGACACATTCCTCAGAGTATTATTGATGTGGAGCTCTGTTATACACTCAGACACACCAACAATATGGAGCTCATAAAAAAGAGGGATATTAGCATAGAAAAGAGAAAGCAAGGGGAGCTGGTTCCAAAATCAGGACTGTTCCTCCTAAAAAGGGACATTTGGGAGGCATCGGGCAGTATATACAATTTGTATGAAGGAAAATAAATAAAATATGTAGTATATAACATTTGGAACTGGTACAGCGAATAAACACACTTCAGGCCACTGATAGACTAAACTATAATACATATATTTCTCTTTTATAATCAATACTTTTTATTTCTAAGGTGAAGTCCAAATCTGGTTTTAAAGAGTAAGAGGAAGTAGACAATGAAATGGTCAGGTCACCAACAAATTGCGATACTTTTTCTAGTAATTCTGAAACGAGTTTCATTTATCTCATTTCGTAACATCTCTAAAAACAGACCTCCATGCTTCTCTATTCCACATTTGCCAAACAAGCACTATTTTCAAGCCAGAGGGAAGGGCGATTATGTTATTATTTCAGATCGTATCAGGAAAACTGAAATTTTTTAAAGGACAATTGTCATCAAATTTTCACTTCTCATCTTTTAAAAGTTCATTACATTTTATTTTTTTAATTTTACATTTAATAAAACACAATGATTTACTTTTTAAATGATGTATATCAATGTTTTTGAGAACATTTAACTTTTTACATTTTATCTGGCTCAGCAGCTATATTGGGTGAGATTCTACTGTTATCTGACCAAGTGCCGCTCAACTTAACCTTCGAATGCTTTGTGAACCTGCATCCGCCGGCAAGTTATTTTCGTGACTACAGTGTCCATTTTATTTTTTTAATGTAATATTGTACATGTACCTACACTGTCCTTCAACCTTTCTTTTATCTCTATTCTATGTGAGTTATTATTTTTATAGCTTTTTTTTTTTTTTACTATTTTCCAGTTCCTTATCTCATAATTTACAATCTAGCTCTATCCATATTATTGGGCTCAGCAGTGGTCTGTTGCTGAGAGAAATCTCAGTCGCTGGATTAGGCCCTTCTTCGGTCTGAAACTGAAACTTACTGTCAGCCTAATAATGAAATCCAAATTTGTGATTCCAGCATCTTGTGCTAGAAGGTCATGAGCCTGCCCTCCACAGGAACTATACTTTGCAGTCATCTATAAAACCGTCCCCATGCGCCTTTTTAAACTGGAGATTTGAAACATAAAAAATGTATCCTCACAAGCAAGCTGAGACACAGAGAAATCTGTTGGGAAAGCAATGAGTACAAGGGGTCCCTTAGTATGAGTAGTGGGTCACATGGAAATCAGGTTATCGTTTATTAGGCACCATGCCCCCCAACATTAAGGAGCGCTGGGTAGGTAAATTAGTGACGCGTGAATGTGCACTAGGCTGACTGCCTATCACTTTGGCTGGCCCTACTAAAGGGGCAATGCAGGCGCTGTAATTGCTTCAATAAAGTGGTTACAGAGTCTGGAGTCATATTGGCCAGACATAGGCACAGCCGCACAGACCTATGACATGCATAGAAATTAAACGATTAACACGCTATAGTTTGGAAGCCACACCGGACAACATACTTACAGCGTGTTGTGAGACTGAACTCATGGCGGTAATTCTGAATAGGAGAGAGACAGGGCCATGGTTCTGGTGGCATAGTTGAATTTAAACTTCTGTTTATGCAATATATCACTAGTTCCAGTGTGGAGGCACATTACTTGTGAGTATCCGTCCTTTGGGGGGGGTGGGGTGAGTTAGTTCTTCTATATGTTTTAATGCTGATTATGAGAAATACCACGCTATAAATGATAATTCTAGTTGTGTTTCATTCCAGATGTAAAATACATATTTTGGATTGATAATAGTATATAGAGTCCACTGGCACCATATTCAGTTTAGTGTAAAACCATTTGTAATTTTTAAATGCTATTTAGAAGAATGCTTTTACTCTGTAAAGTTGTGTAAAGTAAACAACAACCTAGGTAAGCAGACGTATGTAGCTGAAGATCCGTCCTGTGGGCAGGCCAAAGTGACTGTTTTTTAGCTATTTCTACATTTGAAGGGGCAATTTTACCTCACAGGGTTCCGGAGTGCTTAGTGGTGATGACTCCATACCAGCATCAGAAAACTTGTGATACCCTCAGACCATCAGCGCACTGCAAACATGAACCACCCGCAACAACACAAGATAGCGACTGTGCTAGAATGCTTTCTCCATTGTCTGGCACAGCTTCCAAATTATAGATCTTCACTCACCTCTGCTGAACGTAAGCTCAATCAATCAAATGCTGCAAGACCTTTGGTCCACTTTACAGGCCAACGTCAGAGCAATTAGATAATATATCCACTGGGATTTGCATTCCATGGGAGAAAGAACCAACCATGTTGAATTTAAGGCGGATAAGTTATGTAGCGCTCACAAAAAAGTGCTCCATAAGTTAACAGCAATGGAGGTAGCCCAAGCTCATATAAAAGATTGCAGATGCTGAGGACCATCTGCGAAGGAACAAAGCTTAGCTAGAATGTCTTTATGAAGGAGCTTAGCACTTTTTAAGGTAATCCTTCCTGCCTTCTCTAATGGGGACTTGCTTTTGGACAGGGCTCATTGCCTGTTGAGGCCCTACAATTTGGCACTTGCGGTGCCATGAGATGTTATTGCCTGTCTTCACTGCTATAAATTAAAAGGGGCATTGATGTTGACTGCATGCAAACTAAGAACTTTCCCTGATTCTTTCACAGGCCTCGCTCTTTATGCGGATCTCTCAGCTGCCAAGATACTTAGATTTAAGGAATTGAGTGTGACTGAGCTCCTGTACTCCCACAGCGTACCTCCACTTCCTCGCTGCTTTCAGGGGATTCTGGAACACTTCACACCCAGTCACCGAAGCTTGACAGAGGTCTCTAAGTGGCTCTTCCACCTGAGCAGGCTGCGGCTCTCTTCTTCCAGGCAGGTATCGTCCCTTATTTCTCTGCAGCTCCTTTCCCAGGCAGGTATTCACACGTCTGCCTAGACTGATCAGCTACTGCCTTTACAAAGGCACTTGTGGTTCTTAGGCCTTGCTCTCTTTTTACCATGTCTCGGGATACAGGGACCATGCAGCCAGCCAACAGGTCCGAAGACTCTGTTACTGGGATCCACGAATAAATGAAAGAACTAACATACAATACTGAATTTTTGAACTAGGACAAACTTTTGCCAACTTGTCCGTAAGCATGTAGTCAAAAGCATTTATAATACAAATATAAAAAACACTGGAGAACAACCAATTATAAATAATATATGAACTATATAATACAAGTAACATTCCCAAACACAATGAAAAGCAACAATATGTGCATTTAACAACTCAAAATTGTACACATCTCTATTCAGTCAGCAGAGGGCACTGCAGGGTTATCAAATGAGCAATGTATAGTTTGTTTTTCAACTGCTACCATCACAAGCCCCTCTCAGGTGCTCTTAGGACCAGGCCCACAGTTTGTAGGCAAGGGGCTGGCCTTCAAGCCTCTCCGAAAGGCCATGGCATGGGAGCGTCGGTCACATTTATTAATACTACCAAAGTGCTTTGCTCCTACTCTATAGATTACATGTGGGGTTGCTCCACAAGGCTGGTGATTTCATGTAATGACGCAAGTGCCTACACCAGAGGAAGGCCTCCAACTGCTCTAATACTGGACCTTATTTATCAAATGCCCCAAATCAAGGCCAAACATTAAACAACATTTCTTCTATTTGGCACGTGGTGGGATCACCTAAGTAATACGTTTGCTGTCACCAATTATAGTTACTCTTTTAGACCAATTTTATAAACAGCTCTATAAAGTATCTCATGACCCAGCAACACACAATCCTACTGACCAATGGGAAGACAACAGAAAGGTGAAAATAGGTCATTTTTTTAGGTCCTTAGTAACAGTAGATATTAAATTATATGCGAAACTCTAAGCTAAGCATTTTACTTTCTCTTTTAGTTTCTCCTGAACAGACAGGATTTGTCTCTCAAAGACAGGTCTCTGACCATACCAGATGGACTCTGGAATTCATACTTGAAATTCTCCAACATGACAGGGCCCCTAGCATTTTCCTTGTCCTTGACACAGAAAATATATTTAAAAGGCTAGTTGTCAATAAATAAAAAGTACCTTGAAAAAACTTGGTATCATCATCATCCAGAATCCTTTCATTGGGATTTTTATGGTAAACATGGTTGTGTTGGTACACAACAAGGTTGTCCTCTGGGGCTAGAACTTCTCTTTTAGAAGATTAAATCTGGTCTGTTGAGTGTTCTTCAAGATTATGGTTGATTAATTTGTAACAGAAAGTCTCCTGTTATAATAAAATTGTCACAGAGACTCAAATGCTTCCTTTATACCGACCTGCAATCTTGCTGATAACCCTGCAATCAACATAAACCTTCAATTTATATCTAGCCTTGATGAAGAAATAATCTAAATTTTATTAAAGACAGGACGCGGATATTTGCCTATACCTTTTTTACTGACACCTCCAGCAGCAAAGAAACAGTTAGCACAGTCAGTAAAAAACAACCAATTAAAATGAGGTAAGGCAAACATAACCCTCAACAGGACCCTTCCTCTTTCTTTGATGAGGTTGAGCAAGAGAGTATAACAACCGAACATCAACTAAGGAGTCGAACAAAGCACAACAGAAGCCAAAAGAAAAATCCGGATAAACTGTTTCACACTGAAAAGAAAAAACGAAAGACTTGTAAAAGTAAACTCTGGTTGTCGCAACAAAACAAAACAGTCAGATAAACCAGTTTTAAACCAAAGCATAACATATCAATAGTGATGTCCCGAACGGTTCGCGAACGGTTCGCCACGAATGGTTCGCCACGGACTCATCATTGAGTAAACTTTGACCCTGTACCTCACAGTCAGCAGACACATTCCAGCCAATCAGGGGGATGAAGAAAGATTGGGAGGGGGGATAAGGAAATTGGGAGGGGGGATAGATAAAGATTGGGAGGGGAGATAAAGAAAGATTGGGAGGGGATAAATAAAGATTGGGGATAAAGAAAGATTGGGAGGAGGGGATAAAGAAAGATTGGGAGGGGATAAGTAAAGATTGGGAGGGAGGGGATAAATAAAGATTGGGAGGTGGGATAAAGAAAGATTGGGGGAGATAAATAAAGATGGGGGGATAAATAAAGATTGGGAGGGGGGAGAAGGAAATTGGAGAGGGGGGATAAAGAAAGATTGGGAGGGGGGATAAAGAAAGAAATTGGGAGGGGGAGAAGGAAATTGAAGGGCACACAGAGATTGACATTCATCACACACAATGCACTCCTTACACACATACACAAGCAATGCAATTGTTTCACACAATGCATCCCTTACACCCACAGAAACACACAATGCATTCATTACACACACTCAATGCACCCCTCACACACACTCAATGCATCCCGTACATACACAGAAACACACCTTGCAGCCCTTACACATACAAACACAGATTTACACAATGCATTCCTTACACACATATCAGGACATCCCCTACAAACTCCACCCCCTGTGAACAAACTCATTGGTGGAACATGAAGGTGGACCCTGGGACCCAGACCTTGAGCTGTGTAAAGGGCCCCCCAAAAAATGGAGCTGCTTCCCGTTCTCCCAGAACATTGATTTTTGTGACCACAGTTACAAACAGCCTCCAGAGAGCCTGTTCTACACCAGACCAGTGGAGCCAGACTGCAGCTAGAGCCCATCATCATCCTCATCTGGTTGTAAGTAGGCAATCTAGTATATTATTCGTGGCACTAATCTCTAATTTACCTCACATTAAAGAAACACTATAGTCCCCAGAACCACTGCAGCTTAATGTAGTGGTTCTGGTGTCTATAGCCTGTCCCTGCAGGCCTTTTAATGTAAACACGGCAGCACTGCAGCACTGGCGTTAGATAACATGGCAAATCATATGGGTGGGGCATTGTGATGTCACATGGGGGGGCGTCAAACTTTACTTTTGCCTAGGGTGGCAAAAATCCTTGCACCGGCCCTGGCTGGAGGGGGCTGTGTGAGCTGTGGCCGCACAGTGCCCCATGGTAGTTAGGAGGAAAAGTGGGGCGGAGCTAAGCAAAATCAGAGGCGGAGCCAAACTTGCACTGGTGGCGGGGCTTTGGGGGGGCGCGGGGGTGCCAAGCACAGGATCCGCCCCGGGTGCCAAATGCTCTAGGTACGCCCCTGGTCACTCTAAATTACATTATGCCAGAAGCTGTAAAGGCGTGTCAAGGCGTTGATGGGCATATTGTAACCAGCCTTTTTTGTGGCATTGGCGCAATAAATGCTTATTTCTGGCAACTCGACCATGCAGCTCATTTTTGTTCCAATAACGTTGTATTGTGCTCCTTAAAACTCCACACCGTCTTTTTCCAGAACAGCCTGTATATCTCCTGAGGTTACCTGTGGGTTTTTCTTTGTATCCCGAACAATTCGTCTGGCAGTTGTGGCTGAAAACTTTCTTGGTCTACCTGACCTTGGCTTGGTATCAAGAAATCCCTGAATTTTCCACTTCTTAATAAGTGATTGAACAGTACTGACTGGCATTTCCAATGTTTTGGATATCTTTTTATATTCTTTACCATCTTTATTAAGTTCCATTAACTTGTTATGCAGGTCTTTTAAAAGTTCTTTTCTGCTCCCCATGGCTCAGTATTTAGCCTGCTCAATGTATCCACATGAGAGCTAACAACCTCATTGACTATTTATACAGAGACATTAATTGCAATTTAAAAAGCCACGTGTGGGAAATTAACCTTTAGTTGCCATTTTAACCTGTGTATGTCACCTTGTGCGTCTGTAACAAGGCCAAACATTCAAGGGTATGTAAACGTTTGATCAGGACCATTTGGGTGATTTTTGTTATCATTATGATTTAAAAGACGCCAAACAACTATGTGATAATAAATGGCTTCATGTGATCACTATTAGAGATGCCGCGAACCGTTCGCGGCGAGCTCCGGTCAGCTGACACATCCCGGCCAATCTCCAGCAGACCCTCCCTCCCAGACCATCCCACCTCCTGGACAGCATCCATGTTGAAGGCAGCTTCGCGGGAAGTTCGCGAACGGTTCGCGACATCTCTAATCACTATCATTCAATAAAATAAATTTTTTTGCATGATCAGTCATATTTTCAAAATCAGTACCAAAATGTCACAATTTCTGCCATTGTATGCAAACTTTAGAGCACAACTGTATCATCTCTGGTTATCCTTGTGGGAAGTGTCCCTCCCAAGCTGCATTTTTCAAACCCAGAGCCTCTGGTAAACGTGAGTTTAATCCCAGACACTCCTTGCACTTTATATTGTATTTATAAACTTAACCAGATGGTCTGCACTATATGTATTTATTTTATTATTTACAGAACAACATTTGAGGATTCTATGTTTTACACAATGTAAGCGTGCTGTTTATTGGTATAGAAACAAGTTAAGTTGGAGAATTGCTGCACCTGTAATGTTTATGCAATTTGCAAGCACTTTTCTCCACAATTCCCTTATTGTCAACAAAAAAAGGAAGTTGTAGTGTCTAGCTAAAAAATGTAGGTGAACTTTTTTAATAAGTAAAATGTTTCCATCTTGGTTGCATCGATCTGCTCACTTCTTCTTCGGTAGATATCAAAATATCAGTAATAATAATTACTCTAAGAGGTATGTTGAGTTGATTTAGAGTTTGAGGGAACGTTTGATGCTCGATAATGTTGGAAACCACACTATGAAGCAATCGGTACACTCCTCATGTCATGGCCGGTCAGGTCAGTCAATCCATGGCCATATGTGTTTGCATTATGACACGGACTCTATTTTCTTTCAGGTTCATTAATGTTGGCCTCTTCTCTTGCCATGGGACTATACATCCATTTCACGAAGGACATCAACCATCATCACAATTCTACCAATCTCACTGACTTTATGGCTTACCAAGGCTCATCCCCAGACCCTATTAACAATCTGTATGTCATTCCGCTGGTCTGCATTATAGTGTACAATATAGGTGAGCACCAGGGATAATAAAATGGTGACGAGCTGTTGAAATGGACCTCACGTTGAGAAATATATTAACACCTGCTTATGGCTGGGACATCATGTAATGCATATTTTCTATGTTACAGTGATTACAACTGGAGCATAGGGTTAATCGGTGTTACAGAGGGTGGTCAGATATGGGTAGGTGGGTGGTGACTATGTGGAACTAGATAAAAGTGGGAAAAATATCTGTAAAGTAAAAAAATAAACAAAAACCTATGTATTGTTTATCAGCCCTGGAAACTTTGGGTGTATGTATCATTCTAACCGCAACATCTTATAGAAAAACTACTCTCTTTTTTCTGCAGTGCAATCATACAAAATTACAGAAATCAGAATGTGATTGCTGCTGTAGAATACACAGGATAAACAGTCTTATTATCTAAACGTTCTGTCTTACCTACTCTCTAGGAACTCTATCTACAAGAAGATATATGAAAGACCCATTCGATCTACTGTAGACTTTATCTCTCACTCTCTATTTTCCAGGCTACACAATTGGCTGGGGGTCCTTTTCTTGGCTGCTCATGTCAGAAATTCTACCCTTGAAATCATGAGTACTGGCTTCTTGGTCAGTTGGATCACTGGGTTCGTTGTCACAGAGGCCTTTTTCCCAGCTGCTGTAAGTAATAGCTGCCCATTGATACCGCGTGGCTGTGGCTAGATTTTGTCACGTTCTGGAAACATAAGAAGTATTCTGGTTTGGTGTGTCTGGGTGTTGTCCAGTGGAGATTGGGGAGAGTGATGGTTGGTACACACATGTACGGAGGGCAAAGGTAGACGGGAGAAAGTGGTTTTGTTTACCATTGGTTCGGTACACTGGCTTGTAGCTTAGAGGAAGTTAGTCTGCTCTGGTGTGAGTGTATGGAATAGAGAATGAAGAAGAGAATTGTGGTCAAGTTGCTATAATAGGAGTGCATGAGGTAAGTGATGCTTTCCAGCCGCTGTAATATGGGGGTAATATGGCTTTGAAAGGGTTGAGTTCTCTACCGTGAAGACTGACCGACAGACTGACTGACACAATCTACGATTTACTGAATTTCAAAACATTATGTCTATAAGGAAACTCACAGTAATTTTTCTCCTTTTAGAACATCTTCGGACTAGAGACTCCTTTCTTTTTTGACAGTTACCTGCTGTTGCGGTCTACTCTTCACCTACTGCTGTGTTATAGAGAACAAAGGACGGACCTTGGAACAAATCGAGTCCTCCTTTAGAACAGGACATTGTTTATTCATGAGATAGGAGAAAAAACATCCTTTACTCTCACTAACCATTTCACAGAAAGACGTTAATAATGTTTCAAGATACTAAAGGAGGTCATCCATTCACCCAATTAACTAATGAGGTGTGCTCGCTGTGTTTTCTGGAGTCAGCTTACTGGTCCCCAAAAGCAAAGTGAGACACCAGGGAACAAACACACAATATCAAGACAGGAACCTGTATTAGATACTGTCCATTGGATTATGAACATTTGGGAGGCCTATGGCCTGTGTTCATTACGCAAGAGCAGAGATAGGCCCCATTTTAATATACAGTGCAAAAGTTACATTTGGCACTTCATAAGCTATGGACAGGGGCTTTATGTCTGACAAAATGCTATGAATAGGGAACTGAGGACTTCAGACCAGCAGCATATGACAAAAATAAAATACAATAAAACTCGAGTCTATTGCAATATGTGCGCCTGTGGCTTCAGCTCCAACTACACTCACATTATTCTGGCCCTGGTTCGTGGTCACATCACAACATTCTTCAGCAAGGGGTGACCAGGTGCATGAAGCAACATTACACACTTCAAGGAGTTTACTTCCTTTTTGTTTTACATTTTTGTCTTTAAGTCACAAACGTTCAAGATTTATCATTTTTGGTGACACACCAGATAGTATTCCCCCCCCCCAACCAGTCGAAAATTTCCCAACTTCCCTTTTTATTATAGTCTTTGGTGAACCACACACAAAATGGTATAGCACTAGAATAAAATACCTTGAAGGGAAATATACAAAATTGCAAGAATAAAGCTAAAACAGTGCATCCAGACATAGTATATATCATTTGTTTTTAAAGTTGATTTAGGGCTTTCTTTTGATTTCCATTGAATATACAGAGCACAATATTTACTAGGAGTAAAATAGTTTTAACAAATTGAGAAAACTTTTTTTTTTCTCAGCTTTACATCTAATAATTTCTACACACCTAAAGTAAAACAAAATAAATCTAACTAAAAATAGATATACTAATTTGTCTTGATTGTTAAAATGTCCAATGTACGTAGGATTTCTATCCATTTTCAAAAGTTATAAAACAAAATCTGTACGGAGGGAATTACAGTTTTAAAGCTCACACTTTGCAAAATTTGGCATGCTCAGATTCACTGGCAGAACTAATGTCGAGAGGGCCCTGAAGCAAGAAATCTGTTTGGGCCCCCTCTCAGGGCTGGCCCAAGACATTGTGCTGCCTGGGTCAAAGGATGAAATGCTGCCCCCCCCCCCAACCAACCCCCCAAAACCTCACACACATCCAGGAGATGCAGTCAGCGGTGTATCCTGGTTTTGTGCTGCCCTAGGCATGACGTCATATTCCGGCTCCCGGCATCACTCTGCGGCACGCGAGGGAGCTGAGTAGAGAGCTCAGGGGAAAGTGCTCCCTCGCCAGCCCACCCGGCAGCCCACCCGGATTTTTAGTTAGCCTCGCGGCTAATACGTCCCTGGATGCAGTGTGTGTATTGTATGCACTGTGTATAGTGAATGCATTGTATGCATATGTATAGTGGATAGAGTGTGTGTATGTGTGTGTGTAGTGGAGGTAGTGTATGTCTGGATGCAGTGTAGTGCATGCAATTTCTTTGTAGTAGATATTGTTTAGTGGCGGGTGCATTATCTGTGTTTGTGTAGTTGAAGCAGTGCAGTGTGTGCAGTGTCTGTGTATTGTGTAAAGTGTAGTGGATGCATGTAGTGTGTGTAGTGGATGCAGTGTCTGTGTGTAGTGCATGTAGTGAATGCAGTTCCTGTGTGTAGTCTGTAGTGGATGCAGTGTTTGTGTGTAGTGCATGTAGTCTATGCAATGTATGTGTGTAGTGTGTGTAGTGCATGCAGTGTCTGTGTGTAGTGGATGCCGTGTATGTGTGTAGTGAATGTAGTGTATGCAGTGTCTGTGTATAGTGCATGTAGTGTAAGCAGTGTCTGTGTGTAGTGGATGCAGTGTATGTAGTGGATGAATTGTCTGTGTGTAGTGCATGTAGTGTATGCAGTGTATGTGTGTACAGAGAGTGCGGAATTATTAGGCAAATTAGTATTTTGACCACATCATCCTCTTTATGCATGTTGTCTTACTCCAAGCTGTATAGGCTCGAAAGCCTACTACCAATTAAGCATATTAGGTGATGTGCATCTCTGTAATGAGAAGGGGTGTGGTCTAATGACATCAACACCCTATATCAGGTGTGCATAATTATTAGGCAACTTCCTTTCCTTTGGCAAAATGGGTCAAAAGAAGGACTTGACAGGCTCAGAAAAGTCAAAAATAGTGAGATATCTTGCAGAGGGATGCAGCACTCTTAAAATTGCAAAGCTTCTGAAGCGTGATCATCGAACAATCAAGCGTTTCATTCAAAATAGTCAACAGGGTCGCAAGAAGCGTGTGGAAAAACCAAGGCGCAAAATAACTGCCCATGAACTGAGAAAAGTCAAGCGTGCAGCTGCCACGATGCCACTTGCCACCAGTTTGGCCATATTTCAGAGCTGCAACATCACTGGAGTGCCCAAAAGCACAAGGTGTGCAATACTCAGAGACATGGCCAAGGTAAGAAAGGCTGAAAGACGACCACCACTGAACAAGACACACAAGCTGAAACGTCAAGACTGGGCCAAGAAATATCTCAAGACTGATTTTTCTAAGGTTTTATGGACTGATGAAATGAGAGTGAGTCTTGATGGGCCAGATGGATGGGCCCGTGGCTGGATTGGTAAAGGGCAGAGAGCTCCAGTTCGACTCAGACGCCAGCAAGGTGGAGGTGGAGTACTGTTTGGGCTGGTATCATCAAAGATGAGCTTGTGGGGCCTTTTCGGGTTGAGGATGGAGTCAAGCTCAACTCCCAGTCCTACTGCCAGTTCCTGGAAGACACCTTCTTCAAGCAGTGGTACAGGAAGAAGTTTGCATCCTTCAAGAAAAACATGATTTTCATGCAGGACAATGCTCCATCACACGCGTCCAAGTACTCCACAGCGTGGCTGGCAAGAAAGGGTATAAAAGAAGAAAATCTAATGACATGGCCTCCTTGTTCACCTGATCTGAACCCCATTGAGAACCTGTGGTCCATCATCAAATGTGAGATTTACAAGGAGGGAAAACAGTACACCTCTCTGAACAGTGTCTGGGAGGCTGTGGTTGCTGCTGCACGCAATGTTGATGGTGAACAGATCAAAACACTGACAGAATCCATGGATGGCAGGCTTTTGAGTGTCCTTGCAAAGAAAGGTGGCTATATTGGTCACTGATTTGTTTTTGTTTTGTTTTTGAATGTCAGAAATGTATATTTGTGAATGTTGAGATGTTATATTGGTTTCACTGGTAATAATAAATAATTGAAATGGGTATATATTTGTTTTTTGTTAAGTTGCCTAATAATTATGCACAGTAATAGTCACCTGCACACACAGATATCCCCCTAACATAGCTAAAACTAAAAACAAACTAAAAACTACTTCCAAAAATATTCAGCTTTTGATACCGGAGAAACTGACGGAAGCAAAGTACAGAGAGATGGACACAGGTTTCTTCAGGAAGGAAGAGATTCTTTATTGGATCACCGATCGGGACTCAGAGGGACTAATGTCACCAAAAATACAGCAAGTTCTGAGCCCTGAACAATAGTGCAGGCTCCCTATATAGGCACATAACTCCTCCCATATTAAGCTCCACCCGCACATTCTCTTGACCAATCATTACAAATAAGAATTAACTTCCTGCTTGACCGCATGGCTTGTCCAGCACAATGGAGGAGGGGAATACTACATCCTGTATTCTTGCACATGCTCCGTACACTACTGATCGTATCTTGCCTCATGCAACCAACTGATCGATACGTCAGCATATGCACGTACACATGCCACGTGGTAATCTCTGCCTACTAAATTTATTTTTACCGAGATTCCACCACATTCCCCCCTTTGATGCCTCTTGATATTTTACAATTACTTGAGGCATCACTTAACCTTGGTTTGCATACACCACAAGTTACCTTTGAACCAGACCAGACTTATCCTATGATGTGAATCTTCAACACTCGTCTTCTTGCATTGGTTCTCCCTGATCTAGAGCCTTATATTTATAAATTGCCATTATCTGTGCAGCAGCCTTCCTCTCTGCTATATTTTCTATCAGGCTTTGCACAGACCTAACTACTAAGGGTATAAGACACGGCAGGAGTAGACACAACATTAAAATCAGTAGGACTCCACCTACCACTGCCTTAAGCCCTCAAAACCACTCATACCAGCTACCAAACCAACTACTTGGATTGTACCCTTTCCATACCTGAGTAGGCACATGCGCTAGTTTAACCATATGGCTAGTAAGCTCAGCTATTGCTTGCCCTTCGTCATCTATTTGAAGACAGCAATTTCTCAGGTTAAACTTCCCACATACACCTCCCTCTACTGCCAAAAGATAATCCAAGGCTAATCTATTTTGGTAAACTGCTGTCCTCATCCTGGTATTATGCTTCGCTAGAAGATTGAGCGCTTGTGATGTCTCGTTAGTAACGATCTCAACCACCGCCTGTAACCTTATAATGCGGTTGAGCATATAAATAGGGGTTCTATAACCAAAGGTACCATCCTCTGCCCACGTGGCTGGCCCATAATAATCTATAATATGCTGGGGAGGCCATTCATTATCTTCCCAGGCACCTATCTCTATGGGTCCCCTTTTCTTCCTATGATTCACATCATACACTTTAACACCTAAAGTCTCACCTGTTTCAATAGGCAACAAGAAGAAGGATGGTTTCAACATACCCAGCACACATGCCCCTTCCCAGTCCTGTGGTAACTCCGAATAGGCCTTCTTACCACAGATCCAGTACAAATTCGCTGGGGCTCTCCAGTTAGATGTGATGGATAGATCAAACCATACGTCCTTTAAATTGGCATATCTTGCAAGCGGGTTAGATGGTTCTGAGACATTTGAAGCCGACCACCAAGTTGTATTCTTTGTATCATCATCATAAGCTTTTTGCCCTAGACAAGTTAATTCTCCTACAGAAGTATTATACATCATTCCTTTCCTCGCTATGCAAACATAACCTATGATGGAAGTCTTCAATCTCCACTCAGATTTACCTCTAACACTCATATGATAGTCGGCTTGTGTAGATATTAATTGGTCAACTGCCTCAGAACCGGACATTACCTCCTTTGCTTCCCGAGGCCATTGGTCTCCCATGTTAGTACCTCCACACACATAGCAGTTGGTAACATTAAGACTACCGGCAATACTCTCGGCTAAATCAATGAACAAGTTTTTAGCATTATGGGGGATCTTATTATCTATGCTCATCTCTTCATAAAAGAAATGGTATACTTGATGAGTTTGGGAGGTTACCGTATCAGTCTCTATCCCTATAAACAATATTGTCCCAGGGTCTAAACCCGTCCCATATATTTGAAACCCAAATAAATTACCATATTTATCTAAGAACTTGTCAGGGTTATTTATAAGTATATGGATTGGATTGCATTCCATAGACTTACAATATGGATTAGTAGGCAACTTAGTCACAATCATGTCCTTGTCTGCTGTCTGTCCCCAAGTCGCCCACCCCACACAAGACCAATATGGGCAGAAGTTATAATCTCTATTTGGGCATCTTGGACTTACATATTTATTTTACTACTGGGACAAATATATTTATCGTTAGACCCATACGTCCTCTCCCATCTAAGATCCCCACATACATTCCACGGCTTTCTACCACTTGATATTGCTTTACACGCATCAAATAGCAGAGCACCTGAAGAATATACGGATTCTAATACCGTCTTATTAATTAGGGTCCCCTGAGGATCTCCATTTCTGAGAGTCAACCAAATTGTACGGGGTTGATACTCAGGACTGAAGCACTTAGGTTCTCCTACTCCTAAATGACACACAATATATTCTATATTTAAGTATCTACATCTTGATACATCTCCTTTACACTCATATTGCGAATGCCAAATTAGGGTCTGGGATATATGGTTACCTGTTCTTGTAGTCTTAATGCATACCTCACAGCTAAGAGTGTCGGTACCTCTACCTTCCTGAATATAAAAATACACATAAATAAACATTATTAAAAATACATCTTTCGTCGTCATCCTCAGTCTTCGTCCGTGCGAAGGCACCTCAGCTTCCAGGACGTAAGGGCTGCAGGGAATGGAGTTCTGCTCGTCTTCACAGGGGTCCCCTCAAGACTTTCCCTGACTTATATACTCGTTGGTGAGTGGACAGGCTTTATTATGGCCTTCTCACTCACTTACCAAGTCTCTGAAACAATAAAATTTGTAATCTACAAGGTTCCTCGTCACTCCGACTGAGTTGTGCGTTTTAACCGGATCTTGCAGGGATTCTCTGGATTTGCTGTAACTTGCCAGGAATCGGCTGCTGCTGGTTTAACCCTGGAGTGATGTATCCACGGAGCCACTTCGGCTACTTTTATCGCTGTAGGGTAGACAGAAGAACAACATAAGGACCTCTCCACTTGGGCCCTAACGGCACATTATTCCACTCTTTAATCCACACTTGGTCGCCTGGGTGGTAACTATAAATTGGGGGATAAATATTCACAGGTAATCTATCTTGTACCCATTTCTGTACCTCCTCCATAGTCTTACCCAACTCTACAACCTGCTGCCGGGTAATTCCTTCTCCCAACTGACTCAAATCCCCCCTTAAGTTACCAAGCACGGGAGGTGGTCGCCCGTGCATGATTTCAAAAGGAGAGAGGCCCATCCTTCTGGTAGGTGTACTACGGATTCGCAATAGAGCTATGGGCAAGAGAACGTTCCACTTAAGTTGGGTTTCCTGACACATTTTAGCCAACTGATTCTTAATAGTTCTATTCATTCTCTCTACCTTACCAGAACTCTGGGGTCTATATACCGTATGAAGCCTCCACTTTATACCAAGCATATGAGTCAGTTGTTGTAGGCACTGATGAACAAAAGCTGGACCATTGTCCGATCCTATAGAGCAGGGTAGTCCATATCGGGGTATTATTTTTCGTAGCAGGAATCTCACGACTTCTCCTGCTTTCTCTGTACGAGTAGGACATGCTTCTACCCAGCCTGAATAGGTGCACACCACTACCAGCAGGTAGCGATGTCCACCCGATTTAGGCATCACTGTATAGTCAATTTGTAAATCGGACATGGGAAGTCCCCCCATAAACTGGACTCCTGGTGGCTTTACTGGTTCTTGTCTTGCATTATTTTTAGCACACGTTACACATCTACGTACAATGGCCTGAGTCAAGTTGGACAATCTTGGTATGTAGAAATGTTTTCTGAGAGATTCTTCTGTACTGTCTCCCCCAGAATGTGTCCCGTTATGATAGTTTTGGACAATTTCTACCGCTAGTGATGCTGGAATAACTATTCTTCCATCTTCTAACTGATACCATTTGTTCTCCAAATGCTTTCCAGGTTCAGTCCTTAACCACTCCTCTTCTTGAGCTGTATAAATTGGAGTCCATTGAGACAGTGGAGTTGGTATAAGAGCAGCTATATGCCCCACATATTCCTGTCTTCCCGATTCAGCAGCACGCTTAGCTGCACTATCTGCCATCCGATTCCCTTTGGTTACATCACCATCTCCTCTCAGATGCGCCCGACAATGTATAATACCGACTTCTTTAGGCTCCCACACTGCTTCCAATAGTTGTAGGATCTCAGCTGCGTATTTGATTTCTTTGCCTTCTGAATTCAATAGTCCTCTTTCTTTATACAAAGCTCCGTGGGCATGAGTGGTTAAAAACGCATACTTGGAGTCCGTGTAGATGTTCACTCTTAAACCGTCAGCCAATTGTAATGCTCGTGTCAGTGCTATCAATTCTGCCTTTTGTGCTGATGTTCCTTTTGCCAGTGGCCGAGCTTCTATCACCTTGTCTATCGTTGTTACTGCATATCCTGCATAGCGGATCCCTTCTTTTACATAACTACTGCCGTCGGTGTAATATTGAACATCAGGGTTCTGGATGGGAAAATCACGAAGATCTGGTCTACTTGAAAATACTTCATCCATTACTTCCAAACAATCATGTTGACTTTCAGTAGGTTGTGGCAAAAGGGTAGCTGGATTTAAGGTATTTACAGTCTCTAAATGCACTCTTGGGTTTTCACACAACATTGCTTGATACTTGGTCATACGGCTGTTACTAAACCAATGATTTCCTTTGTAATCCAACAACGTCTGTACTGCATGTGGAACTCGTACATAAAGTTCTTGACCCAGAGTGAGTTTATCGGCTTCAGCTACTAGCAGGGCGGCTGCAGCTACAGCTCTTAGACAAGGTGGAAGTCCGCTGGCCACTGCATCCAGTTGCTTAGACATGTAGGCAACAGGTCTTTGCCATGATCCCAAGTACTGTGTCAATACTCCCACAGCCATTCTTCTTTGCTCATGTACATACAGGTAGAATGGCCGTGTGTGGTCAGGTAGACCTAATGCTGGGGCACTCATCAAAGCCCTCTTCACATCTTCGAATGCCGTTTGCTGTTCTTGAGTCCATAAGAAGGGGTCGTGCTCTGTACCTTTGATAGCTGCATACAGAGGTTTTGCCAGTATCGCGTAGCTGGGAATCCATATCCTACAGAAGCCTGCTGCCCCCAAGAATTCTCGCACTTGTCTTCTATTCCTGGGTATCGGTATTTGGCACACAGCTTCTTTTCTCTCTGGCCCCATAATTCTTTGACCTTCAGAGATATGGAATCCCAGATATTTGACAGTTGGCAAACACAACTGAGCCTTCCTTCTTGACACCTTGTATCCTGCCTTCCAGAGAATGTGTAGTAGATCGTGCGTTGCTTGCTGACATACTTCCTTTGTAACTGCTGCTATCAACAAGTCATCTACATATTGTAATAATACACACTCTCCTGGGATAGACTCGAAATCTAGTAGATCTTGACTTAGAGCTGAACCAAATAGGGTAGGTGAATTTTTAAACCCCTGGGGCAATCTTGTCCAGGTCATTTGGCGTTTCGAGCCCGTTACAGCATTTTCCCATTGGAAAGCGAAGATACATTGGCTTTCTGCGGCAATTCGGAGGCAAAAGAAGGCATCTTTGAGATCTAAGACTGTAAAGTAAGTAGCCCCGCCCGGAATTAAAGCAAGCAGGTTATATGGATTGGACACGACTGGATGTATACTAACAACCGCATCATTGACTGCTCTCAAGTCCTGCACAGGTCGATACTCATCTGTACCGGGCTTTTGAACAGGCAGCAATGGGGTGTTCCAGGGGGAAGTACAGATTTTTAGGATACCATACCGTATGAACTTATCCAGATAAGATTGGATGTTCTTCTTAGCCTTCTGCGGAATATGATATTGTCTCAGGCTTACTGGATAAACCCCAAGTTTTAGTTCGATTTTAATAGGTGGAATATTGCGGGCCAGTCCTGGTGGGTTGTTCTCTGCCCAAACTCCTGGTATGTTAAATAAGGATTCATCACTCCTCGGGTTTTGGCTAGTCAACACTGTATAAAGTCGCCACTCTTCTTCCTTTGGTACAGACAATGTCATAATACCTGAGGGTCCATTAAACTTTAAGGATATTGTTCCATTTGGTAGGAACGTAATCTGCGCTTGTAATTTGGATAGCATATCACGTCCCAGCAATTGGACTGGACACTCAGGCATATAAAGGAATTGATGTTTTACTACGTGGCCTCCCAATGTACAGAGTCGACTTTTAAGAACCGGTTTTCAGCACTTCTTCCAGTTGCTCCTATTACAGTAATAGTTCTTCCAGATGGAGGAGCAACTTGATTAGTCACCACCGAATGTTCAGCACCAGTGTCGATCATAAACGCACTCCTTTTTCCCCCTATTGATACATCGACCATAGGCTCCGCTCGACCAAGGGGGATGGAGCCGGTCGGTATCAATAGTCCTCCATGACCGTGTCAGCCAATCCCACAAAGTCCCTACCTTCTCTATCGCGGGACCTTTGCGCTGCTGGATAGTACCTATCTTCCCTTACACTTCCTCTGTTCCCATTACTCCCTCTATTACCATTACTCCCTCCGGGGCCTCCTCTACCTCTCGCTCTGCCTCTAAAGTTTCCGTAACCTGCCCTGGGTAAGTCTCTCTCATACTGCTCTCTTTGCGGACACTCGTTCCTCCAATGCCCTTCTTCCTTACAGTACGCGCACTGATTCCTACTCAAAGGCTCCCTATTCCATCTACCATCGCCTCTATCTGGGCCCCGTCTATCTACGCCTGCGATCGCTACCGCTAGCATATCTGCCTTTCTACGCATCTTGCGCTCTTCCTCTTTCTTACTTTCTGTTTCCCTATTCATATATACTTTGTTCGCTACCTCCATTAGTTGGGTGATAGACATACCTGCAAACCCTTCTAATTTCTGTAGCTTGCGCTTAATATCTCCGTAAGCTTGGCTGACAAAGGCGGAGTTTACCATTCGGGAATTATCAGCGTCTTCCGGATTAAAGGGGGTATACAAGCGGTATGCCTCCAATAATCGGTCATAAAAGACACTGGGCGCTTCATCACTTTTCTGAATCACCTCAACTGTCTTCGACATGTTAATAGCTTTCTTCCCTCCGGCTTTCATGCCAGCAATTATAGCATCTCTATAGGCTTTAAGTTGAGCCATATCTGCGCCATTTACATTCCAGTCAGGATCGGTGTTAGGGTAATGTGTTGCGGCCCATGCTGCCGGATTGGCTTGATTTAAAGCACGGGCTCTCTCCTCTAGCGCCTTAATGGCCGCTTGGTTAATCCTTGTCCTTTCCTCATTATTGAACAATGTCATTAATAACTGCTGGCAATCAGCCCATGTCGGGTTATGTGTCTGAACTATCGAGGTGAACAGATCGGTCATAGCTTGTGGTTTCTCAGTGTACGAGGAATTGTGGGTCTTCCAATTCAAGAGATCGGTAGTCGTGAACGGGACATATACGAAGACTGGGTCAGCATGTGCCATTTGACCTGCGGCATCGATATAGGCTGACCCAGGATTCAGACGAAGAGGCATCTGATAATGTTTTAATTGTTGGGTACCGGTCAGTTGTCGGGTTAGTATGGGGCTACGTGGAGGGGCGTCAGTTAAAGGTTCCGGTCGAGAGGTAATAGGGCATGAGGATGTGGGAACTTGATTTTGGGAAAAGTTAGTGAATAGTATACTCCGAGCCGAGCTAGAAGAAGCTTGACCGGAAGTTTGAAGTGGCGCCAAATCAGGATATTCAGATCTAATGGGGGTTGGTCCTGGTTCCGGAAGGGGAGTTTTAATACGAGGGGGGGTGGATTCTGTACTGGAGGAGGAAGCGGAAGTGGATGGGGGCAATAGGGGAAGGGGTGCAGAACTTCCTGCATTCGCGTCACTTCCTCTTAAAGGAAAGTAAGGGGGCGGCAAAGGGATCTCGGACTCAGGGGGCGTGTCCAAAATGGGCCTAACACCAGTCCTAGTGGACAAACAAGTCCTGGCCACCATGAGGCGACATTGCTCCTCGTGGCATATCCGGATCCATTTTGGCGAGTCGTTTACGGCCTGCCTCCAACAATCAATGTATGGAAACTGTCCGTAAAGTTCAGGCCTACCTGATACAGCCACGTGTACACGCTGTACCAGGGTTGGATCCAAACTGCCACGCGGCGGCCATGCCGCAACCAAAATAGGCCACTCCCTAGTGCACAAAGTGACCAAACGTACAGGAGACATTTTAACCCCAAAATCACATGTTTTGAATCCCTTTTTAAAATTCTTTACCATACAACCTAAGGGATCCGAAATCGTTGACTCTGACGCGCCCATACTTATCAATGGAACGTCGTTGACAACGAATACTATGCACGCGTTCTTATTCAACAGTCACACCCGTTTCCTCTGGCAACAGCACCACGTGGTACAGTTACCGAGTGAAACGTACACAATAACACAATAATCACTCAGGGAATTCCCGTACACACACAGCTGTTACACCAGTCACTAAATAATCAATATTATGCCCTTTGGCGAAACTATACAGTCACCCACGCTATAATTCTCTATATATGAATTACCCGTCTATAACACACCCCAGTAACATCGTCTTTTACTAGTATCGGTTACAGTACGGTTAGCATAGGTCAAAGCACAATTTAAGGTCACAATACAATTATTAGTGGTTACGGTGTTAAACATGCAATAGACGACAATGATTAGTACTTATATACAGTGTCAGTAAATATACAGGGTTATGGTACCGTGCACTATGATACAGCAACACACTATTAACACTCTCGCTAGACGGCTGAGCTCGCGCTATCTAACAAGATATACACTTTACTAACAATCTTTAACACATTTACAATCCCAACTAAACTATTGGCCAGTACCTTGAATGGACTACCTAAAACTATATACACCCGTTTTGGTTAGCCACACTGCCCAAACACCACATATAGCGAACTAGAGGGCGAAATTTACAAAATTGCCCTTCTAGTCTATTTACTCTATCAAAAGTCTAGTGGGTTCCAAATTTACACGCCTTCCCACTTAGCCAAGATAGGTTGAGAGCTAGCGAACCGAATTTACACAGGCGCCGCTTAGTCTCCCGGTCCCTCCGACCTAGCGAACGTAATATACACCCTAGAACGCTAGTCTAGACAAGACACCGGTGTCCGGCTAGGGCTATTTACACAGGACCCCGCCTGACTAACCAGATCAAACGGTCTTACTAAAGAGCGTTCGATCGAGCGGTGCGCCTTCGCTCCTTCCCTCCGACAGAGGGGGCAGATTCCATACACAGATTTAAACCCCTTTTGGGCCTACCGCACAATCGGTATACCCCTAGTGGGTCTGCCGTCTAAAACAGCAGTTGTCTTACCTCCTCGTTCCTGAACCTGAGTTCACACTCATCGACGGGGACACCCCAGCACTTCTTACGTAGAGGCCGATGATCTCCTGGACAACAGACCAGTGGCGCCGAGACGAAGGGAGGTCCACGCAGAAGTTCAGGGGTGCAGCCGTAGAGAACGTGGGCAAAGATAGACCGTCTCACGCCTCTGCCTCTCAGCTACCGTTGAACGATGAGCTTCCCGGCCAATGCACCAAATGATACCGGAGAAACTGACGGAAGCAAAGCACAGAGGGATGGACACAGGTTTCTTCAGGAAGGAAGAGATTCTTTATTGGATCACCGATCGGGACTCAGAGGGACTAATGTCACCAAAAATACAGCAAGTTCTGAGCCCTGAACAATAGTGCAGGCTCCCTATATAGGCACATAACTCCTCCCATATTAAGCTCCACCCGCACATTCTCTTGACCAATCATTACAAATAAGAATTAACTTCCTGCTTGACCGCATGGCTTGTCCAGCACAATGGAGGAGGGGAATACTACATCCTGTATTCTTGCACATGCTCCGTACACTACTGATCGTATCTTGCCTCGTGCAACCAACTGATCGATACGTCAGCATATGCACGTACACATGCCACGTGGTAATCTCGGCCTACTAAATTTATTTTTACCGAGATTCCACCACACTTTGTATTTGATATTGGATTCACAAAATCCATCCATGTTGGGATGATTTCTGTGTGAGCTAGCCATTGCTGTCACTGGCTGTGTGCTGTGTGTGATTTAAGGAAGGGATACTGTACTCTGTGCATGATATTCTATGTACAAAGCTTCCGAAGTTACACAATGCTCCGAGGCTGTCAGTCTGTTCCTCCCTCCCAAAACCTACTATAAAAAGAAGAAGCAGGGAATAACTTGATACAGAGTGGAAGTCTTATAACCCAGATTAAAAGATCAGAGAGCAAACTCCGCTATCAGTCTGGGACCGAGAGCAGCACATCGCACAATAGATATATTTATAGATAACCTGTATCACTGGGACCGAGAGCAGCACATCGCACAATAGATATATCTATAGATCACCTGTATCACTGAGACCGAGAGCAGCACATCGCACAATAGATATATCTATAGATAACCTGTATCTCTGAGACCGGACGCAGCACATCGCACAATAGATTTATCTATAGATAACCTGTATCACTGGGACCGAGAGCAACACATCGCACAATAGATATATCTATAGATAACCTGTATCTCTGAGACCGGACGCAGCACATCGCACAATAGATATATCTATAGATAACCTGTATCTCTGAGACCGGACGCAGCACATCGCACAATAGATATATCTATAGATAACCTGTATCACTGGGACCGAGAGCAGCACATCGCACAATAGATATATCTATTGATAACCTGTATCACTGAGACCGGACGCAGCACATCACACAATAGATATATCTATAGATTACTTGTATCACTGATGGATAATGCAGAACAACCGCTTCTCGGTGACTGCAATAAACCTCACTATCAGTCTGTGGGAAAAACTCTGCGAGAAGCCGAGAAAGCATATGTCAAGTAAGTACTAATTTTATTTCCCAGAACAACAGATAAAACTGGGGCCCATCGCTGCTATATAATATTATAATATATACTAGGGGCCCATTGCTGCTATATAATATTTTAATATACACCAGGGGACCATCTCTGCTATATAATATTATAATATATACCAGGGGCCCATCGCTGCTATATAATATTTTAATATACACCAGAGGACCATCGCTGCTATATAATATTATAATATATACCAGGGGACCATTGCTGCTATATAATATTATAACATACACCATGGGACCATCGCTGCTATGAAGTAAAATATAATATATATTGTATATAATGGCACCCAGTGCTACAATAAAATTATAATATGTAACAGGGGCTAAGCACGGCAATTAAATATGTATTGTGCATTCAGACACCCAGTGCTATAATAAATGAATACTATAGAGAATATATTGTATTTACCAGGTACACAATATTATATATGTTTTTTTACCAGATTTTTGATACCAAATAGGGGTTAATAAAACATTTCATCTTAATACATATACTTGAGTGCCCAGTGTAACTGTTAAAATTCAGATTTGATACATTTTGGAGATTCCGTTAAATAATTTTTTGATGTCTCTCAATTGTCACATTTGGCACATTATTGGAAGTTACAGGAGGGCCTGCAAATCTTTTCCTGTGCTATGTCATGTTGTGGAAATTACAACGTCTAGTAAAGTCACTGCTGGGCCAAAGCAGTTCTTCCATCAGGTCTGAGAGATGTTACAAACAATGCTTGAGGTCTGAGATTGAGCAATTAGAATTAACACAAAATGACACAACACTGAGGCACTGTGACTGCCTGCAGCCGGATTGAAGAATTGTATTACATTGATCTCTTAACATTATAGGATGTGAGCTTAGATGTATTCTAATAATAAAAAAAACAAATGTTAATACATGTATACACTGGCTGTGTGAACTCCAGACTCTGGGCTTGTTTAAAAACCTTTAAGATTTTAGCCTCCCATCTGGTCACTGTATTTCAGGAATGTTAACTGCTTTCTGTTTGTAAAGGTCCATCCCTGGTGCCCCGGTCTTTAAAGGCAGAGCCCCCTTCTTATAGACAGTGCCCCAATTCTCATAGGCAGAGCCCCCTTCTTTCAGACAGTGCCCCAATTCTCATAGGCAGAGCCCCCTTCTTTCAGACAGTGCCCCAATTCTCATAGGCAGAGCCCCCTTCTTTCAGACAGTGCCCAAATTCTCATAGGCAGAGCCCCCTTCTTTTAGACAGTGCCCCAATTCTCATAGGCAGAGCCCCCTTCTTTCAGACAGTGCCCCACTTCTCATAGGCAGAGCCCTTTCTTTCAGACAGTACCCCAATTCTCATAGGCAGAGCTCCCTTCTTTCAGAGAGTGCCCCAATTCTCATGGGCAGAGCCCCTTCTTTCAGACAGTGCCCCAATTCTCATAGGCTGAGCCCCCTCCTTTCAGACAGTGCCCCAATTCTCATAGGCAGAGCCCCCTTCTCTCAGACAGTGCCCCAATTCTCATAGGCAGAGCCCCATTCTTTCAGACAGTACCCCAATTCTCATAGGCAGACTGTGCCCCTATATTTGTAAGTAGTGCCTCCTTCTTACCGACAGTGCACCTATTCTCATAGGCAGAGCCCCCTTCTTTCAGACAGTGCCCCTTTTTTCTTTTTTTAGGTAGTGCCTCCTTCTTACCGACAGTGCCCCTATTCTCAAATGCAGAGCCCCCTTCTTTCAGACAGTGCCCCTATATTTGTAGGTAGTGCCTGTTTCTTACAGACAATGCCAATATCCTCCAGACCAGGGGTCAGCAACCTATGGCACGTGAGGTCCTTTGCATGGCCCTCAAGGCTGCTAGAGCCAAACCGGCTGTGAGTTATCAGGAGTCCTTAGTGCAAACCGAGAAGAGTTTGAAGGTGGTTAGGGGCAACCCTCAAGTTCCGCATTGCAGCAATCAGAGGAAGTCATCTCAGAGCACTTCATTCCAGCACTTGTGAACAGAAATCGGCACTGGAGAAGAGCAGTCCGCAGCAGCTATCACAGCTCCTGCACTTGAACTGTACCTGGCCAGCCCGGTCCTCACTGGACCCCAGGGAAGCCCCCCCGTCATACAAATAATAGAAACAGAACAAATACAAACACATAAAAAGTCACCACAATCACACCACTGACAATCCACATATATGCACACAACCCCACAAGCAGCCTATCACCTGCAATACACCAAGCAGTCCCACACAAACCCACACCAAACACACAATGTGACATATCATCCACACACACAACCCCACAAGCAGCCCCCCATAGACAGACCACATTCATAGGTATCATACAATGCCACAAACTACTCATGAATATGTACTGTACAATATAAGAGCCCACATACCCACACATACAACATTAAAAAAGAAACTGCAGGACCCATAAATAACACAAGCAGAATACGGCAACACAACTCAATTTACAAAATAAAATTTCTAACACTGCCCCTTAAGTCATAGGCAGTGCCTTAATTCTCATAGGTACTGTCTCCATAACAGAAAGTGCCACAATCTTTGTAGGCAGTGCCCACTTCTAATAGACAGCGCCCCTATTCTTATAGGTAGTGCCCCCTAAATCACAGCACCCCTATCTTTGGAGGTAGTAGGACAGCACCCCTATGTTTGGAGGTAGTGCCATCTTACAGACAGTACCCAATTCCTACTAGGTAGAATTCCTTTCTAACCAGACAGCTATCTCCATAAGCAGTGTCCTTTATATATATATATTTTTGCAAGAATATTTTATTTAATTTTCATAAGCACAATACCATATAATGCAAAGCAATTTAAGGACAGCATGGGTAAAGAAGCACAAATCAGAAGGGATGCACTTTAAATCCAGGCATCCAGTGTACACAGATTCTCAGCACAAAATGCAACTCCGGAGTGAGGCCCCACGACCAGCTACCCAGATACATCCAATTAGGAGCAGCAAAGTAATTCGCTAGGAATGTGTCCCACAGATCCCAAACCTGGACATAAATGAGTTGATTGGGTGTGAGCCATCTTTTCGCACGACCAATTCAGGCAGTTTAGTTAAATCAATTTCTGCCTCGTCTGGAATTTTAAGTTGCCTTAGTCAAGCTATCAGAGGTGAGGCTACTATAAAAAACATGAAATAATAATTTAAGTGCAAGTTTAAGCAATAAGCCCAGCAACATAAACAAAGGGTAAACTTCTGGCTAGTGTTTAATTTGAGTCCCAAGCCCCACATTAATAAATCCATAGCACATAGATAATACCTTTTTAATGGGACTAAAGTGTAACACTTTTTTTAAGAACATCAGACTTAGCCAGCCACAACTTAATTTGTAAATAGGAGAGAAGTGTTTTTGGTGGAAGGATAAATAAAACTTTTAATTTAGAATAAGGGTATCAACAAATCCCCATGATTGAAATATGTGATGAGCAATCCAAGCACTCTAATTAAAATGTAAAACTCCCAAGAAAATAAAAATAAATTAATAATAATTATATATACAGAATATTGGCGTGAACAGGGCCCCCTTCTAAAAGGCAGTGTCTCAAACTTCATAAGTAATGACCCCTAAACAAAGTGCCCCTGTATTTGTAGGTAGTGCCCCCTTTTTAGAGAGAGTGCCTATACCCTCATAGGCAGTGCCCATCTAAAAGCAGTGCACCAATATTGGTAGGTACTACCCCTTCTTAAACACTACCCACTATACTTGTAGGCAGTGCCCCTTTCTAACAGACGGTGCCCCTATCCTTGTAGGCAGTGCCCCTTTCTAACAGATAGTGCCCCTATCCTTGTAGGCAGTGCCCCTTTCTATCAGACTTTGCCCCTATCCTTGTAGGCAGTGCCCCTTTCTATCAGACTGTGCCCCTATCCTTGTAAGCAGTGCCCCTTTCTAACAGACAGTGCCCATATCCTTGTAAGCAGTACCCCTTTCTAACAGACTGTGCCCCTATCCTTGTAGGCAGTGCCCCTTTCTATCAGACTGTGCCCCTATCCTTGTAAGCAGTGCCCCTTTCTAACAGACAGTGCCCATATCCTTGTAAGCAGTACCCCTTTCAAACAGACTGTGCCCCTATCCTTGTAGGCAGTGCCCCTTTCTAACAGACAGTGCCCCTATCCTTGTAAGCAGTACCCCTTTCTAACAGACTGTGCCCCTATCCTTGTAAGCAGTGCCCCTTTCTAACAGACTGTGCCCCTATCCTTGTAGGCAGTGCCCCTTTCTAACAGACAGTGCCCATATCCTTGTAAGCAGTACCCCTTTCTAACAGACTGTGCCCCTATCCTTGTAAGCAGTGCCCCTTCCTTACAGACTTTGCCCCTATCCTTGTAGGCAGTGCCCCTTTCTAACAGACTGTGCCCCTATCCTTGTAAGCAGTGCCCCTTTCTAACAGACAGTGCCCTTATCCTTGTAAGCAGTACCCCTTTCTAACAGACACTGCCCCTATCCTTGTAAGCAGTACCCCTTTCTAACAGACTGTGCCCCTATCCTTGTAGGCAGTGCCCCTTTCTAACAGACAGTGCCCCTATCCTTGTAGGCAGTGCCCCTTTCTAACAGACAGTGCCCCTATCCTTGTAAGCAGTGTCCCTTTCTAACAGACTATGCCCCTATCCTTGTAAGCAGTACCCCTTTCTAATAGACTATGCCCCTATCCTTGTAAGCAGTACCCATTTCTAACAGACTGTGCCCCTATCCTTGTAAGCAGTACCCATTTCTAACAGACTGTGCCCCTATCCTTATAGGCAGTGCCCCTTTCTAACAAACAGTACCCCTATCCTTGTAGGCAGTGCCCCTTTCTAACAGACAGTGCCCCTATCATTGTAAGTAGTGTCCCTTTCTAACAGACTGTGCTCCTATCCTTGTAAGCAGTGTCCCTTTCTAACAGACAGTGCCCCTATCTAGGCAGCGCCAGCCTCCTGAAGGCAGTGCCCTTTCTAACAGACTGTGCCATATCCTTGTAGGCAGTGCCCCTTTCTAATAGACTGTGCCCCTATCCTTGTAGGCAGTGCCCCTTTCTAACAGACTGTGCCCCTATCCCTGTAGGCACAGACTGTGCGTAGGCAGTGCGCCTTTCTAACAGACTTTGCCCCTATCCTTGTAGGCAGTGCCCCTTTCTAACAGACTGTGCCCCTATCCTTGTAGGCAGTGTCCCTTTCTAACAGACAGTGCCCCTATCCTTGTAGGCAGTGCCCCTTTCTAACAGACAGTGCCCCTATCCTTGTAGGCAGTACCCCTTTCTAATAGACTGTGCCCCTATCCTTGTAAGCAGTACCCCTTTCTAACAGACTGTGTCCCTATCCTTGTAGGCAGTGCCCCTTTCTAACAAACAGTGCCCCATCCTTGTAGGCAGTGCCCCTTTCTAACAGACAGTGCCGCTATCCTTGTAGGCAGTGCCCCTTTCTTACAGACTGTGCCCCTATCCTTGTAGGCAGTGCCCCTTTCTAACAGACTGTGCCCCTATCCTTGTAGGCAGTGCCCCTTTCTAACAGACTTTGCCCCTATCCTTGTAGGCAGTGCCCATTTCTAACAGACTGTGCTCCTATCCTTGTAAGCAGTGTCCCTTTCTAACAGACTGTGCACCTATCCTTGTAGGCAGTGCCCCTTTCTAACAAACAGTGCCCCTATCCTTGTAAGCAGTGCCCCTTTCTAAGAGACAGTGCCCCTATCCTTGTAGGCAGTGCCCCTTTCTAACAGACAGTGCCCCTATCCATGTAGTCAGTGCCCCTTTCTAACAGACTGTGCCCCTATCCTTGTAAGCAGTGTCCCTTTCTAACAGACTGTGCCCCTATCCTTGTAGGCAGTGCCCCTTTCTAACAGACAGTGCCCCTATCCTTGTAGGCAGTGCCCCTTTCTAACAGACTGTGTCCTCTATCTGTAAGCAGTGTCCTTTCTAACCAACTGTGCCCTATTCCTTGTAGGCAGTGCCCTTTTTCTAACAGACAGTGTTCTTATCCTTGTAGGCAGTGCCCCTTTCTAACAGACAATGCTCCCTATCCTTGTAGGCAGTGCCCCTTCTAACAGACAGTGCCCCCTTCTTCTAACAGACTGTGCCCCTATTCCAGTAGGCAGTGCCCCCTTCTAACAGACTGTGCCCATATCCTTGTAGGCAGTGCCCCTTTCTTACAGACTGTGCCCCTATCCTTGTAGGCAGTGCCCCTTTCTAACAGACTGTGCCCCTATCCTTGTAGGCAGTGCCCCTTTCTAACAGACTGCCCCTATCCTTGTAAGCAGTGTCCCTTTCTAACAGACAATGCCCCTATCCTTGTAGGCAGTGCCCCTTTCTAACAGACAATGCCCCTATCCTTGTAGGCAGTGCCCCTTTCTAACAAACAGTGCCCCTATCCTTGTAGGCAGTGCCCCTTTCTAACAGACTGTGCTCCTATCCTTGTAAGCAGTGTCCCTTTCTAACAGACAGTGCCCCTATCCTTGTAGGCAGTGCCCCTTTCTAACAGACAGTGCCCCTATCCTTGTAGGCAGTGCCCCTTTCTAACAGATTGTGCCCCTATCCTTGTAGGCAGTGTCCCTTTCTAACAGACAGTGCCCCTATCCTTGTAGGCAGTGCCCCTTTCTAACAGACTGTGCCCCTATCCTTGTAGGCAGTGCCCCTTTCTAACAGACTGTGCCCCTATCCTTGTAGGCAGTGCCCCTTTCTAACAGACTGTGCCCCTATCCTTGTAGGCAGTGCCCCTTTCTAACAGACTTTGCCCCTATCCTTGTAGGCAGTGCCCATTTCTAACAGACTGTGCTCCTATCCTTGTAAGCAGTGTCCCTTTCTAACAGACTGTGCACCTATCCTTGTAGGCAGTGCCCCTTTCTAACAAACAGTGCCCCTATCCTTGTAAGCAGTGCCCCTTTCTAAGAGACAGTGCCCCTATCCTTGTAGGCAGTGCCCCTTTCTAACAGACAGTGCCCCTATCCATGTAGTCAGTGCCCCTTTCTAACAGACTGTGCCCCTATCCTTGTAAGCAGTGTCCCTTTCTAACAGACTGTGCCCCTATCCTTGTAGGCAGTGCCCCTTTCTAACAGACAGTGCCCCTATCCTTGTAGGCAGTGCCCCTTTCTAACAGACTGTGCCCCTATCCTTGTAGGCAGTGCCCCTTTCTAACAGACTGTGCCCCTATCCTTGTAAGCAGTGTCCCTTTCTAACAGACTGTGCCCCTATCCTTGTAGGCAGTGCACCTTTCTAACAGACTGTGCCCCTATCCTTGTAAGCAGTGTCCCTTTCTAACAGACTGTGCCCCTATCCTTGTAGTCAGTGCCCATTTCTAACAGACAGTGCCCCTTTCTAACAGACTTTGCCCCTATCCTTGTAGGCAGTGCCCCTTTCTAACAGACAGTGCCCCTATCCTTGTAGGCAGTGCCCCTTTCTCGCAGCATTGGTAACTTGCCCCTTTCTAACAGACAGTGCCCCTATCCTTGTAGGCAGTGCCCCTTTCTAACAGACTGTGCCCCTACCCTTGTAGGCAGTGCCCCTTTCTAACAGACAGTGCCCCTATCCTTGTAGGCAGTGCCCCTTTCTAACAGACTGTGCCGCTATCCTTGTAGGCAGTGCCCCTTTCTTACAGGCAGTACCCCTTTCTAACAGACTGTGCCCATATCCTTGTAGGCAGTATCCCTTTCTAACAGACAGTGCCCCTATCCTTGTAGGCAGTGCCCCTTTCTAACAGACTGCCCCTATCCTTGTAAGCAGTGTCCCTTTCTAACAGACTGTTTTCTCCTATTCCATGTCCCAGGTTTCCATGTCCCTTTCCTCATTCCTTGTGCCTTTCTCTCGGATTCTCCTTTCAGGACACTTAATAACAAGAAGATGTTCCTGGCTGCATTTTCCGCTGTTCTGGGAAACTTTACATTTGG
>OW240920.1:140620270-140709128 GCA_933207985.1 Pelobates cultripes | reverse complement strand
GATCCAAGTCTTTTTTTTAGCCCATGTAACTACGAGCTTTGTGATACACTGCACATTACTGTGTTGCTCTGTGATATATTAATACACACTGCACATTACTGTGAGTTTTATTGTTATAGAGCACTAGGATTCTTGGAGAGATTCACAAAATCCGTCCATGTTGGGATGAGTTCTGTGTGAGCTAGCCATTGCTGTCACTGGCTGTGTGTGATTTAAGGAAGGGATACTGTACTCTGTGCATGATATTCTATGTACAAAGCTTCCGAAGTTACACAATGCTCCGAGGCTGTCAGTCTGCTCCTCCCTCCCAAAACCTACTATAAAAAGAAGAAGCAGGGAATAACTTGATTTGGAGTGGAAGTCTTATAACCCAGATTAAAAGATCAGAGAGCAAACTCCGCTATCAGTCTGGGCTCTAGGAGATCATGAGAAGTAGATATATCTATAGATAACCTGTATCACTGGGACCAAGAGCAACACATCGCACAATAGATATATCTATAGATCACCTGTATCACTGGGACCGAGAGCAACACATCGCACAATAGATATATCTATAGATCACCTGTATCACTGGGACCGAGAGCAGCACATCGCACAATAGATATATCTACAGATACCTGTATCACTGGGACCGAGAGCAGCACATCGCACAATAGATATATCTATAGATAACCTGTATCACTGGGACCGAGAGCAGCACATCGCACAATAGATATATCTATAGATAACCTGTATCACTGGGCTCGAGAGCAGCACATCGAACAATAGATATATCTATAGATCACCTGTATCACTGGGAACGAGAGCAGCACATCGCACAATAGATATATCTATAGATAACCTGTATCACTGAGACTGGACGCAGCACATCACACAATAGATATATCTATAGATAACCTGTATCACTGGGACCAAGAGCAGCACATCGCACAATAGATATATCTATAGATAATCTGTATCTCTGAGACCGGATGCAGCACATCGCACAATAGATATATCTATAGATAACCTGTATCACTGGGACCGAGAGCAGCACATCGCACAATAGATATATCTATAGATAACCTGTATCACTGAGACCGAGAGCAGCACATCGCACAATAGATATATCTATAGATAGCCTGTATCACTGGGACCGAGAGCAGCACATCGCACAATAGCTATATCTATAGATCACCTGTATCACTGAGACCGAGAGCAGCACATCGCACAATAGATATATCTATAGATAATCTGTATCTCTGAGACCGGATGCAGCACATCGCACAATAGATATATCTATAGATAACCTGTATCACTGGGACCAAGAGCAGCACATCGCACAATAGATATATCTATAGATCACCTGTATTACTGATGGATAATGCAGAACAACCGCTTCTCGGTGACTCCAATAAACCTCACTATCAGTCTGTGGGAAAAACTCTGCGAGAAGCCGAGAAAGCATATGTCAAGTAAGTACTAATTTTATGTCCCAGAACAACAGATAAAACTGGGGCCCATCGCTGCTATATAATATTTTAATATACACCAGGGGACCATCGCTGCTATATAATATTATAATATATACCAGGGGCCCATCGCTGCTATATAATATTTTAATATACACCAGGGGACCATCGCTGCTATATAATATTGTAATATATACCAGGGGACCATCGCTGCTATATAATATTATAATATATACCAGGGGCCCATCGCTGCTATATAATATTATAATATATACCAGGGGCCCATCGCTGCTATATAATATTATAATATACACCAGGGACCATCGCTGCTAAATAATATTATAATATACACCAGGGGACCATCGCTGCTATAAAGTAAAATATAATATATATTGTATATAATGGCACCCAGTGCTACAATAAAATTATAATATATAACAGGGGCTAAGCACGGCAATTAAGTATGTATTGTACATTCAGAAACCCAGTGCTATAATAAATGAATACTATAGAGAATATATTGTATTTACCAGGTACACAATATTATATATGGCTTTTACCAGATTCTTGATACCAAATAGGGGTTAATAAAACATTTAATCTTAATACATATACTTGAGTGCCCAGTGTAACTGTTAAAATTCAGATTTGATACATTTTGGGGATTCCGCTAAATAATTTTTTGATGTCTCTCAATTGTCACATTTGGCACATTATTGGAAGTTATGGGAGGCCCTGCAAATCTTTTCCTGTGCTATGTCATGTTGTGGAAATTACAACGTCTAGTAAAGTCACTGCTGGGCCAAAGCAGCTCTTCCATCAGGTCTGAGAGATGTTACAATGCTTGAGGTCTGAGATTGAGCAATTAGAATGAACACAAAATGACACAACACTGAGGCACTGTGACTGCCTGCAGCCGGATTGCAGCATTTTATTACATTGATCTCTTAACATTATAGGATGTGAGCCCTAGATGTATTCTAATAATAAAAAAATAAAAAAATGTTAATAAATGTATACACTGGCTGTGTGAACTCCAGACTCTGGGCTTGTTTAAAAACCTTTAAGATTTTAGCCTCCCATCTGGTCACTGTATTTCAGGAATGTAAACTGCTTTCTGTTTGTAAAGGTCCATCCCTGGTGCCCTGGTTCTCAAAGGCAGAGCCCCCTTCTTATAGACAGTGCCCCAATTCTCATAGGCAGAGCCCCCTTCTTTCAGACAGTGCCCCAATTCTCATAGGTAGAGCCCCCTTCTTTCAGACAGTGCCCCAATTCTCATAGGCAGAGCCCCCTTCTTTTAGACAGTGCCCCAATTCTCACAGGCAGAGCCCCCTTCTTTCAGACAGTGCCCCACTTCTCATAGGCAGAGCCCCTTCTTTCAGACAGTGCCCCAATTCTCATAGGCAGAGCCCCCTTCTTTCAGACAGTGCCCCAATTCTCATAGGCAGAGCCCTTTCTTTCAGACAGTGCCCCAATTCTCATAGGCAGAGCTCCCTTCTTTCAGACAGTGCCCCAATTCTCATAGGCTGAGCTCCCTTCTTTCAGACAGTGCCCCAATTCTCATAGGCAGAGCCCCCTTCTTTCAGACAGTGCCCCAATTCTCATAGGCAGAGCCCCCTTCTTTTAGACAGTGCCCCAATTCTCATAGGCAGAGCCCCTTTCTTTCAAACAGTGCCCCACTTCTCATAGGCAGAGCCCTTTCTTTCAGACAGTGCCCCAATTCTCATAGGCAGAGCTCCCTTCTTTCAGAGAGTGCCCCAATTCTCATGGGCAGAGCCCCTTCTTTCAGACAGTGCCCCAATTCTCATAGGCTGAGCCCCCTCCTTTCAGACAGTGCCCCAATTCTCATAGGCAGAGCCCCCTTCTTTCAGACAGTGCCCCAATTCTCATAGGCAGAGCCCCCTTCTTTCAGACAGTACCCCAATTCTCATAGGCAGAGCCCCCTTCTTTCAGACAGTGCCCCTATATTTGTAGGTAGTGCCTGCTTATTACAGACAATGCCAATATCCTCCAGACCAGGGGTCAGCAACCTATGGCACGTGAGGTCCTTTGCACGGCCCTCAAGGCTCCTAGAGCCAAACTGGCTGTGAGCTATCAGGAGTCCTTAGTGCAAACCGAGAAGAGTTTGAAGGTGGTTAGGGGCAACCCTCAAGTTCCGCATTGCAGCAATTAGAGGAAGTCATCTCAGAGCACTTCATTCCAGCACTTGTGAACAGAAATCGGCACTGGAGAAGAGCAGTCCGCAGCAGCTATCACAGCTCCTGCACTTGAACTGTACCTGGCCAGCCCGGTCCTCACTGGACCCCAGGGAAGCCCCCCCGTCATACAAATAATAGAAACAGAACAAATACAAACACATTAAAAGTCCCCACAATCACAACACCACTGACAATACACATACATGCACACAACCCCACAAGCAGCCTATCACCTGCAATACACCAAGCAGTACCACACAAACCCACACCAAACACACAATGTGACATATCATCCACACACACAACCCCACAAACAGCCGCCAATAGACAGACCACATTCATAGGTATCATACAATGCCACAAACTACTCATGAACATGTACTGTACAATATAAGAGCCCACACATACAACATTAACAAAGGCAACTGCAGGACCCATAAATAACGCAAGCAGAATACGGCAACACAACTCAATTTACAAAATAAAATTTCTAACACTGCCCCTTAAGTCATAGGCAGTGCCTTAATTCTCATAGGTACTGTCTCCATAACAGAAAGTGCCGCAATCTTTGTAGGCAGTGCCCACTTCTAATAGACAGCGCCCCTATTCTTATAGGTAGTGCCCCCTAAAACACAGCACCCCCATCTTTGGAGGTAGTAAGACAGCACCCCTATGTTTGGAGGTAGTGCCATCTTACAGACAGTACCCAATTCCTACTAGGTAGAATTCCTTTCTAACCAGACAGCTATCTCCATAAGCAGTGTCCTTTATATATATATATTTTTGCAAGAATATTTTATTTAATTTTCATAAGCACAATACCATATAACGCAAAGCAATTTAAGGACAGCATGGGTAAAGAAGCACAAATCAGAAGGGATGCACTTTAAATCCAGGCATCCAGTGTACACAGATTCACAGCACAAAATGCAACTCCGGAGTGAGGCCCCACGACCAGCTACCCAGATACATCCAATTAGGAGCAGCAAAGTAATTCGCTAGGAATGTGTCCCACAGATCCCAAACCTGGACATAAATGAGTTGATTGGGTGTGAGCCATCTTTTCGCACGACCAATTCAGGCAGTTTAGTTAAATCAATTTCTGCCTCGTCTGGAATTTTAAGTTGCCTTAGTCAAGCTATCAGAGGTGAGGCTACTATAAAAAACGTGAAATAATAATTTAAGTGCAAGTTTAAGCAATAAGCCCAGCAACATAAACAAAGGGTAAACTTCTGGCTAGTGTTTAATTTGAGTCCCAAGCCCCACATTAATAAATCCATAGCACATAGATAATACCTTTTTAATGGGACTAAAGTGTAACACTTTTTTTAAGAACATCAGACTTAGCCAGTCACAACTTAATTTGTAAATAGGAGAGAAGTGTTTTTGGTGGAAGGATAAATAAAACTTTTAATTTAGAATAAGGGTATCAACAAATCCCCATGATTGAAATATGTGATGAGCAATCCAAGCACTCTAATTAAAATGTAAAACTCCCAAGAAAATAAAAATAAATAAATAATAATTATATATACAGAATATTGGCGTGAACAGGGCCCCGTTCTAAAAGGCAGTGCCTCAAACTTCATAAGTAATGACCCCTAAACAAAGTGCCCCTGTATTTGTAGGTAGTGCCCCCTTTTTAGAGAGAGTGCCTATATCCTCACAGGCAGTGCCCATCTAAAAGCAGTGCACCAATATTGGTAGGTACTATCCCTTCTTAAACACTACCCACTATACTTGTAGGCAGTGCCCCTTTCTAACAGACAGTGCTTCTATCCTTGTAAGCAGTGCCCCTTTCTATCAGACAGTGCCCCTATCCTTGTAGGCAGTGCCCCTTTCTATCAGACAGTGCCCCTATCCTTGTAGGCAGTGCCCCTTTCTAACAGACAGTGCCCCTATCCTTGTAGGCAGTGTCCTTTTCTAACAGACTGTGCGCCTATCCTTGTAGGCAGTGTCCCTTTCTATCAGACTGTGCCACTATCCTTGTAGGCAGTGCCCCTTTCTAACAGACTGTGCCCCTATCCTTGTAGGCAGTGCCCCTTTCTAACAGACTGCCCCTATCCTTGTAAGCAGTGTCCCTTTCTAACAGACAATGCCCCTATCCTTGTAGGCAGTGCCCCTTTCTAACAGACAATGCCCCTATCCTTGTAGGCAGTGCCCCTTTCTAACAAACAGTGCCCCTATCCTTGTAGGCAGTGCCCCTTTCTAACAGACTGTGCTCCTATCCTTGTGCCCCTTTCTAACAGACTGTGCCCCTATCCTTGTAGGCAGTGCCCCTTTCTAACAGACAGTGCCCCTATCCTTGTAGGCAGTGCCCCTTTCTAACAGACTGTGCCCATATCCTTGTAGGCAGTGTCCCTTTCTAACAGACAGTGCCCCTTTCTAACAGACTGTGCCCCTATCCTTGTAGGCAGTGCCCCTTTCTAACAGACAGTGCCCCTATCCTTGTAGGCAGTGCCCCTTTCTAACAGACTGTGCCCATATCCTTGTAAGCAGTACCCCTTTCTAACAGACAGTGCCCCTATCCTTGTAGGCAGTGCCCCTTTCTAACAGACTGCCCCTATCCTTGTAAGCAGTGTCCCTTTCTAACAGACTGTGCCCCTATCCTTGTAGGCAGAGCCCCTTTCTAACAGACAGTGCCCCTTTCTAACAGACTGTGCCCCTATCCTTGCAGGCAGTGCCCCTTTCTAACAGACAGTGCCCCTATCCTTGTAGGCAGTGCCCCTTTCTAACAGACTGTGCCCCTATCCTTGTAGGCAGTGCCCCTTTCTAACAGACTGTGCCCCTATCCTTGTAGGCAGTGCCCCTTTCTAAGAGACTGTGCCCCAATCCTTGTATCCTTGTAGGCAGTGCCCCTTTCTAACAGACAGTGCCCCTATCCTTGTAGGCAGTGCCCCTTTCTAACAGACAGTGCCCCTATCCTTGTAGGCAGTGCCCCTTTCTAACAGACTGTGCCCCTATCCTTGTAGGCAGTGCCCCTTTCTAACAGACTGTGCCCCTATCCTTGTAGGCAGTGCCCCTTTCTAACAGACTGTGCCCCTATCCTTGTAGGCAGTGCCCCTTTCTAACAGACTGTGCCCCTATCCTTGTAAGCAGTGTCCCTTTCTAACAGACTGTGCCCCTATCCTTGTAGGCAGTGCACCTTTCTAACAGACTGTGCCCCTATCCTTGTAAGCAGTGTCCCTTTCTAACAGACTGTGCCCCTATCCTTGTAGTCAGTGCCCATTTCTAACAGACAGTGCCCCTTTCTAACAGACTTTGCCCCTATCCTTGTAGGCAGTGCCCCTTTCTAACAGACAGTGCCCCTATCCTTGTAGGCAGTGCCCCTTTCTCGCAGCATTGGTAACTTGCCCCTTTCTAACAGACAGTGCCCCTATCCTTGTAGGCAGTGCCCCTTTCTAACAGACTGTGCCCCTACCCTTGTAGGCAGTGCCCCTTTCTAACAGACAGTGCCCCTATCCTTGTAGGCAGTGCCCCTTTCTAACAGACTGTGCCGCTATCCTTGTAGGCAGTGCCCCTTTCTTACAGGCAGTACCCCTTTCTAACAGACTGTGCCCATATCCTTGTAGGCAGTATCCCTTTCTAACAGACAGTGCCCCTATCCTTGTAGGCAGTGCCCCTTTCTAACAGACTGCCCCTATCCTTGTAGCAGTGTCCCTTTCTAACAGACTGTGCCCCTATCCTTGTAGGCAGTGCCCCCTTTCTAACAGACTGTGCCCCTATCCTTGTAGGCAGTGCCCCTTTCTAACAGACTGTGCCCCTATCCTTGTAGGCAGTGCCCCTTTCTAACAGACTGTGCCCCTATCCTTGTAGGCAGTGCCCCTTTCTTACAGACTGTGCCCCTATCCTTGTAGGCAGTGCCCCTTTCTAACAGACAGTGCCCCTATCCTTGTAGGCAGTGCCCCTTTCTAACAGACAGTGCCCCTATCCTTGTAGGCAGTACCCCTTTCTAACAGACTGTGCCCATATCCTTGTAGGTAGTGTCCTGTTTTCTCCTATTCCATGTCCCAGGTTTCCATGTCCCTTTCCTCATTCCTTGTGCCTTTCTCTCGGATTCTCCTTTCAGGACACTTAATAACAAGAAGATGTTCCTGGCTGCATTTTCCGCTGTTCTGGGAAACTTTACATTTGGCTATTCTCTGGTTTACCCATCTCCAGTCATTCCAGCATTAGAGAAGAATGTTTATCCAGATCTACACATTGAAATGAATGAAGTGTCATGGTTTGGGGTAGGTTTATATTTTTTTGCAATGATTGTTTATTAATATTTCCATTTGCATGGCTGGAATAATATTCCTTTTTATGGACAGACTGAGCAGGTCACATTGGATCATCCAGTAGAATCTTCTCCCTGGGCTGTGTGTAGGGAACCAGAGCTGCAGAACTGGGTTTTTATACTGTATGATACTGCCAGTCCACAGCCACAAATAATATCAAAGTATTTAAGCAGAAAAATATAAGTTAGAGACACAAAAATCGCTTTGTTTATTAATGAATTGATTGGTTCCAAACAAAAATTGGTTAATAGTCAACGGATCGATTTTCTCAGTATATAGATATCAATTCTATTGCTGAGTCACAAAACAAACAAACACAGTCCACCCATTTAGAGCTAATGATGGGCAAGGGGGACAGAGGGTGGGGGAGGAGGGGGGTTATTTTGGACAAACAGATTTGTTTATGGGCAAACCGAAAATCTGACAAATCTAAAAATGTAACTTCCTCCTAGATTCTTGGTATATACTCAGATTAATCACTGTCAGTTTATTGTCTTTAGGAGAATGAATATCTGAGTTAACCTTTTATAGGAATTGAAACTGTGACTCCGAGTCATGGTAGCAGAAGTGTAGTTTATCAAAGTATTTAAGCAGAAAATATAAATGTAACTTGCTGCTAGATTCACAGTGTATACTTAGACTATTCAGTCTCATTTTATTGACCTTCGTAGAATGAATATCTGAGTTTATTTGTAATGTGAATTCAACCAGTGACTTGACTCCGAGACACTGTAGCTGTCTCTTCACTTTAATCATAAAACATCCACTAGGTGTGACTGTCACTTCGGCATATCCCAACCGTAGACTTACATACTATGTCATACCTTCAATGATGGCACTTTATCCAAATGCATTTTATGCCCTGCTGGAAAACTACCCAGCTATTTAAATTAGTCAACTTTGAAAGATGTCCAATAATCATCATTCATGTTCTCAAACTCCCATGATGTATTCTGGTGGCTGTAATTCATGGGGTAGTCAAATTATGCTCTTGAACTGTTATGGAACTAGAACTGGCACAATCCATTACCCACATTTGTCTACCTCAGATGCAGAATTTCTAGAAACCAGCAGTTTGGCTACTCTCGTCATATAACTAAATGCACCAACTCATCCTTGTAGAGGGTTTTTGAAAGTATATATTTCATTTGAAAAATATCAGTCTGGTGGCCTAACTCGTCTTCTTTTCTCTGCCAGTCCGTGTTTGCTCTGGGGGCCTGCCTGGGTGGAATCAGCTCCATGATATTGAATGACCGTCTGGGACGTAAACTCAGCATCATGTTCTCAGCCCTCCCAATGGCTGTGGGATTCCTCCTCATGGGCAGTGCCCAGCATATCTCCATGTTGCTGCTGGGCAGGATTCTAACCGGCTTTGCTAGTGGTCTAACATCATCATCCATACCGGTAAGTTGGCACAAGCTGTAACTAACCAACAGTTAGTTACAAGATAAAATGAGGCTCAGAGATTTTGAAATTCAACTTCCTTCACATTTAAGGGAAATACTAACCAAGATGAGATGCGTGGCAAGTCAAGTTTTGAGGCAAGTCCATGTTGTGTCCAAGCTGCCATACGGTCAGGCCTCCTCATCAACCTTCCAGGATTACTATTTTAGAAAACCATAAGTGGGAAAGTGTAAATAATGGTGCAATCTCTTGCAATCTGGTGCAATCTCTTGCACGAACTAACATAATTACACCACTTTTCACATGGATCCATAGTTGCATATAGTAGTTCAGGCTAGAAAAAAAAAAAACAGTTGAGTCCATCAAGTTCCGTTCACACATGTTCAGACATGTTTTAAAAGGAATCCATTATTCTTTAAGTCACGGATTGTTGGGAATTGCTGAGGATTTTCAAATTTAAATGGATATTGTCACTTCCCTGACTTTTAATTGTATCTTCACTTGTTCATATTTAACAATGTGTATTTGTGAGCATGGTTGTCCAATGCCAATGGGCATGCTGGGCAATTGCCCACAAGCATAGGGGCCCCATAGGCTTGCCAACTTTTCAGTAGAATATTCCGGGAGATTTATTCAGAACTTTTAAACCCTCTTTATTAAAACCGTTTAGGTGGACTTATCACCTCAGTATTAGCTGTTATCTGTACATGCGATCTTGCTTTTTCAAATACATATCTTCACCTTGACAAAAACAGCATACACTAATTCTACATTAGCAAGACAGGTTAGGTCAGTTGCCTCCCCCTGCTACCTATTAAATGTTTGTGAGGATTAATCTCTGCTGTACAGCATGTTTCTGATTGTTTAAACACTGATTTTGTTGGAGGTACCAATAAATACAAGCTTTATTTTATCGATAATTTAAGTTTTCATTACTGTAAGTGGTTGTGTAGGCAGGGCCCCAGTGTACTGCTTTCCTGGAGTGCCTAGAATTCTATTAAGGCAACCCCGTTTGTGAGGTATGGAAAATAAAATGATTTGTAGAATTCCACACCTCTGTATTTACCGCTATCCTGGAACTGGGTACCACCATTTTGTCTTCCTGCCAATCATTATTAAAAGTTCTGCTCTATGCTTCTGCTTTCAATCAGCAAAGAGAGAGAGCGTGCCCTGGCTGTGCCACGACTGAACTGGATTATGAAATGATTTTTGATTTTTTTTAACCAGTGATGCAAATAGTTTCCTGAAAAGTTTCATTTTAAGTTAAAAAAAAATCCAAGCCGGAAATATAGCTGACAATTTGTTTTGCCATTCCATACAATTCATAGTAGTTATAACTAACCCTTTCTGGGTAAGGGAAAAGACTGTCTCGCAGCATTGGTAACTTGTTTTTTTCTAAGTGTTTCTTTTCACTCAATAAAGAGAGTTATTTCATCAGAAAGGTATACATTTTATAAAGTACAGGGTAATCCCATAACTCCACCCACTGGAGCTGACCGTCGAGTGAACGGTTTCTTGATTCTCAAAGCATTTCTATTTTCATCTTCGTGTTTGTTCTCTGACATTTTTCTAGGTATATATTTCGGAAATCTCCCACGGTGGGGTCAGGGGTGCACTTGGAGCCTGTCCCCAGATAATGGCTGTTTGTGGGGCTCTCATTCTTTATGCATTTGGTATGTATCATTTTTTTTTTTACCTTTTGTAAAGCGTGGTTTGGCATCGACATCTAATGCAATAGATGAGCAAAGACTTGCAAACATTGTGGCTGGAATGCGTCTTATAATCTGGGGGAAATAGAAAATATCTAGAACTCGAAGGCATGTCTAGAACTCGAAGCAGTTATCAAAATCCAGAATCAAGTCAGAGGCTGGGGATCCATGAATGTCAGTAATAAGGGAGATGAGGTGAGGGTACAGGTGAGCCATATGGAGGAACGTTACCAGTGAGATGATACCTGACTTGAAGAATTCAGGCAAAATGAGCAAACTTGGTGATTGTTAAGTAAATAACACCAACATGTACCAATTAAACTGTATTGGGTTTATTTTTTGTAATGTATTGGGGCTGAACAGAATTTAGAATACTCATCTTGTTTACTTCTAAAGTGTGCACCAGGGTCAATGTATTTCTGGACAGCTATTGGATCCACATGCTGTTGGGAAGTTAATTAATAGATATGCCTGAAAGGTGGAATTCCATGGAGTCCACCCATGATTAACTCTCTCTGGAAGCACATTGATTCTGCATACTGTGGGGCAGCATTTCCATGGATCTCACAACAGCAAAATCAAATTTTTATTTGTAGCTCACACTCATTATTTACATTATTTGTTGTTGAGGTTTTCATTTTTTTTCCCCATAGGGAATTTCTTGTCATGGCGGTGGTTGGCTGTGGTTGGAGAGGTTCCTGTATTTATAATGCTTGTCCTTATGTGCTTCATGCCTGATTCGCCTCGCTTCCTGATCTCTAAAGGCAAAGATAAGAGGGCGCTCAAAGCCCTGCTGTGGCTTCGGGGGGCTGACACTGCGTATCAAGAAGAATTTGACAGAATTAAGAACTCCATGTGCATGGTACAGTATTCTGGAGAACATGAATGAATGTACAGAATGCAAAGCAGGATATAAGTAATAAGTAAATTTTTTGGATAGGATTTTCCTATGTAGAGAAGAAGAGGTTTAAAGGTTGGATGGATGTTTCTCATTTGAGATGAAGAAATTTGGAGCTTTAATCGATACTGCTTGGTTGAGATGAAGAGGTTCTCAGATGAAGAAATTGGATGTTGAATATGATGCTATTTGGTTGAGAGCAAAAATTGAGTGGTTATATGAGGGATGCTCCTCAACTGAAAGGAGGAGGTTTAACGTTTGAATGTGATGTTCCTCAGCTTAGAGTCTGGGAAATTGGTTGAGTATTAAATCAAAGGTTTATTGTCCTTTATGAGGGAAAAGTAGGTACTGTTACTTTCTTTTTAACCCCTTAAGGACCAAACTTCTGGAATAAAAGGGAATCATGACATGTCACACATGTCATGTGTCCTTAAGGGGTTAATGATATTAAATAAAATAGTGAAACTCTAGTCTGATGAATACTGCTCTGAAATGCTCAGTATACAGTTGTGTAGGAGAGCAACACAGAAGTTCTGAAGAAGGTTTCTTGATCACGGGTGTCTCATGAAGTCCATTTCCATCCCCTAGACTCACTCTCTGTCGTGGGCTGAAATCAAGGATCCATACTACTACAAGCCCATTCTCATTGCTATATTTATGAGATTCCTGCAACAGCTTTCTGGTATCTCATCAATCTTAACATATCTGGAGCCAATCTTTGAGAGGACCTCTGTGGCTTTGGTGAGTACCTTAAAAAACCTGTGTCTTTGCCCTACACTTAAAGGGTTACTCCAACCTCTGTGATCACTTCGGCAAGCAATTTATATGTGCAGTGTTTCAGTTTGAATTACTGCCTATGCAGGGAAGTATGCATTTTTGTGCCGGGGTCTGGTTGTACCCCTGGCACAGAATACTTAATCTCCTTGTATCTCTGTTCTGGACTGCCTAACGTGAGTTCTGTGCAAAAAATCTGCCTATATTCAGCACTGCAAGCTGCAGAGGGGCATAATCATTGTGTTCCCTTGCAGGCAGTGCAATGAGGCCCCTACAAGAAGTCTGTAGAACTGTGTGAACGTGGTTTGGGCAGACACAGTCCTCCTAAATGTCTGCAGTAGTTCTCACCTCCGTACCTCATGTGAGTCCTCCCAGCCTCCCTACATGCTCTTTCATTTATCATTATTTTGGTTCCCTTCGTTTGACCAACCCCCCTTGTCCTCTCCACACTCGCTCCCTGAGCTGAGATCAATCCATGCATGCAATCTGAGCCTGTATCCTGTGAGATCTGGCCAATCAAATGTTTCTCTAGGAGAAGCATTTGATTTGACCTCATAGAGGGAAACAGTGACCTGGCACGATGAGTGAATATCGTGGAAATGATTGTAAAGAACTTGGCTAGAGGTGAAATCCAGCTAATTTTTAAGCTTGCTTTATCTTTTTTGGGGGACCAAGTGGACAAGGGCCAAACAAATAATAAACACCAAAAATAAATAAAGTTAAAAACAGGGTTCGAGTAACCCTTTAAAATTCTGTTTATTTTAGCAGAATATGTTATACAGAATGTGTTTGGAAAGTGTTATTTCAGCATACATCTTGGGTACGTGAACATTCTCAATCAGTGCGAGAAGGAACTTGCTGTTTGTCTCCTGAAACAGTTGCTCACTATCTAGGCAGATGCTGACCTTTGTGCCCACAACTTGTAGACATTCTAACAAATGTGTAGATTTTTAAATATTTCGGATTAAATTAAATCTTGGCCATAGACACCTGCATAGCTTTTTTTTTTCCTGAAGATTGAGTGACAGGAGAAAAGCAAGAGAACCCTCTTAAAGGCGGTTCTCCTGTTCTGTCTCACAGTAGTTACATCCCGGTGCTATACTACGTGTGAATAATTCCCGCTGTGAGCGCTACTGTTCTGATGCGGAAATAATAGCCAGTGTCATAGGGGATGTCAGTATGACAGCCAATAGCGGCACTTCCGCAGCACAGACTTAGAAAAAACGCAGAAGGCGGTCCTATCTCCTCAATGACGCTGCAGGAAGAGAGAGCCTCTGTGCTGGAAAAAGGTAATAAAATCTTAATTTTTCTTTCTCATTTCTATTCCAAGTAAGACGGGAGGGTAACCGATTTAAAGCTACGGAGAGAGATGCTATAGCATTAGGAAATTGAAATCCAAGTACGTATTCCTAACGCTATAGTATAACATAAAGCTGCTATGACAGGTTGGTTTTAATGGTTAACTTTTAATAATGACTCATTACACAGGGACTCGGACTAATGGAACAAAGTTAACTTCCCTACTGACCGCACTCTCAGATTGAGACATATTGTTTTTTCCACTCTTATTTTCAGTGTCACTTCCCTCTCAGCTGCCGATTAACAAATAAAGGTTTTCCTGCTTTGATGGAGTGTTATTCTCTGCTCTGTATTAACCCCCCGGTGCCTGGATATAACCAAACCTTTACATGAAGGCCTGCTGTAATGCAGAGAGTATATTAGCAGATAGAACAGAACATGAAAACCGCTACGATGCAAAGATTTACGGAAAATACTATAGAGTTATTCAGGAAACATTGAATTCAAACTAGGTTTTCTATTTAAGGTAAAAATTGCCAAGGTTTAGAAATGTCTCTTGTGGTTTTTCCAAATAGACATTTTTGCCCATAATAATCAAATTCCACATTAATGGATTAGGGATTAATATTGCTACTCACTTGGTTGCTGCATAATATTGTCTGGATGTGGCCAGACAGACAGGCTGTCATGTCCCTTTAGTGTGCGGCCAACTCCTTTTCTGGTCAGACCTGCAGGTGTCACTTCCCTCAGGGCCCACATCATGGTCCCAATTACATGCCTCCCAGATATGTATATAAAAGGAGGTATGTATATAAAATACCCAAGAGAACATGTTTTGCTACTGGTACACTATCATGATATGACTTTTAAACCCCATTCTAAAAGCACTTCTGACACTTAAAGGGTCACTCCAGCCCCCTAATCAACTTTAGCGTGCTGAAAAGCTTTATGTGGGAAGAGTGCCTTCTCTTTTTCTCAGTTTGCAAAAATCATAGATTTCAATAGAAATTGACACTTTTATAAATTAACCTGGTTACACCCCCTTGGCTTTTAAGGAGAAAACAGATGTTACTTCCTGGTTTCGTTAGCTCAATGCAGCTGACCTCAAGAGACAGCAATTGTCCAGAGCTCCTCATTGAGCTGCATTGGGAGGTCTGTGATTGGACAGCCATAGAAAGTCTGGGCGGGGTTAGAAGGGGAGGATTTGCAAAGGCAGCAGACAAAAGAACTGCAGGTTTTGCAAGCTGATTTTAGATATATCCCCAAACATAATTACTGTAAATGCATGCAAGTTTTAATTTAGGGTATATCTACTAAACAGTGTTTTTTTTAAATTTATGGTGTATTTGGGCAGTGGAGTGTCACTTTAACCCCTTAAGGACCAAACTTCTGGAATAAAAGGGAGTCATGACATGTCAGACATGTCATGTGTCCTTAAGGGGTTAACCCAACCCATGGTTGGAATCCCTGACAGTTTCCACAAGTGGTTTTCATGTACAGGGACTTCTTTGATCATCCCAAAAATTGTGACAATTAGTGTCAATATAAACTTGCTAAGAGGGTTTAAGAACAGGCCAGTTGTGGCTGCCATTAAAGAGATTCATTTTACCCTATATAAAGTCTAGGCTCATGTTTGGGGCATTGAAGAGCTATATTCACTCTGGGGATTGCTGTAATCACTATACTGCCTTGGCTTACAATATTGCTCTTGTAAGAGCAGCCTGCTTTGTTTTCTGGACTAGGAGAGGCCTAGCCACTGGAAGCTAGATCCTGGTCTTGGGTCCAGGGTGGGTGGAGGACAGCAAGACCCCAACCAATCTGCGGCGGTTTGTGGGGTTTACGGTGGTTATGGTGTATGGTGCGGTGCTTATGGTACTCAAGGATTACTAGGAAGCAGCGATTGACGGAGGTACCCAGTCGGGGTGCCAGGCGGTCCGTCACACTGTCCCTCCTGGAAACAGGCTATCCTCTGGCCTCAGTGCTGTAATATACAGGCAGACTCCCATGAAGTATAGCCATTAGGAGCACTCTTATTCCAGCTTCAATAGTGGACATACACAACTTACCCTGGCGCTCACCAACAACCTCTTAAATGTGACACATTTGTTATAAGAAAGCCTCAATGGAAGTATTAGGGTCTACAGAAAATCCATACGCCTCCCCTATACTTATCTAAATTACTGATGCACTTACCTGAGGAGGAAAACCAAATTATATAGCCAGGATAGAGGCTGACAAATGAAATAGCCAGGATAGAGGCTGACTAATGAAATAGCCAGGATAGAGGCTGACTAATGAAATAGCCAGGATAGAGGCCGGCAAATTATGTAGCCAGGATAGAGGCCGGCAAATTAAATAGCCAGGATAGAGGTTGACAAATGAAATAGCCAGGATAGAGGCAAATGAAATAGCCAGGATAGAGGCTTTATGTAGCCAGGATAGAGGCCGACATATTATATAGCCAGGATAGAGGCCGGCAAATTATGTAGCCAGGATAGAGGCCGGCAAATTAAATAGCCAGGATAGAGGTTGACAAATGAAATAGCCAGGATAGAGGCTGACACGTTATATAGCCAGGATAGAGGCCGACAAATTATATAGCCAGGATAGAGGCTGACTAATGAAATAGCCAGGATAGAGGCTGACAAATGAAATAGCCAGGATAGAGGCTGACAAATTATGTAGCCAGGATAGAGGCCGACATATTAAATAGCCAGGATAGAGGCTGACTTAAATGAAATAGCCAGGATAGAGGCTGACAAATTATATAGCCAGGATAGAGGCTGACTAATGAAATAGCCAGGATAGAGGCTTACAAATGAAATAGCCAGGATAGAGGCTGACAAATTATGTAGCCAGGATAGAGGCCGACATATTATATAGCCCGGATAGAGGCCGACAAATTATGTAGCCAGGATAGAGGCTGACAAATGAAATAGCCAATATAGAGGCTGACAAGTTATATAGCCAGGATAGAGGCCGATTATATAGCCAGGATAGAGGCCGGCAAATTATATAGCAGGATAGAGGCCAGGCAAATTATTAGCCAGGATAGAGGTTGACAAATGAAATAGCCAGGATAAGGCTGACAAGTTATATAGCCAGGATTACAAATTATATAGCCAGGATGACACGTTATATAGCCAGGATAGAGGCCGACAAATTAATAGCCAGGATACAGGTAACTGTGAAAAATAAGGATTTCACAAACAGACAGCCTAATCTGTGAAAATTATAGGCTTACCTCATGAACCATTATTATCTCCTTGGGGGAGATATAGGTTCAGATCCTCGGTCACTTGAGGGGGCGTAGGTGCTTTTTCTGGGGCTTTAAGGGCAAAAGACTGAACCCTGGCCTGAGGCCACACCTGAATAAATACTGGTGTGATGAACATAAAATAAAATCCAGGCCTCCTAGGGACAGGAGCAGAAGACTATCTGAAAGGGAGTACCTAATTTCACAGAGTTGTTTCCTGTCCTTTCTGCTGTGAGAAAAAGACCTAACCATAAGTCAGTGCTTGACCAGAAATGTAAATAGCTGAAAAGGTAGAATTGGGAATGCTCTCCTTTCATATTGTACATTGAATTACACAAAATTATTCATATTTCGTATTTTATGGTGAATTGGACAAGTTGCTGATGGAACCTATTTCGAAGTTGGTGTCTTCATGACTTGTAACAGTTCATATCAATACTTAACTGCAGAAAGGAATGTAGAGACTTAGAAAAATATTCCAAAAGAGTTTGCAGCAGTTTTACGCAGTAGGGAATAAGTTAAAAAATACTTGTTGTTGAGAAGGGCATACAGTATATGATGGAGAAGGAAGGTTGAGACGGAGATGGAGATCGGACCACTAGGTGGCACAAATGTTTCTTACCTGTTGTCTAAGCTTATTCTACAGCTTTCTGATGCCCGTGTTAATAATAAAATCTGCTTATAAGATTAGAACAATATAAAAAGATCTAAGGTGTATTTATTGTCCTCTGAACTTTTTTTCAATATTTTCTGTCAGAAAGGTGGACTTGATGCTACTCTGGTGGGAATTGCGAGGTTACTTTCAGTATTGGTTGCCGCAGCTATCATGGATAAAGCTGGCAGGAGAAAACTACTCTTTACGTCTGGTAAGTGGTCTTGCAGAGGTGCTCCAGGGAGGGCTGGTCAAAAATAGTAGAACTTGAAAAAGTAAAATTGAAGATTTCGTGCAGTTCTAAAGTTTTTGCCTTCAATTTCCAATCTTCTTATCATTTCTCCAAAATGTGCTTATTTCTGAAAAAAAAAGGATGTGGTATAGACTTAACTAGCTAAGTAAAATTTTTGATATGTTAGAAAATGTTTCCATCTTGGTTTCATCAATCTACCCCAAGGGTAGGCAACCTTTGGCACTCCACATAATGTGGACTACATCTCCCCTGATGTTTTGCCAGTATTATGGCTGTAATGGGAGACATAGCTTACAACATCCATCTGGAGTGCCAAAGGTTGTCTGCCTCTCATCTATCCACTTTTACTACTAGATATCGACACTCCTGATGTCTAAGGAAACCCCACAATGATGCAATCAGTGCGCTCCTCATCAGCTGGTCATGGGATTCAAGAGGAACCTATGGCCATATGTGTTTGCACATTGACACAGACTTTGTTTTCTTTCAGGTTTATTAATGCTGGCCTCCTCTCTTGCCATGGGACTATACATCCATTTCATGAAGGACATAGACCATCATCACAATTCTACCAATCTCACTGTCTTTATGGCTAACCATGGCTCATCTCCAAATCACACCAACTATCTGTCTTTCATCCCATTGGTCTGTGTTATGATATACATTATAGGTGAGCACCAGGGATGATCAGGTTGTGTAGCAAAATGTATCATCACTTGATTATTTATAATAAATATAATGTCTCTTTATAAAGCAATGGTAAGAGGAGCACAACTTGAAAGTACCATTTTATGTTCGGCACCAGTTCTAAATAAGGATGTTATGGTACTAAAGGAAGTGCAGAGGAGGTCTACAAAATTAACAAGAGGAATGGAAGATTTTAGTTATGAAGAAAGGCTAGGAAATGTAAATCTGTTTAGTTTAGAAAAACGGTGACTAGAGGGTAATTGATAACATTATACAAATATATTAGGGGCCATACCATTTTCTGGAAATATATACATTAATACTACTGTACATAGGTCACAAGGTCACCCATTTAGAATGGAAAAAATTAGATTTAGTCTAAGGCAGAGGAAAGGGTTTTTTTTTTACAGTAAGAGCAATAAAGATGTGGCATTCTCTACCTTGGTTAGTCTTATTTTTAAACTGCGACTGGATGAATTATTGAAAAAACATAATATTCAAGGATATTCTATTTAACACATGGGGTAACAGCAAGAAGAGATCTTACTGCCATTCTGGAATCGGGAAGGAATTTTCTCCTAGTTTGTTGCAAAAGTCATCTTTTCAACAACAGCAGAAACAAATGAGAAAGGTTGAACTTGATGGAAGCAAGTCTTTTTTTCAGCCTATGTAATTATGGCTGTGATATTATTCAGTTAAATACACATTTTATGTTACAGTGACTATATCTGCCGCAGAGGGAAATAAGTGTTATAGAGGTTGGTCAGGAATGGATAGTTGGGTGATAACTAGGTGGAACTAGCTAAGAGTAGGAAACATTCTTGGGAGAGTAAAAAAACTATGTATTCTTTGAGCAGCCACTCAAACTTGGTTTTAGTTCGTCATGGTTAATATGTATGGGTATCTTGCACAATGTCTCAGTACACTCATCTGCAATGTAATCATTAGACATTAGAATGTGATTGCTGCTGTAGAATACACAGGATAAACAATATTCTGGTCTCCACATTCTGCCTTATCTTCTCTCTAGGAACTCTATCTTGCTTGTCCTACAAGAAGGAAGTTGAACGATCCATTCGATCTACTGTAGACTTTATCTCTCACTCTCTATTTTCCAGGCTATGCCTTTGGCTGGGGGCCCATTACTTGGCTGCTAATGTCAGAGATTCTACCCTTGAAAACACGAGGATTGGCTTCTGGCCTCTGTGTCTTGGTCAGTTGGATCACTGGGTTCGCCCTGACAGAGGCCTTTTTCCCAGTTGCTGTAAGTAATCGCTGCTTTGATACCGCGTGGCTGTGGCAAGATTTGGCATGTTCTGGATATATTAGAGGTTGACTTGTATGATGTGTCTGCATGTCGTACATTGAAGACTGGGGAGAGTAATGTTGGTACGCACATGTACGAGATAGGAAATGTACACTAGAAAAATTAGAGTTTTGTCTTAATCTGCTATAGTACGAGTGTATGGACTAGGGAATGAAGGAGAGAACTGTAATCATGTTGCTGTAATGTGAGTGCCCATGATACAGGCAGAACCTTTGAGAGATGATTCCTCGACTGTGTTAATTTCCAGGAAAAAAAGTTTAAACAATCTGACTGACACAACCTGTGATTCACTAAATGTTAAAATAAAAAAACCCAAATGGTTCACCCCTCCTCAGAACTTATAAATTGCCTTTAATGTGTACTCAGAAGATAAACATTTCAAGCTTGATAAAGACCCTGTTATGTTAAAGGGAATTTTTAAGTGCTGAGGAAAGCTGGACTGTTTGTTTTTTATTTGGATCTTTCGCTGGTTATTGGACATGACCAGAGGTCCGGGAACATCCTCTTGAATGCTGCAGTGCTTGATAGTCTATTTCTTATCTACTAATCACTGGTTGTTAAAACATTGTGTCTGCAAGGAAACTCACAATCATTTTTCTCCCTTTAGAATGCCCTGGGACTAGAGGTACTTTTCTATTTCTTCACGGTTGTCTGCTGTTGTGGTCTATTCTTTACCTACTGCTGTGTTCCGGAAACCAGAGGGCGGACCTTAGAACAAATAGAGTCCTTCTTTAGAACTGGACGTCGATCGTTCATGAGATAGGAGAACTTACGTCCAAAACGCTCACTGACCATTTTAAAGAACGACGTTAATAATATTTCGATACACTAAAGGAGGTCATCCATCCAATTCCAGAGACCCAAACATTCAAGTACGGGAGCACACAATTGTCCACTGGGGATAGTGGATTTTATCGACTAGTGGCCATACTGAATACTGAGTGAAGGCTGCCCTCCAGTGTTCCTTATACTCTGATGAAGTATTATGTGTTAATACTGGACGTGCTTTAACCTGTGGTTACCTGTAATGTCTGTTTCACCCAATGAAGACCTTGAGATTTTGGTGTCCGGAGAACGGACTATTATACATGGACCTCTAAAAGCTCTTTACAAAGAGTGTGTTTTTGCATCAATATGGAGTTTAATGCATGTTAATCATTATTGAATCTAAAGCAATCTGCAGAAATCACATTTTCAAAAATCACTAAAAACTATTTTTAAATGAAGCATCACCTATAACAGTGAGAATGAATCAGAGAGCAGTTTTGGTAAAGAGATCAGACAGATTTCATGCACTTACAGTACAGCACAAAAATATATAGGTACATAGTGACATGTAGACCTACTGACGCTGCTAAAAAATACACATCGGAAACCCCTTTTACATTAAAACACACGATATGTGAAAGATTAACAAATACCAGAAAAAAAAAGCACTAAAGAAGAAAAATGATAATTCTGTATTTATCTACAATTTTAGTAGATCAGATTTCATTAAAATGTATGGGGGGGAGGGGGGGAGAATAAAATCCAAACAGTGCATAGTAACATGCATCCCATAGCGTAACCAATGAACTCTGAGTGGCGAAAGTTGTTGGTACAGCTTGCATGTGATCGAGCCTAATAAAGATGCACAAAGTGGATATAATTACAAATAGATGATGAAAAAAGTCACACAATACTCTTCCAGGAGAGTCTTGGAACAATTCAGTACATTTACTCACATAAAAAGTGACAACAAAACAATACTAAGCATATATGCCAATACCCAAAACACATTTTGCGTAATTGGCTTCTTTAGTTGGACACAAAGCTTGCAATCCATAAGATATAAATACCGCTAGTTGTCCCCATTGGTGTAAATTTAATGGCTGGATGTGTTATAACTCTGGCAATAAGTCTCTTATCCGGTTTTATTGACACTATTTACAGCAGGTGGTAATATTATATAAATGGGCAATCAGCAGTTAAATGGATAGCTCTATGTATACATACAGTGTATAGCTTTACCCCTTGCTATACGGTTGTGTCCTATGCGGTGGTGCTATATATATATTTTTTTCTGTAGAGCCAACACTGTTATCATCGGTAAAATCAGCTGTTTCAAGCAAATCTTCCTCTGGTTATTCACAAAGGGGAATCGGTGTGAAGTTTGCGAATAGCTGAATTACAACTGAAATGCCTACTTTGCATTTATAACTCTAAACCCTTAAAGTTACTCTAGTAGCACTAGTCCCACCACCTTAAAAACCAAAATGACTCCCCAACCCAAACTTTACTATTACCGTAAAGGAATATTTTCTCTTTTCTCACATCAGGGACATTTGTACTGTTCAGGTGCAAGTCTTGTGAATTATTTTTAAAGTAACCTCCATGCAGCAATAAGATCCATTTGAAAATGGCAGGGACTCACTTGTCCTAATTCGCACGGCAGTGAATACAGTGATCCCCAGAGGATTTTATATCAGACACACTGAGAAAAATGTAGGTGTGCAAACTTACTATAACAAATATGGCAATTCGTGAACAGACTCAATTTCTAGAACAGGGATGGCCAACTGTGGACTGAGAACTACATTTCTCATGGTGCTTTGCTAGCCTAGCAGTGGTACAGTTCCACATTCCTGCTCTAGAATGCCTAATGGAGTATAGGCATGTGGTTCTACTCTAAAAGTCTCTGCCCTGATTTCTGTGCTAATATAGAAGACATATTCATGCTGACTTACATTATGTTAAAGGGAAAGTTCATTAATTTTAAGGCACCATAACAACTTCATCTAAATGAAGTCGCTATGATGAGAGGAGGCCCCTGCACACTCTTACCTCAAGAGGTTAAACTGTTCTTGAATGTTTTAACCCCAAAGTTGCCGCCAGAGCCCGCTGTACTGTGTGAGCTGAGAAATCCCTCTGCTGATGTCAGTAGAGAGAATCCCACGGAGGTGGAATTTGGGGATGGGTAAGATTGTGCATAGCATTGTGGGTAGGATTAGGGATTGTATTATAGGCAAGATTAGGGGAAAATATATACATGTAGGGTATTCAGTCAATCAATCATTGTACTCAAGAGCAGTAGCAGAATACAAATATAGGGTGTTTCAATAATGGGACACGTGTGATCCGTGAAAAACACGTGTATATATATATTTTTTTTTTTACATTTTGATGTAGGTTTGTGATGAAGTGGTTAAAGGAAAATGCTCTCAATTACATTGTACGTTCTACAAATATATACTTTTATGTAGGAGTTGTGGATTCTTTGACTACTCCAATCTATAAAAGGTGTAATCTCAACGTGCCAAATTATGCAAAAGTTTAGCTTTAAAACCATAATTCAGTAGTTGAATAATTTGTTTTATAACTTCTAAAAATGAATTGAAATCTTTGAAATATTGGGAATTTTATCATTCAGAACTAATCAGTGAATCTACGTTGAATAATTTTTCTTATGTTGCACTTGATATGTAGAAATTATTAAATGCAAAACTGAGAAAAATGTGTTTTAATTTTATTTTTTATTCCCATTTTTAATAATTTATTTCCATTTATTATTGCGTTATGTATACATATAGGAAATCAAAAGAAAGTCCTATTTCTCCTTAAAAAAATGATATATAATCTGTGGCGGTTGGTGACTATTCAGGTTGTTGGGGCGCCATACTAGAAACATGGATTTGATTCTGTCCCTAAATCTTTTTGATCCCAAATAGGAATATGTCTATACAGTTGCAAGAAAAAGTATGTGAACCCTTTGGAATGATATGGATTTCTGCACAAATTGGTCATAAAATGTGATCTGATCATCATCTAAGTCACAACAATAGACAATCACAGTCCTGCTTAAACTAATAACACACAAAGAATGAAATGTTGCCATGTTTTTATTGAACACACCATGTAAACATTCACAGTGCAGGTGGAAAAAGTATGTGAACCCCTAGACTAATGACATCTCCAAGAGCTAATTGGAGTGAGATGTCAGCCAACTGGAGTCCAATCAATGAGATGAGATTGGAGGTGTTGGTTACAGCTGCCCTGCCCTATAAAAAACACACACCAGTTCTGGGTTTGCTTTTCACAAGAAGCATTGCCTGATGTGAATGATGCCTCGCACAAAAGAGCTCTCAGAAGACCTACGATTAAGAATTGTTGACTTGCATAAAGCTGGAAAGGGTTATAAAAGTATCTCCAAAAGCCTTGCTGTTCATCAGTCCACGGTAAGACAAATTGTCTATAAATGGAGAAAGTTCAGCACTGCTGCTACTCTCCCTAGGAGTGGCCGTCCTGTAAAGATGACTGCAAGAGCACAGCGCAGACTGCTCAATGAGGTGAAGAAGAATCCTAGAGTGTCAGCTAAAGACTTACAAAAGTCACTGGCAAATGCTAACATCCCTGTTAGCGAATCTACAATACGTAAAACACTAAACAAGAATGGATTTCATGGGAGGATACCACAGAGGAAGCCACTGCTGTCCAAACAAAACATTGCTGCACGTTTACAGTTTGCACAAGAGCACCTGGATGTTCCACAGCAGTACTGGCAAAATATTCTGTGGACAGATGAAACCAAAGTTGAGTTGTTTGGAAGAAACACACAACACTATGTGTGGTGAAAAAAAGGCACAGCACACCAACATCAAAACCTCATCCCAACTGTGAAGTATGGTGGTGGGGGCATCATGGTTTGGGGCTGCTTTGCTGCGTCAGGGCCTGGACGGATTGCTATCATGGAAGGAAAAATGAATTCCCAAGTTTATCAAGACATTTTGCAGGAGAACTTAAGGCCATCTGTCTACCAGCTGAAGCTCAACAGCAGATGGGTGTTGCAACAGGACAATGACCCAAAGCATAGAAGTAAATCAACAACAGAATGGCTTAAACAGACGAAAATATGTCTTCTGAAATGGCCCAGTCAGAGTCCTGACCTCAACCTGATTGAGATGCTGTGGCATGACCTCAAGAAAGCGATTCACACCAGACATCCCAAGAATATTGCTGAACTGAAACAGTTCTGTAAAGAGGAATGGTCAAGAATTACTCCTGACCATTGTGCACGTCTGATCTGCAACTACAGGAAACGTTTGGTTGAAGTTATTGCTGCCAAAGGAGGTTCAACCAGTTATTAAATCCAAGGGTTCACATACTTTTCCACCTGCACTGTGAATGTTTACATGGTGTGTTCAATAAAAACATGGCAACATTTCATTCTTTGTGTGTTATTAGTTTAAGCAGACTGTGATTGTCTATTGTTGTGACTTAGATGATGATCAGATCACATTTTATGACCAATTTGTGCAGAAATCCATATCATTCCAAAGGGTTCACATACTTTTTCTTGCAACTGTATAAAACAACTACGATCCCATATATAGGGAATAAACCACAGAGACATATTCCTAATAATGAATGAAATAAACAGGCTATTTTGCAGCTAAACTCAAGTTACAAGTGTAAAATGGAGTTAAGCCACAAGGCGCTTCCACATGATTACTTGAAAAATTTAGTTTCATAGTAAAATGAAATAGTTATTTAATAAGAAAAAAATATATATATATTGAAGTAGATGGATCTGCATCAAGATTTTTAGTTATAATATATTCCCATGAGGTTATTTTATAACTAAAATAATAACTTCAAGAAAAGATTAAATAAGCATCGTGCCCACTTAAGTAAGGCATATTCTTGCATACTAAAGTATCAGACAGAACACGTTTCCCCTCATAGCTCGGAAATCATCAGAACTCCTACCTCATCAACAAGGCTTCTTCAGAATGGTATATTGAAGAAGCGGGATATTGTGGCTGAGTTTTTCAGTATATTCAAATAGATTCATGGGAACACTTGCTGAAGAGATGGACATGTTTGAGACCTGTATGGAGAGATGTGGGCACACTATACATTATTCAGCCTGTGTGGAGGTACTCTAGGCAGGGCAGCCACCAGGGGGTGACAACCATCCAGGACGGTTGTCACGGGCCCGGCGGTCCTGGGGGGCCCGGATTGCTTTGGCAGTCCAGGGCCCCACAATTACTCTCCGCACATATATACAGCGATCATCGCTATATATATGTGCAGCCGCGGACCCCCCCACCCCAGCTCCCTGTATTTGCAGAGGGGGCCCAGCGGACTGCAGGAGCACTTTACAGCATTTCCCTCTCTATAACTCCCGCGAGACATGCAGCCGTTAGAGCGTTGCCATGGGTTACCATGGCAACGATCCGCGCGGCGCGCACACCACGTCTCGCGGGAGTTAGAGAGAGGGAAATGCTGTAAAGTGCTCCTGCAGTCCGCTGGGCCCCCTCTGCAAATACAGGGAGCCGGGGGCCCCACCATGCCACCGGACCACCAGTAATGGAATCAGGGAGGGGGAATATCTTTCATTACATTACATGCATACTCTCTGCATTCACTACACTAACATACACTCTGCATTCATTATACTGACACACACACTGCATTCACTACACTGACACACACACTGCATTCACTGCACTAACACACACACTGCATTCATTACACTGACACACACACTGCATTCACTGAACTAACACACACATTGCATACACTGCACTAACACACACACTGCATTCATTACACTAACACACAAACTTCATTCACTGCACTAACACACACACTGCATTCACTACACTGACACACACTCTGCATTCATTACACTAACGGACACACTGTTCACTGCCCTAACACACACACACACACACACTGCATTCACTACACTGACACACACTCTGCATTCACTACAATAACACACACACACACTGCATTCACTACACTAACACACACACTGTATTCACTGCACTAACACACACACTGCATTCACTACACTGACACAAACTACATTCATTACACTAACACACACACTGTGTTCAGTGCACTAACACACACACACACACTGCATTCACTACAATAACACACACTGCAATCATTACACTAACACACACTGCATTCATTACACGGACACACACTCTGCATTCATTACACTGACACACACACTGCATCCACTACACTGACACACACACTGCATTAACACACACACACACACACTTCATTCATTACACTAACACACACACTGCATCCACTACACTGACACACACTCTGCATCCACTACACTGACACACACTCTGCATCCACTACACTAACACACACTGCATTCACTGCACTAACACACACACTTCATTCATTACACTAACACACACACTGCAGTCACTACACTGACACACACTCTGGATTCATTACACTAACACACACTCTGGATTCATTACACTGACACACACTCTGCATTCACTACACTGACACACACTCTGCATTCACACTGCATTCACTGCACTAACACACACTCTACATTCATTACACTAACACACACTGCATTCACTGCACCATAAAATCTTAAAAATAAAAGTGAGCAGCATACAGACCCTGCACTGAGCAGCATACAGACCCTGCACTGAGCAGCATACAGACCCGCAGTGAGCAGCATACAGATCAGGCCACTGGGTGGCACAAATGATTCTTACCTGTTGTCAAAGCTAAACTCTGTTTATAAGATTAGAACAATATAAAAAGATCTAGGGTGAATCTATTGTCCTCTTACCTTTCTTCTAAATATTTTCTGTCTTTTCATCAGAAAGGTGGAATTGATGCTGCCATAGTGGGAATCGCGAGGTTAGCTTCGGTGATGGTTGCCGCAGTCATTATGGGTAAAGTTGGCAGGAGAATACTACTCTTTACGTCTGGTGAGTGGCCTTGTAGACGAATAGTCAGGAACGAAGTCTATTTAATGCAATCTGTTTGGGAGATTGCAATTTTGTTGTGGCAATGTCAAACTCCAGTAATCGAGGGCCCAGAAACACCAATGAGATTTATTCACTAAACAAGGAATTGTGAAGACAAGGGAATAAAAAAACATTTAAAGTTAAAATATCTAAACTGGAAAAAAAAAGGAAAAACTGGAGAATTTCTGCACATATAATATTTGATACTCCTGATGTCCAAGGAAACCACATTATGATGCAATTAGTTAGTTCCTTATTCTCTGGTCATGGGACTCAAGAGGAATCCATGGCCGTATTTGTTTGCATTATGACACTGACTGTTTCTTTCAGGATCATTAATGTTGGCCTCTTCTCTTGCCATGGGACTATACATCCACTTCACGAAGGACATAGACCATCATCACAATTCTACCAATCTCACGGTCATCACAGCTAATCAAGGCTCATGTCCAGATCCCATTAACTATGTGTCTTTCATTCCGCTGATCTGTATTATTGTCTATGTTATAGGTGAGCATCAGGGATGATAATATGTTCTACAGCTCTTGAAATGATTTCCATGTAGTGAAATGTATCAACACCTGATTATGGCTGGGACATTGTCCAATGAATTTACATGTTACAGTGATTCCATGTAGAACATAATGAAATCAGGATACGGAGGGTGGTCAGGCATGGGTAGATAGGTGGTGACCAAGAGCTTCTCCTACAAGAAGCAAGTTGAACGATCCATTCGATCTTCCGTAGACTCACTCTCTATTTTCCAGGCTATGCCTTTGGCTGGGGACCCATTACTTGGCTGCTCATGTCAGAGATTCTACCCTTGAAATCACGAGGATTGGCTTCTGGCTTCTGTGTCTTGGTCAGTTGGATCACTGGGTTCGCCCTCACAGAGGCCTTTTTCCCAGTTGCTGTAAGTAATCGCTGCCTATTGATACCAAGTGGTTGTGGCTTGATTTTGGCATATCCTAGAAATAGAATAATTATTCTTGTATGGTGTTTCTGGGTGTTGTCCAGTGGAGAGTGATGGTTGGTATGCACATGTACAGATGGAAATGTACACTGGAAAAAGTCTGGTCTTCCACGGGTTTGATACACTGGATTATGGTTTAGAAGAAGTTGGTCTGCCCCGGTGTGAGTGTATGGACTTTGGAATTTAGGACACAATTGTAGTCAGACTACTGTAATAATGGGGTGTCTCTAGTGCATGGCTTTGAGGGCTGATTCCTCAACCATAGTAGTGTTCATGAAAAAAAAGTTGAATCGTTACTCCAAGCACCTTGACCATGTCAGTGATTTGAAGTAACTGTGGTGCCTGGCGTCTGTATGTGCTGTGTTTTGAAATGCTGCAAAATACAGAGTAACTTGATTTCAGACAGCATCATAGGGGCCTCATTAGCCAGCCTGGAAGTAGTTCCTAGCTGTTTAATGTCAATGCTGTGCATATCTCTCTCAGCCAATCAATGGATGGCAGGGTAGACTTCTGTCTTCTACAGCTCTACAGAAGCTGGAAGTCATAAGTGGCCACAGGAGACCCACCAGGCCCTTTTTGTGCCTTGCGGACCCAGGTAAGAGAGCAAACTGTTACAAAACATTTTGCACCATTACCAGGAAAAAGGGGGCCAAGGCACTACCGGCATCACATTTACTACAGCATGAGTGCTTGAAGTAACTCTCTAAACATACAGACTGACACAACTTGTGACTTACTGAATGTTAAACATTATGTCTAAAAGTTAGAATGCCCTGGGACTAGAGACACTTCTTTTTCTTTACGGTGGTCTGCTGTTGTGGTCTGTTCTTTTCCTTCTGCTGTGTTCCGCAGACCAAAGGACAGACCTTGGAGCAAATAGAATCCTTCTTTAGAACAGGACGTCGTTCATTCATTAGATAGGAGAACAAACTTCCATCACTCTCACGGACCAATTTACAGAAAGACATTAATAATGCTTCAAGACACTAAAGGAGGTCATCCATCCAATTCCAAAGACCCAAACATTCAAGTACGGGAGCACACTATTGTCCACTTGGGATAGTGGATTTTAACTTCTAGTTGCCATGCTGAATACAGGCTGCTTTCCGCTTTTCTTCAACTTTGATGAAGTATTAGATATAATCACTGGGCGTGCTTTAAGCTATGGTTGCTTGTTTCACCCAATGAAGACCTTGAGACACTGAATTACTGGAGAGAACCTATTATACATCGATCTTGTGATTTGGAGGCAGACACCCATGTGTGTTGGCGTCTCGAGATCACAACCTGTAGATGGAGGAATGCGACAAACCACCTTTCAAGCTTCCTCCTGTATTTTGTTTAGCAACAGAAAGTAAAATGGCTGAATGTTAGACACCCACAAAATGGAAGTCTTACCATGTGTCTGGTGAAACAAAAATCTCTTCAAGTAGAGGGTGGCAGATACACCACCTTTGACATGTAAGCCTCGTGCATTATGGGAAATGAAGGTGTCTGGGCTGGCAAAAAAGGAAATATTTACTCGGTCCATCAATTGCCTCCTGTGGTGCCTTAGTGCCTTGCATCCTAGAATGGGGCAATCTAATTGCAGGAAATGACCCAGGGAGGGGAAAAATAAAATCTCAAAGCCAAAGATGTTTGTGTGTCTTTAGCTGGAGTGGGGACTTGGTAGGGAGTCTCCCAAATGTACCCTGGATGTAGCTCCTCCTACTGCGCCAATAGCAGAGCCTTGCTCTCTGGCAGTCTAAGAACATGAAAAACTGTTAGTGTTTTGTTGAATTCCTTTTTATTTTTACACCTGCAACCATAATTATATTTTCTGTGTTGTTTTCCTTTCCTGTTAAACTTAATAAACTTTTAAAAACTTTGTTTATTTTAAGCTCACATAATTAGTGACACCCCACAAACGCATATCTTCCAACTACGGCATCCAAAGAATCGCAATAGAGAAAATATACATTATAGATACTAGAGAAAACTGCTAAATTACGTGAGCTGATATGTTTCAGACTGAGTAGGTAACCTGCAGCAGAGCACAGAATCATGGGAAAGCAATTGAAAGGTTTACAGTAAGTCATTTGGATGTTTACAATGAGACCGTAATGAAACAAGCCCACATTGTAGGAGGTAGAAATGTAATCTCTTTAATTCACTGCATAGACAGAATGTAAAAACAGATTCCAAAATACACTTACTATACGAAAAGCAAATAGTTACCATTAAATTCAAAGTCAAACAGGCAGTTTAAAAAATTTTAAAAAAATCATGGTTTGCACATAGCCGTAAATTTAATAGCTACCCCTGGCAAGGCAGATATTTGACAATTTCTCAGCCAGCCCTTCGGCATTGCCACGGTTAGTATGTACCCACATCCCTAAATTGGAGACACGGCATCAAACACACAGAATTCTTCCTTCTTCACAGTTTAGCTAGTTACCTGTGTTTGCCAATTCTAATAAATACCATTCTACAATACAATATAAACAGTTCAAGAAAACAGCAATTGGATGTTATTGTGCAGTTATTATTTAACGAAATAAAACATTATCAAAGACAGTTTTGAATAACTGGCTACAAAAAAGCTGGGATAGCAATTGTTTTGCAGCTGTCATTACTAAGTGACTAGAGTTTATTCTATTTTTTTAAGACATCATTGTGCTGGAAAAAGATGGGGCGGGCTGCATTAAAACACACAGCAGCAGTTATTCCTAAATACATTAATTTTACTACTAACCTGAGATGTTCTGTAGCTTTCATTATAAGAAAGCTGAAATATGATGAGCGCCCTAGCATCCAGCAATGAGGAATATAAATGCAGCATTGATTTAAGAAAATGATAAATCCAGAGACCAGATATCAGTGTAGCGCTAGGTCCCATTTTCGCTATGAATCTGGCCATGCAGATTTACACCCGGAAGCTTTGCCGTTTATAGATTAGTAAAAGGTGACAGAATAAGACTGATCTCCAGCCCTGAGCAGCAAAATTCCTTCAACCATTAGTGTTAAAACCAGCATTTTGTCCAGTAAGTACACAGTCACTCTGCAATGCAAAGAATTAACAGGTAACACTTTTACAATGTTATTGTCGGGGCAGACATGATTGCAAATTTCAGTAAGCAAACTGTAGTGTGAGATGATTAAACAGCTCGTACTTGTCTCACGTTACTATGCAGCAGGCAGGATGGCTGCCGTGATAAGCTTACGTAATTTAGGGAGGTTCATTCATTAAGAATTGCAGTTTTTTAGGCCAGAACGGCAAACAATTCTCCCATTGAGCTATCTTTACAGCTTGTTAATGTGGCCTAAAATCTCCAATTTCTTAATTTCATTTTTTAATAAATCTTTTAATTTTGTTGCAATAACATACAACGACACAACAAGCAGCTTGCCATCACTTTGACTACAATTCTCACTACCCCCAGTCATGTCATCCCTTATTCTGCACTGTTTTACAGTCTTAAAAACCAAGGACAGCGAATCAGGAGAAACAGCAACAACTCATGGTGTCTGCAAACAGTCAGTTATCCTTTGTAATGACCTTGCTTGCATCAGAAACCAATGCCAACAGCAGCAAAGGAGTTACAGTATTTCTCAATGCCTTTTAAAGTATTCATGATTATTAACGTTTAGATCAATGATAAAGCATATTCTCTATATCACCACTTGTTCACTGTAAATAGACTGATCAGAGAATGAAACATGTGCTATATCAGGACCCCTTAGAGTTATTCCATTAATGCGCAACTAATTAAATAAAACAATTGCCTACTAAAGGAGAGCAAAAAAACAGGTCGCAAGAGAGTGCTGAAAACGGACAACAGCTCAATTAGCCTGCCCTTCTGTGGGTCTCCGCTCAGTTCTCAAGCTGGTTTTAGCTCATCTTGTGCCATTACGGAGAGAACCAGGACATGCATCTCAGACTTATTCCACCCACAAGGGCAGAACAGATCTAAAATAGATGCCGGTTCTTTCTGCACGAGAGATACAGTAACCCCAGACGATCGTTTCAACCTTGTTAGGCATCATCAGTGAGGTATAGCCAATATCCTCTAGGCACCGTGAGCCTACTGAAACCCCCACATAATCTTCAAAACACTTACTGGATGGATAGATCCTGTACAAGAATCCCTTACAGGAAGACACAAAGAGGTAAGTAAATACACCCTTCTACAAACAGAATAGAATTCAAAGTAACGTCTGTGTTTCACTGTAGGAAATGTTTTTTAAACATTTGTTAAAATTTGCAGTATAAAATATGCTAATGTAGGATGCTTACAGAATAGTTTTGTTTTGTTTTCTTGACAATGAAAAACATTTTTGAAAGAGAAGAAAAAAAAAAACACAAACTTGGAAAGTCTGAAAGAAAAATGTTAAGAACAAAAAGTGATTTTTAGTAAGAAACTAGAAAGAGTTTTCATAATCTCGAGCACCCAAAAAACCTTTAGTCTGAGATTTCCTCGTCCCACAAAAATAAAACACTCTCTACAAAACACGCAACATTTTGTTCATCAATTTATAGAAAAGATACTCCGATCCTGATGACTCTTCCCTTTTCACCCTGGTTTTTCTCACAGGATTGCAAAGATTTTTGTTGTAAAAAAATATCACTGCAAAAATCCAGTTTAAAGTAAAAAAAAATACCAGAACCAATCCTGGAAATTAATTTGTTAAATCTAAAAGGTGTACGTTTCCCACGGATGGCGATCTCCGGCGTTCTTGCTAGTTCTTATGGCGTTTCTGCCTTTTCTTCATCTGGTTGCTTCTTAGCCTGTTGAAGTTTTGCATAAGTGATGGCGTCTCCCCTGTAACGCAACACGGAAATAATTGGTTATCAAAGGAACAGTACAGTCTCAGATCAATAAAAGTTATATTACATCTGTCTGCAATTAACAATTCCAGCAGTTTGGAATGGACCATGGAAGCGATATACAGCAGGAAGGATCTGATCTCTATAGAGACCAGTGATGGCCAACAGCAGATATCGTTCGGGTTTCGCCAAGCACCAGTAGTCCGCAGACATAAACAGTGCCACCGTTTGCAGATCAAAACCAGCTTTAGCTAGAATATCTATATTTTTACATGACCAGGCTATTCAACGTTAAGTTGTAAAAATGTGCCAATTCTTACTTTTTCCCCAGTGAAGAGAGGCCATACAGCACTCCAGCAGCGAAGGCGATAGCATTGCCAAAGAGGGTGGTTAGTGTTAGACTGAGAAAAACTGGGAAGATTGCCATCCTGTGGTGAAGAAAGTGGAATGCAGGTTTTAAAAACACAAAGGATACGAGAAATCACAATTATTTATATATTGCCGACATAATCCACATTGCTGTATAATAGATAAAACAAGACACATGGCCACACCTTTCCATTCTAAAAAAATCTTTTCAGACATAGTTACTGTTGACAGCACAATTAAAGTTTAAACAAACACACATACATATATACATATACACACACACACACACATTCATACATACTTTAAACAAAGGATGGTGCAACAATCTGAGGTTTGTGTGTGAAGGTTGCCACCTAGTGGGCTATAATTAACTTTCAGTATAACAGCAGGATAGCCTAGCTAGTCAAGTGGTGAAGATTTTTAAAGAGGTTTAAGATATTGCGGTCTGAGTGATCTGGAAGGACTAAGTCAATTTTGGATCCCGGTCCTGCTGCTATGGTTAGTAAGCTTGCAGAACTGCTTGTTAATCTGCATTGCACACATTTTCAAACCCCCACACTCCCGATATCAAACCTCCTGTGGTGGGAGATCTGCAAGATACAGAATTACCTATTATTTTTTAGTAAAGATCGGAGTGTATATGGATCAACACGTAGTATGGGCTCTGTCCTTGTTTGATATTTCACCTCAGTAATACAAAGGCAGATATTCAGGGGCGGCAGGATTTGTGCATTATGGGAAATGTCATTCAATATTACATTGTCATGTCTAAACATGTAACAATTCTGATTGCAAATAAATTGTATTTCTATGCTCTACACACCGTGTGTGTGTGTATATATATATATATATATATATATATATATCTCTATCAAATCAGGGATACATACAAAAATTATGAAAATGTACATACGTTGAATTTTCATGTATTAATTCACCCTATGCAGAAATATTGGCAAAATTAAACATTTTACATGATTTCAAGCAGAGTCTGTAATTTCAGGAAGAATTTAATCTTTACCCGCAATAAAAGAACGCCTTCTGCCAGGGTTTCAGCTTGTCCGCCTTGTTAGAGATTGTGTTTGCAAATTCAACAAACTGACAGCAAAATGGAGCTTCGCAGAGAAATAGCACAAACGCATTTAGCCTGGAAAATAAAAGAATGTGCGTAAAAAGGATTTTGGTAGCAAGCTAAGACGTACAGTAAAGGATGCTGTAAACGTGGTCCTATCATACAAAGCTTGAGATTGTCTGTTTAATGTGACTGTTTTAAATCTATCCTGCAGATCGATTTAGTGACCTCAAGGTTTCAGAGACTACAAACAGATTCAATTGATGCTATAACAGGCATAGTTCTGTGAAACTTGAAATTGCGGTTTAGTGAACGAGTAAGTGTGCTGGATCTTGTATGCCAAAACAGGGGCCACCTTGTCTGATCTGCCATGAGAGGAGGCCACCAACAGCTCCATCGACAATCTCCTCACGCTGTTATACTATTCACCAATAGATGGCAGCTTGTCCCTTTTAGAGCTTAGCTACATTTATTATCCAACAATAGAATGTTTATATTTCTTGGTGGAACATCCAGTATGGTGCAATAAAATTCAATGCTAGTTCCGAGGTAAGCTTAGTGTCCAAGTCATGAGAAATAATAGTTTGGATAGTGCGCCAATAAAGGAGGACACGACGAGGACATGACTGCCAAATGTGTGTGTAAGTTCCCGTACCCTGCCCACACCTGTCTGAGACAGGTGGAAACATCGTGATAACAGTTAAAAGCGGTCTCCTGCAGCTTTGAGGATACAGAGCACTTGCATGTATATGAAGGAATATGGTTTGTTATTGCGCTGGAGAGAGGGATTCACCCAACTCTTCCCCCATTGGGCCACATACGTTGGTAGAGATGGCTCAACCGGAGGAATCAGTATACTGAAGAGATCTGAGATGAAGTGCAGGGCCTTCAGGGGACACGCAGATGGTTTCTACTGAGTTTGTTCTCTCCACAGTAGAGGAGTGTTCTGAATTTTATATATCAACAGCCTAAGTTGAAAATAACTCAACTTTGTGGACAACACCAATGTAGAAGACTGAAAGCAAATTTCTAATTTTACGTCAATACAGCCAGACTAACATAGCCGAGTTGGAGAATTATTCCAGTTCTGCTTTGTGGCCTAGAATCGGACCTCCACTGTGTATAAACTCTTTATTGATTAACCCATTAGATACATTGCTGTCAATGGGCCAGACTACCCTTTCCAATACATTTCGAATCATGCATTGTAAAGTACCTCTTCTGGCATTAGAATTCTAAATGAAAAATAGTCAATGGCTTTGTTAGGGTTGAAATTCTCTGCAGGGTTGGACTATAGGGGTGTTGGGTTGCCTATATACTCACATCATCCACACTCCAGCTGCTATATTTAGTGGATTGATGGTAATGCAGTTCCACAAACCGGCTATGGCGCAGGCTGGAAAAAAAAACAGACAAAAAACAACCCAAACATTAAAAAAGAAATCAAATAATAAAATTCCAACAACACATATTGCACAATCAATAATTCAACGCTCCGTACTGCTTATAAACAACCACATGTGCTAGATACACGCATGTCAGGATTATTCACTAAAACATTAAATTTTAATTCAATAGTTATGGTTGCAGTGGGGCTATTTTGGCCTTAAATATAAAATTCACTTTGAATTATCAATAATTAGCACTTCAGTGAATAGCCCTGAATATTTCATATAAAAGACAATATACATACATACAGTTTATTAAATTTTTTCCCAAAGCTCACAGATCAAATCCCTCCGCAGCAGTACCGTGTCTCATACTTTATATTGATGGTACAGTAACATCACTAAACAGTATAAAACAATCTTAGCTCTTAAGCTATTACACCACCCACAATTCTCTGGCAAGGTATAAAATGTTCTTAGACTGCTGAACAGGTTGAAAGAACAAAGTTCTGAAGCAAAAATGTCTAATTTTGGTACCCCGGATGTGTGCATGGCAGCTAAGCATGGCATATAATAGGAAACAGCAGGGACAGCCGTCACTAATCAATGGTAAGTGGCCATAAATACTAAAAGTGTACTTAGAGTGAAATCTTATCATTGACATGTATTAACAAAACAAATATTCAAAAAAAATCAAATATTAAAAGTCCACAAGACTTACAGGATAATGATGACAAGGACACTAACATTTTTTTACACTAAACCCTGAGAAAACAAGCAGCCCCACGTTTTCAGAGTAAGATGTCAAACATTGCTCTTGGTTACACAGACATAATTTGTTAAAATTTTTTTTACTGTTCTTAAAATGTAACTACCAACACTGCACGCTCTAAATGTGTTGCTTCCACTATGCACACCAGTATAGAATAAATATATATTATTTAAACTTGCAGGGGGTGCTGGACAGTAATAGTAACTATATACACCACTCTGAAAGCAGTAAACCTGTAAAGCAATATTATCACAAAAACTAGATTGTCAACTGTAGGCTAGAAAAGCAAGATGGCTACTCTGTACCCTTAAATTTGCAGACTCGCCTTTTCTTTTACAAGAATGCAGCGATCCCAGAAATGCTAAAGCATTCATCCTGATGTATTTTACATTTCTTTACTGACTACAGATCATAAAGCAAAATAAGGGTTTTCTCCAAGAAGAAGAATTTCCCGTGTCTCTACGTGGAAAACCGCATTCCTGGAACACAAAGGCTGCCTTGGCCTTTGGGGACCTAGCTCGGCTTTGTCACAGCACCCACATGTTCATTAAACATGCATGGTTTCCTATTCATACGATACACGCACTGTTCTCGTCTGACAGCGCTCAGTAGGAGTGTCGCTTGACATTTCTCCCAAGTGAAATATCAGCTGCCGGGGAGGGGAGGAAAGAGACAGGGTATAGCTGGGGGGAAAATTGTGTTTTTAACAAAACAGCATGTTCTATCGTTTAGTACATAATATCAGTGGGTGGCTAACCACTGCAGCCATATAAATCATTGATGTTACATTTTTTACATGCTGGGTTCCTCAAGCACGCAAAGGACTGTGGGCCAAGGCATCGTAAAACGGTTTCAGGATCAAGTATCTCAGCTCAATATATTTACAGCCAGCCGACCAGGTTGTTTACAGGAGGATTTAGGCTGGCGATGTGAACCTTGGCACTAAAGATGCTTGTGTACTAACGTTCCACATAATGCTTATTTGGATTGAAGGCTTGCAGAGAATCTTGTGAAAAGTAGATCACAATTATACAGTGGTGCCAAGGTCAATTTGGCTGCTGTGGTGCTAAATCTCACATGTCGTAAAGGTCTGGCCTATTCATGAATTCTAATGGTCTGGTGAATTTGCAAATTCCTCTTTAATTCTCCAGATACTTCTGCAAGATCTGCAGGGGGAAAGAAAGTTAAATAAAATGTACCTGTAGCCTAAAATCCAGTATATAAAACTCTATTAATGCAGCAGGTGGAAAAAAGCCAATATATTTTCCCTTTAAAATACATAGAGATTTTTACAATTTTTTTTTTTTTTTTTACTGTTTTTACAATGCAGAATTTGGATGCCAACACAGCTCAAATAAATCAATATATTAAGAAAACATCTGAATTGTTAGTTGTAATGTACAAACATAAATAAATTCTATATATTGTATCTCCTATGGGACAGAAGGGATAAGTGTTAGTGAAATCAATGACTAACTCTTTGCACTATTATGCACTACTTGGGACTGCGGCCAGCAAAGTGAAATCTGTGAATTGACCTCAAAATAATGAATTCATGGCCAAATTGGAAACAAACTTGAGTTTAATAAGTGTCCAAGGTACATTTTAGTCTTTTTTTTTTGTTTTTGTAGCATGCATCAAAGAACTTTGAATCAAAATTTGAAGACAATCTCTAAATGTGCACCCTTTGCTAGACTATAGAAATGTAGCAATTTGTAATGCACAATCCGAGCTTGGCAAAGAGCCCCTTTATCTAAATAGTTAAGTAGACAAATAATGGCTTTGGCATTAATACTGGAACAACTGGCTTTTTTTTGTTAACTTGTGTTTATAAAGCAATGTCAGACTCCACTACACAAACCTCAAGTCACAAATATAAACAAAGATCCCATGTGATAGATTAGTCATTTAGTCATTTAGTACCTCCCCAAATGAGTCAGTGTCTCCAACCCTCACACAATGTGACCGGTTACATAACTTAACTCCAGTTATCTCTGATAACCCAGATATTTGACAGCACCCACTGGTCATACAAGACACAATAGCCCACTGTGGCTCAACACTAAGATTTGTATTTTTTCCCACAAAGAACTGCAAGAAAGAAATGCAATTTTAGGTCATCTGTGTAAAAAGTATGGTTTAAATCCCCAAGCTAGTAAATAATAAAATTCTGGCTAAGCTCATGTAGAGTTGATTTTCAACTTAATGATTAGAATAAGAAGTCTCACAGTTCTTTCAAAGCCGAAGTGATTTGGGATACATTGTAACTTTAAAAGCATTCTACGATTGCCATACTTACATATCCCGCCAACGACCCCAGCTAGCCGGCACAGCCATCGGTACCACCAGGTCATACCGTCATCCTGAACTTGAGCTGGTTCCACTGGGGCGGTAGCGTCTGGCTCCACGTTGTTCATCCCTCCAGGAGTCCCAGTGAAGGTGTTTTAGCTGGGATACCCAGGCTCCTTAGTCTGTCCTTCCTTGTAGTGTTGTAGCCGTTCCCAGAGTGGATTCTAGGGTAATAGCTGCATTCCTGAATGGTGATGACCCTTTGGGTTTTCAGAAAAATAAAACATTTTCTTAAAGCATGAACTGGTTATATACTCAGTCACTGTCACTGTACAGCATCTACGTGATAATCTTCCCTTGGTTAAATCACCCCTGGACCCTAAATCACAGTGCTGTAACATAGTAAGTGTGAGTTCAAACTATACACATCTCCCTCCACCAAAACCACTGTAAAGGAAGTGCTCCCTGATATAAATCTCTGTACTGTGAGTGCTACTATATCCTACTCACCTCCAAAAATCTACATACTTTATCTCCCTGTCACTCAGCCTGCCCCCCCCAATATCTGAGCTCACACTCAGCCTGTCCCCCCAATATCTGAGCTCACACTCAGCCTGCCCCCCCAATATCTGAGCTCACACTCAGCCTGCCCCCAATATCTGAGCTCACCTCAGCCTGCTAATATCCTGAGCTCACACACTCAGCCTGCCCCCCAATATCTGAGCTCACACTCAGCTGCCCCCCCAATATCTGAGCTCACCTCAGCCTGTCCCCCCCCAATATCTGAGCTCACATCAGCCTGCCCACAATATCACAGGCTCACACTCAGCCTGCCCCCCAATATCTGAGCTCACACAGCCTGCCCCCCCAATATACAGGCTCACACTCGGCCTGTCCCCCCAATATCTGAGCTCACACACAGCCCTGCTTTATTATCTGAGGCTCACACAGCCTGCCCCCCAATATCTGAGCTCACACACAGCCTGTCCCCCCCAATATCTGAGCTCACGCCTCAGCCTGTCACCCCCAATATCTGAGCTCACACTCCAGCCTGTCACCCCAATATCTGAGCTCACCTCAGCCTGCCCCCCCCCCAATATCTGAGCTCACCTCAGCCCTTTAATCTGAGCTCACACTCAGCCTGCCCCCCAATATCTGGGCTCACCTCCAGCCTGTATCACCCCAATATCTGAGGCTCACACACAGCCTGCCCCCAATATCTGAGCTCACACACACAGCCTACCCCAATATCTGAGCTCTCACACATCCTAATACCCCCAATATCTAGCTCACACTCCAGCCTGTCCCCAATATCACAGGCTCACTCAGCCTGTCCCCCCCCAATATCTGAGCTCACACACAGCCTGTCCCCCCCAATATCTGAGCTCACACACACAGCCTGCCCCCCCCAATATCTGAATCACACACAGCCTACCCCCAATATCTGAGCTCTTTTACAGCCTGTCCCCCCCCAATATCTAAGCTCACACTCAGCCTGTCCCCAGTATGTGTATCTGAGCTCACCTCCAGCCTGTCCCCCCCCAATATCTGAGCTCACACACAGCCTGTCCCCCCCAATATCTAGCTCACACTCCAGCCTGTCCCCCCCCAATGTCTGAGCTCACACTCAGCCTGTCCCACAATATCTGAGCTCACCTCAGCCTGCCCCCAATATCTGAGGCTCACACTCAGCCTGTCCCCAATATCTGAGCTCACACTCAGCCTGTCCCCCAATATCACAGGCTCCTCGGCCTTACCCCCCCCAATATCTGAGCTCACACTCAGCCTGCCCCCACTAGTTTGTTCTCTGACAGTCAGTGCGCACTCAGGTCAGACCCAGTAGATCAGTCCTTGGCAGTAAATACTCACTCACTCAGTCAGTGCGCACTCAGTATCTATCACTCACTCAGTATGACTCACTCACTCACTCAGTGCGCACTCACCCGGCTCCCGGTCGGTCTCTGGTGACAATAAGCCGATGATCCTCTCTCCACGTCACTCAGCACCGCGCTGCATTGTGGGAGGAACTGCCCGGGGGGCGGGACTATGACGTCACTGCATGACCCTGGTCCTGGGATTCCCCTTACAGAGAGAGCACTACCACTCCCATCATCCATAGCAGGGCGACCACCAATCCCATCATCCATAATAAGGGAGCTACCACTTAGTAAGGGGACCACCACTCCCATCATCCATAATAAGGGAGCTACCACTTAGTAAGGGGACCACATCTCCCATCATCCATAACAAGGGGGCTACCACTCGCATCTTTCATAGTAAGGGGACCACAATGCCCATCATCCACAGTAAAGGGGACTACAACTCCCATAATGCATAATTATGGGAATAGGGGATTAATTTTGTGTACAATGGCTGTAGTTTGTGGGTGTGGGAATGTAGTGTGTTTGTATGGGGGATTCAGTGTGTATGTAAAGTTGCTGTAGTGTGTGTGTGTGTGTGTGGGGGGGTATTCATTGTGTGTACAGTGGCTGTAGTTTGTGTGTGGGAATGTAGTGTAGGTGTAGAGGATTCAGTGTGTGTACAGTGGCTATAGTTTGTGTGTGGGAATGTAGTGAATGTGTAGGGCATTCAGTGTGTGTAAAGCGGCTGTAGTATGTGTGTGGGAATGTAGTGAATGTGTAGGGCATTCAGTGTGTGTAAAGCAGCTGTAGTTTGTGTGTGGGAATGTAGTGTATGTGTAGGGAATTCAGTGTGTGTACAGTGGCTATAGTTTGTGTGTGGGAATGTAGTGAATGTGTAGGGGATTCAGTGTGTAAATTAGCTGTAGTTTGTGTGTGGGAATGTAGTGAATGTGTAGGGCATTCAGTGTGTGTAAAGCAGCTGTAGTTTGTGTGTGGGAATGTAGTGAATGTGTAGGGCATTCAGTGTGTAAATTAGCTGTAGTTTGTGTGTGGGAATGTAGTGAATGTGTAGGGCATTCAGTGTGTGTAAATTAGCTGTAGTTTGTGTGTGGGAATGTAGTGAATGTGTAGGGCATTCAGTGTGTGTAAAGCGGCTGTAGTTTGTGTGTGGGAATGTAGTGAATGTATAGGGCATTCAGTGTGTGTAAAGCAGCTGTAGTTTGTGTGTGGGAATGTAGTGAATGTGTAGGGCATTCAGTGTGTGTAAATTAGCTGTAGTTTGTGTGTGGGAGTGTAGTGTATGTGTAGGGGATTCAGTGTGTGTACAGTGGCTATAGTTTGTGTGTGGGAATGTAGTGTATGTGTAGGGGATTCAGTGTGTGTAAAGTGGCTGTAGTTTGTGTGTGGGAATGTAGTGAATGCGTAGGGCATTCAGTGTGTGTAAAGTGGCTGTAGTATGTGTGTGGGAATGTAGTGTATGTGTAGGGGATTCAGTGTGTGTAAAGTGGCTGTAGTTTGTGTGTGGGAATGTAGTGAATGTGTAGGGCATTCAGTGTGTGTGAAGCTTCTGTAGTTTGTGTGTGGGAATGTAGTGTATGTGTAGGGCATTCAGTGTGTGTAAAGCGGCTGTAGTTTGTGTGTGGGAATGTAGTGAATGTGTAGGGCATTCAGTGTGTGTAAAGCGGCTGTAGTTTGTGTGTGGGAATGAGGTGAATGTGTAGGGCATTCAGTGTGTGTAAATTAGCTGTAGTTTGTGTGTGGGAATGTAGTGTATGTGTAGGGGATTCAGTGTGTGTACAGTGGCTATAGTTTGTGTGTGGGAATGTAGTGTATGTGTAGGGGATTCAGTGTGTGTAAAGTGGCTGTAGTTTGTGTGTGGGAATGTAGTGAATGCGTAGGGCATTCAGTGTGTGTAAAGTGGCTGTAGTATGTGTGTGGGAATGTAGTGTATGTGTAGGGGATTCAGTGTGTGTAAAGTGGCTGTAGTTTGTGTGTGGGAATGCAGTGAATGTGTAGGGCATTCAGTGTGTGTGAAGCTTCTGTAGTTTGTGTGTGGGAATGTAGTGAATGTGTAGGGCATTCAGTGTGTGTAAAGCGGCTGTAGTTTGTGTGTGGGAATGTAGTGAATGTGTAGGGCATTCAGTGTGTAAATTAGCTGTAGTTTGTGTGTGGGAATGTAGTGAATGTGTAGGGCATTCAGTGTGTGTAAAGCGGCTGTAATTTGTGTGTGGGAATGTAGTGAATGTGTAGGGCATTCAGTGTGTGTAAAGCAGCTGTAGTTTGTGTGTGGGAATGTAGTGAATGTGTAGGGCATTCAGTGTGTAAATTAGCTGTAGTTTGTGTGTGGGAATGTAGTGAATGTGTAGGGCATTCAGTGTGTGTAAAGCAGCTGTAATTTGTGTGTGGGAATGTAGTGAATGTGTAGGGCATTCAGTGTGTGTAAAGCAGCTGTAGTTTGTGTGTGGGAATGTAGTGAATGTGTAGGGCATTCAGTGTGTAAATTAGCTGTAGTTTGTGTGTGGGAATGTAGTGAATGTGTAGGGCATTCAGTGTGTGTAAATTAGCTGTAGTTTGTGTGTGGGAATGTAGTGAATGTGTAGGGCATTCAGTGTGTGTAAAGCGGCTGTAGTTTGTGTGTGGGAATGTAGTGAATGTATAGGGCATTCAGTGTGTGTAAAGCAGCTGTAGTTTGTGTGTGGGAATGTAGTGAATGTGTAGGGCATTCAGTGTGTGTAAATTAGCTGTAGTTTGTGTGTGGGAGTGTAGTGTATGTGTAGGGGATTCAGTGTGTGTACAGTGGCTATAGTTTGTGTGTGGGAATGTAGTGTATGTGTAGGGGATTCAGTGTGTGTACAGTGGCTATAGTTTGTGTGTGGGAATGTAGTGTATGTGTAGGGGATTCAGTGTGTAAATTAGCTGTAGTATGTGTGTGGGAATGTAGTGTATGTGTGCAGGGATTCAAGTGTGTGTAAAAGTGGCTGTAGTTTGTGTGGTGGCCAGGATGCTTAGTGAATGTGTAGGGCATTCAGTGTGTGGCCAGAAGCTTCACCTTAGTTTGTGTGTGTGGGAATGCTTGAAATTGTATGTGTAGGGCATTCAGTGTGTGTAAATTAGCTGTAGTTTGTGTGTGGGAATGTAGTGTATGTGTAGGGGATTCAGTGTGTGTACAGTGGCTATAGTTTGTGTGCGGGAATGTAGTGAAGGTGTAGGGGATTCTGTGTGTGTACAGTGGCTATAGTTTTTGTGTGGGAATGTAGTGTGTGTGTAGGGGATTCAGTGTGTGTACATTAGCTGTAGTATGTGTGTGGGAATGTAGTGAATGTGAGGGAATTCAGTGTGTGTAAAGCGGCTGTAGTTTGTATGTGGGAATGTAGTGAATGTGTAGGGAATTCAGTGTGTGTAAAGTGGCTGTAGTTTGTGTGTGGGGATGTAGTGAATGTGTAGGGGATTCAGTGTGTGTAAAGCGGCTGTAGTTTGTGTGTGGGAATGTAGTAAATGTGTAGGGCATTTAGTGTGTATACAGTGGCTGTAGTTTGTATGTGGGAATGTAGTGAATGTGTAGGGCATTCAGTGTGTATACAGTGGCTGTAGTTTGTGTGTTTGGTAGTTCCATGTGACAGGCCGAAGCTTGCCGGAGCAATACTCTGTCTGTCCGCAGGTGAGGTGCAGCTAGAGCCTCCCGCAAGCCCCCAACCACCGTATTATTCTTTGGACTGGTGAAGTCACTGGCCCATTAATGCACACAGCAAGACCGGTGCTTTGATAGCTCTTGGTCAGGCAGAGCAAATAATATGATCTCCCTGCTGGTCTCAGCCCACGGCTATTCTGAAACCTGGACATTTGCCTGTTTTACCTGATGGAGAGCCCAGGTCTGGCCCCTCACAGACAGAGCTGGTACTCCAGACTCAGTCAGGGACCCACCCACGCTGCTTAATGGGTGATATGTGTCTGATGGCAGCACATACCAGTTTGGTAATTTACAGTAGGCGTAACAAGAAAAGATATAAAAATTATCAAATAATTTAAAATGGTGTCTGCATAAAGGGCAGCAAAATCATGTTATGCTTTCGCTGGGTTACGCTAATTCAGGGCAAGTTTTTCGAAACGAGCATCGTCATAGCAACCAAAGGAAATCTAGCGTGGCGTACCCTTACAACAAATATTCCTTACGTAACCATGTAATATTATATGAGCAAAATTGTACCCTATCACATAGGCGTATCGAACCTCCCTAAATTAGTATTTATTATAGATCTATAAAAATTTAATTTCTCACAAAAACACAATTATGCAATAAAGTTATAGGAATGTAAAAACTGTCATTTATAGAGTTATTTCAAATTTAAGTAAAAGTAGCTAAACCGGTAGCATGGTTGAGTTTTCTACTATATTTTGACCTTAAATTTGAAATTCACTTTGAATTCTCCCTTTAGTTAATAACCCTGCTAATTTTTAAAACGATTAGGTGAGATCTTCTCCTCTCAATCTCCTGCTCGATTATCGGGGTTGGATTTGCCTTCTTTCGGCAGATGCTAAATGTGACGAAATGCCTTTTGTCCCTAGATTGTTAGGTGACAAGCTGCCCTTTGCCCCCGGCTTTTGGAGGAGCCTGATTGCCAGCCTCCTTCCTCATGACTATGGCCCTGGAGTGTATTGCCATTTAAAAAAGACTATTTGGGGCTTATTGGCTTCTAAATACAGTTTCTTCCCATTGGAATCCATGGGAAGGTGTGTTTCTTCCCCTCCCCCGTTTCCTGTCTATTGTTCACCTAGATTGGGCGCTCAGATCCGAGCTATCTGGGGATAGGTTAAATGTGGGGGTTCTGTGTAATATAATAAGAATTATGTATTTTTATGTACTTTTACGTATTTTTGCTGTTAGTTTAAAATGTAGATATTTTCTGTACCTGGAGATAATTGAGTTTACTGCAGTGCCTTAAGCCAATTATCTCCAGGATGGAGAGGAGGGATTTCATTGTTTATGTGAGAGTGTTATCATGTTAATTAGTGTTCCCATTGGTTTGTGTCCCTTTTGTCACAGTTTACCACCAGGTCCAGGGGGTGTGCCTCTGACCTGAAAACTTGTATATAAGGAGTAATAAACGCTCATTGGAGTCAGATCATCTTGTACCTTCATGAAGTTTCGGCTCATGTTTGGGGGATTGGAGAAACTACACTCTGGGGATTGCTATAATCACTATACTCCCCAGGGTATAATCACTAAGCTCTGCTAAGAGCTTGTTCCTGTTCCTGCTCTCTGGAATTCGGAGAGAGGTCGACCTGCTGGAAGCTGGACCCTGGTCCTGGGTCCAGAGTGGGTGGAGACGGCGAGACCCCAACCAAGCTGCGGCGGTTCGTGGGGTCTGCAGTGGTTATGGTGTCAGGCAGAGTGCTTGGAGTCCTCGGAAAGCACTAGGAGCATCCGTCGGCGGAAGGTACCCGGTCGGGGTGCCAGCGGTTCCGTTACAGTGGTGGCAGCGGTGGGATGGCGTCCTAGTGCGAGGAGAAGCAGCGCAGAGGCACCGGTAACATTTGGAATTACAATTTGAGGGCAACGCTAGTATTCGTACAGCGCCCCTGTTCACAGCAAACAGCAAACATGACCTATCGCTTTGAGGGCGACGCTTACAGGGAGGAGGTCAAGAGGCGGTTAACCAGATATGGCCCGAATCTTTCGACAGAGGCGATTCTGGCAACCATGCGCAAGTTGGATGACGAGAATCGAGCGGCATGGGAATTTGAGCTCCGATTGCGGAGATTGGGGCTGTGGCCAATTGATCTCTCTCCCCAGGGACAGACAGCATCACAGGGCGAGGAGATTGTCGGTCCCTCGTCCCTGCAGCAACCATCATCACTGGGAGTTGAGACAGTCGGTCTGACTCCCCAGCGGCAGTGTGTTGACAAGGGAGAAGAGACAACCGGTCTCTCTCCCCAGCGGCAGTGCAAGTTACAGGGAGCCGAAGGTGTCGTCCTTCCTCCCCAGCGGCAGTGTATTGTCAAGGGAGAAGAGACAACCGGTCTCTCTCCCCAGCGGCAGACAGCATCCCAGGGAGAGGAGATTGTCGGTCCCTCGTCCCTGCAGCAACCATCATCACTGGGAGTTGAGACAGTCGCTCTGACTCCCCAGCGGCAGTGGGTTGTCAAGGGAGAGGAGACAACCGGTCTCTCTCCCCAGCGGCAGACAGCATCCCAGGGAGAGGAGATTGTCGGTCCCTCGTCCCTGCAGCAACCATCATCACTGGGAGTCGAGACAGTCGGTCTTACTCCCCAACGGCAGTGTGTTGACAAGGGAGAAGAGACAACCGGTCTCTCTCCCCAGCGACAGTGCAAGTTACAGGGAGCCGAAGGTGTCGTCCTTCCTCCCCAGCGGCAGTGTGAATTACAGGGAGCCGAAGGTGTCGTCCTTCCTCCCCAGCAGCAGTGTGAATTACAGGGAGCTGAAGGTGTCGCCCTTCCTCCCCAGCGGCAGTGTGAATTCCAGGGGGCCGAAGGTGTCGTCCTTCCCCCCCAGCAGCAGTGTGTCCTACCGGGAGCAGAGACAGTTGGTCTCTCTCTCCAGCAGCAGGACAATGTTATGGGAGTGGAGACAGGCGGTCTCCCTCTCCAGCGGCAGACTGTGTTTCAGGGAGAGGAGCACAGCACCCTATCTCCCCAGCGGCAGCTTACCCTACCAAGGGGAGACACCATTCTCCCAGATGGCGCAGAGGGGAACGTGGTCTCCGTGCCCGACCTACAGGGATGCTGGACAGCCTGTCCAGATCTCCAACTACCCTCACAGGGACAACAGGAGGAGGGGGTAAGTACGAATTCCCCTCCCCAGCTAACTCCTAACTTGGCCCCAGGGTTAACAGAGGAGATGTTAACCCCCACTGACTCCCATGTTCCCCTGGCTACTGAGCTGGACTATGTTCCCAGCACCCCAGCAGAAGAGCTGACAGCTGGGCAGAGTGCAGTCGGCCTCTGCCCTCCCTGTGTCACTTGTCCAGAGCCTGATGTCCTGCAGCCTATACCAGCGGAAGAGCTGGCAGCTGGGCAGAGTGCAGTTGGCCTCTGCCCTCCCTTTGACCCTTGTACAGAGCTTGACATTCTGCCGGCTATCCCAGCGCAAGAGCTGACATCAGGGCAGAGCACAGCTGGCCTTTGCCCCCCAAGTACCACAAGCTATTTGCCCAGCTGCACCAGGAAGGCCGAGGATGCTGCATTTGTATCCTACCACCTGGAACCTACCGGCCAGTACTGTTTATTGTGGGGGGGCTACTTTGCCACTTGTTATTTGTGGGTGGGCTACCCATGTACTTGTTCACTGTGGGTGGGTTTATCGACTAACTCAGGCACTGACCGACAGGTCAGGTACCTGGTTAGTCTCCCCCCCAAAGGGGAGATGTGTGACGAAATGCCTTTTGTCCCTAGATTGTTAGGTGACAAGCTGCCCTTTGCCCCCGGCTTTTGGAGGAGCCTGATTGCCAGCCTCCTTCCTCATGACTATGGCCCTGGGGTGTATTGCCATTTAAAAAAGACTATTTGGGGCTTATTGGCTTCTAAAGACAGTTTCTTCCCATTGGAATCCATGGGAAGGTGTGTTTCTTCCCCTCCCCCGTTTCCTGTCTATTGTTCACCTAGATTGGGCGCTCAGATCCGAGCTATCTGGGGATAGGTTAAATGTGGGGGTTCTGTGTAATATAATAAGAATTATGTATTTTTATGTACTTTTACGTATTTTTGCTGTAAGTTTAAAATGTAGATATTTTCTGTACCTGGAGATAATTGAGTTTACTGCAGTGCCTTAAGCCAATTATCTCCAGGATGGAGAGGAGGGATTTCATTGTTTATGTGAGAGTGTTATCATGTTAATTAGTGTTCCCATTGGTTTGTGTCCCTTTTGTCACAGTTTACCACCAGGTCCAGAGGGTGTGCCTCTGACCTGAAAACTTGTATATAAGGAGTAATAAACGCTCATTGGAGTCAGATCATCTTGTACCTTCATGAAGTTTCGGCTCATGTTTGGGGGATTGGAGAAACTACACTCTGGGGATTGCTATAATCACTATACTCCCCAGGGTATAATCACTGCTCTGCTAAGAGCTTGTTCCTGTTCCTGCTCTCTGGAATTCGGAGAGAGGTCGACCTGCTGGAAGCTGGACCCTGGTCCTGGGTCCAGAGTGGGTGGAGACGGCGAGACCCCAACCAAGCTGCGGCGGTTCGTGGGGTCTGCGGTGGTTATGGTGTCAGGCAGAGTGCTTGGAGTCCTCGGAAAGCACTAGGAGCATCCGTCGGCGGAAGGTACCCGGTCGGGGTGCCAGCGGTTCCGTTACACTAAAATATTGTATGTGATGAATTTGAGATATATATATATATATATATATATATATATACACATAATTTTTTTTTTAAATCTAAAATTCTATATTTCCATATACATTTTGGATACTCCAAATGGATTGCTCTCTGTATGCTGTATAGAAGTTGAATTGTTTGAAACGGATTGCAACGTCACAAAAGTCATGTGAAGTAACACTGCGTCAGAAAATTCTCTATGGCACTCAATGAGCAAACGACTATAAAAATAAAATAAATAATTTCTACAGCTGAGTTTATGTTTTCTCATTATTTATTACATTTTATTAAGTATACTATGTATTTATTACCCTTAAATAAGCACTGCTTCCGATCCCTTTAAAAATGTGTGTTTAACCATAAATAAGATGATATAAAATGTAGTTTGAAGTTTGTGATTGACGAATTGTTTCTGGAAATTAAATTTTTTCATGTCAGCCATGGGTAGCTTGTCTTCTGCTTCTCTGCCTTTGATTTTGCGCCCAGTACTCGGCCTGGAAGCTGACAATCTCTTTCGAAAATTCCCCGTGAAACTCTATTTCTGCCTGGCTTCCTGAAGAGCTCCAAAGAAACATGTGGTTTCCGTGAAATGCTGTCGATGTTTTTAAGTCACGGATCTAGACGGTAGAAAAGTACAGGTGAATGAACAACATTTCATACTAATTCATCTTATTTTGTATCCAAGGGGACATTCTAAGTACCATAACAACACTAATTTCAGGTACAGACAACGTTAAGAGTGCTTTATGGTTCTGGAGCTCAGTCGACGACTCAGAATGCTGTCTGTAGCTCACGGAGTCATCGAGAAGCGCCAGAGGGACCAAAAGGGCGCTGGTAAAGTAGTTATGGTACACACCATAGTGTTCCCATAACAAAGTAAAAACTAAATGGATGGTAACCACAGTCACAGCCCAAACCCCCCTACGAAAAGCTGTGCAAAATGCTGTAGTGATCATGGTGCTGGGGGGTCCTTTAAAAATTAGTTATATTCTATTTGTCTTCTTTTAAGTTTATTTCCTGGTCCGCCAGTGGAGTGGGAGGAGCTAACCCATAATCTAAATAATAAGCAGGGTGGGGCTCATTTATGTTTTGCCCCTATTGATCACCCCAATGGCTGCTTACAACTAACACTGTCAGTATCTCTGGGGTCTCACCAGTATATAGTTGGAGTCTGTCTCGTTACTTCCCGTCTCGAGGTTCATGTACAGAGCATGTATGAAGATATTATACTGCGGGGGCACATCAATGAAGATACGGCATGCAGGGGTCCATCCATCCTGCCACGACTGAACAGGATTTTGGATAATACCATGCATCCCGAAGAGCTGGACGTCACAGTCTTCAAGAACAAACAGAATATGGCGACAGATAAAAATATACTTCTCTAAATCTTAGAATGATAGCTACAGTTACACCTAATCCCAATATCAACATCATTACTGGAGTAATGGCAAGTCAGATAGCAAACAAGCACAACCCTACACAAAAAACACACTCACATATATTTAGGAATGGATAGATCAGGACATAGAATAATGTAATAATGTAGGCAATGTTAGATCAAGGCATGAGTTTGGAATAACTGGGTGCAGTTCATATTAAAGGGACACCCCATTGAAGTGGTTATAGTGTCTGGAGTCCCCTGGCGCTGTCCTTCCAGTGTTAAACCGTTTATAATGTGTTAATGCTAAACGAGAGTCCCCAGAAGCCCATACCCTCTGTGCTGCTTGGACTATGGAGGAAGTATTAGCCAGAGCAGCAATGGGTTACTGTGATCGGCTGCGGGTGTCAGCTGATTGCATTCAGCAAATCACAACGCCTATTGCTGGTATGAATTGGTATGGCTACAAGGAAGTGTGTAATCTCTGCCTTTGCCACGCCTCTAATGGTGGCCGGGGATCCTTATTTAGTGTTAAACTGCTCAAAATGGTTGAACACTGAATGGAGAGACATCGCCACAGGACTCCAGGCACTATAACCACTTCAAGGCGATGAAGTAGTTGTTGTACATATAATGTACCGTGAATCTTACGATATCTCCACAGCCCCTCCCCCAAAACAATATTCCGCCTAATTCGAAGATAATGCATTGTTCATGGATATTTCGCGATCAGCATACAATACCCCTGGATTGGTTTTGCTTTGCTCGTTCGCTCCAGTATTCCAGTTCCACTCCGTTTCCCGGGTGAGTTTGCCGCTGTCTCACCGTCAGGATGTTTGATCTGGAGTTGATAGTCACCCCATCTAGACGGTTGCATTTTTTCTGCCACATCGTTCGTCCGTGGAACAACAGCATATCTCCTGCGAACGCAGGGCAGAACGGGTTAAACAGACAGTCCATGGTGTGAAATGCACAGCGTTAAACTTTAATGGACGCATGTAGCCTGTCCGTAGATACACTTTAATATTTATACTCTCCATACTCAGCATAGTTAAACACTAAAGTGTCAAAAATTCAAAGTGAAATTAAAGTTAGGGTAAAATAGCCAAACTAGAAAAATTCCCCAAGTCACCCGTGTTTTTAGTTTGACCTAAAACAGCCAGCTATTTAATGCTCTGATTTTAAAGAGATTATGTTCTGTTGATCTGATTTCAAATGTGTTTGTTCTTCCCAAGATTTGAAAAATTATTTTTTTTTTTTCCAACTAGGGCCTCGACTTAATATTTTTGATAAGCTTTTCAAATGATTAACTGTTTTTTATTTAAATGGTTTTATTTAAAATGTTCAATATCAAAATATATATAACGTATAAAAAAAATATGTCAATCCATCAAAAAATATCAATATATTACAAAATTAAAATATTTGTCATTATATTATATCATTTGAAAAGCTTATCCAATAATATTACATGAAGGTCCAGTTTGGCAGTCCTCCTGTACTTTCCCTGCTGCAAAGATAGAAGATGCACATGGCTCCTATTAAAGTAGACGTACCGGCAGCACAATTCAGAGAGCTGGCGAGCACCTTAACGAAGATCACCTCTCCCAGTGGGCGTCCGATGGAAAACATGCAGGAACTACCAACTAAACCAACTGTGCTCAATATTCCTGATGAGTTCAGGAAAAGCTGCCCACAGATACCTGGTGGGGACAGTACGGGTAAGACAGAGTTCAAGACACATTGCAATGGGCATATGAGACAAGTGGAGCTAAAACATAGGAAAGGTGTGGATGCTACAAACTCACACAAGTGTAAAGACAGCTGGATACTGAGGCAGAGGGTAATGGTACCAGATACTGGAACAGAGGGTAATGGTACCAGATACTGGAGCAGAGGGTAATGGTACCAGATACTGGAACAGAGGGTAACGGCACTAGATACTGGAACAGAGGGTAATGGTACCAGATACTGGAACAGATGGTAACGGTACTAGATACTGGAACAGAGGGTAATGGTACCAGATACTGGAACAGAGGGTAACGGTACCAGATACTGGAACAGAGGGTAATGGTACCAGATACTGGAACAGAGGGTAACAGCACTAGATACTGGAACAGAGGGTTATGGTACCAGATACTGGAACAGAGGGTAACGGCACTAGATACTGGAACAGAGGGTAATGGTACCAGATACTGGAACAGATGGTAACGGTACTAGATACTGGAACAGAGGGTAATGGTACCAGATACTGGAACAGAGGGTAACGGCACTAGATACTGGAACAGAGGGTAATGGTACCAAATACTGGAACAGAGGGTAACGGCACTAGATACTGGAGACGAGGGTAATGGTACCAGATACTGGAACAGATGGTAACGGTACTAGATACTGGAACAGAGGGTAATGGTACCAGATACTGGAGACGAGGTTAATGGTACCAGATACTGGAACAGAGGGTAATGGTACTAGATACTGGGGCAGAGGGTAATGGTGCTAGATACTGGAACAGAGGGTAATGGTACCAGATACTGGAGCAGAGGGTAATAGTACCAGATACTGGAACAGAGGGTAACAGTACTAGATACTGGAACAGAGGGTAATGGTACCAGATACTGGAGCAGAGGGTAGTGGTACCAGATACTGAAACAGAGGGTAATGGTACTAGATACTGGAGCAGAGGGTAATGGTACCAGATACTGGAGCAGAGGGTAATAGCACAAGATACTGGAACAGAGGGTAACGGTACTAGACACTGGAGCAGATGGTAATGGTACTAGATACTGGAGCAGAGGTTAATGGTACCAGATACTGGAGCAGAGGGTAATGGTTCCAGATGCTGGAGCAGAGGTTAACGGTACCAGATACTGGAGCAGAGGGTAATGGTACCAGATACTGGAACAGAGAGTAATGGTACTAGATACGGGAGCAGAGCGTAACGGTACCAGATACTGGAACAGAGGGTAACAGTACTAAATACTGGGGCAGGGGATAGGGGGATCCATGTACACTGAGGCTTTTGATTTAACAATACTTACTGTTGTCTGTGTACTGCTCCTCCATTCCACGTGATCTGACTGCAGGGAGGTTATCAGGAGGGATGGCTGTAACTTTGTGCTGAGTGCTCATGTAGGGAGTATCTGATGCTTCCACAACCGGCACGTCGGTGGGTGGCACTGGTGTTCCTGGTATTAAAGTATCTTCCTGGCACGAATGCCCCGAGCAACCCCGCATTGTAAGAGGTTTTGCAGTGTGTCCGCAGAACGTGGGGCTCACCTGCTGACCAGTCTTCTGATTGACGCACAAACTGTGCCGCGTTTGGATGCCATTTCCACAAGTAGCTGAACACTGAATGTGGCAAGAGAGAGAGAGGCACCACGGAAAAGGTTAGTGAAAAGCAATTACTGGAGGGATTATTTTTTTAATGGGAGAATTTCAAATTCTACACCAAAGTAGCCAAACTGTAAAATCAGCTATTTTTCTAGATCATCTTTTTTGGCCTCAAGTTTTACAAGTCCCTTGTAAATTTACAAGTTATGACTGTCCCCTGATGATAGACATAGCTTGGCGTCAATGCTAAAGTTGACATACAGGACCTGATTATTTCAGTTTATCAGCACTTGCCTGGGTAACCCTTTCTCTTATCGCACCGCAGAGAGCAATGGACGTCTGGAAGCAGAAGTGCCGGGAGCTGGTGCCCCATTGCTGCTCTCAGCCAATAAATGCAGTTCTGTATGATGAAATCTGCACAGAATTGCCATTAGCCAGCTGGGAATTCTAGTTCAGGGCTGGCTAATGACACACCAATGACACTCCGGTTGCGCAGCCTTTGCTGTACATACAAACTCCAGGAACCATAACCACTTCAAATATTTTAAACCTTTGATTTATCTTTGCTCAGAACTTGACAAAAGTAAAATTTTCATAAAATGCATTATGATGCATAAATACTATCTTTGGTGATAACTTGTTAAAGAGTATTATATGATTTGCTTTTAAAATAATGTATATATCATCTTATCTAAATAAAAAACAAAAAAAACTATTAGAAAACTGATACAATGTCCACTTTAATAATTTGCCATTTTTTCTTTCTGCAGTACTATGCCATCCAAGAGTGACCTAATATATTTAAATCAAATCTAATGTAACAGAAGTGGATATCACTTGGTTCTTTAAAGACACGTTCACCGCGCATGTCTCAGGCTCCAGGAACCAACCTGGAAATGTCTGGACAGTTACAAATCGACCTCACCTGACTCCATTCACCACTCTCCCATAGGTAAATGCAGTTGGCAACAAAGCAGGGGATGATTGAGGGGGGTTTCTCTTGAGGGCTGCAGGCTGTTATATTCACTTCAATTTCAGCCCTGGAAACTGTCTGCACGCAGGCCACATGTTGCTTGGATATTCCATATCCACAGGCCGAGGAGCACTGACCGGTCTCTGTCACCTTCCACCTGAGGAGAAATGGAACCTTGAGACATCTTCTCAATCGTCAAGCCAACAGAAGAACCCAATGGATGAGAATAACCCAGGGCTTGATGTATGCTAGTATTTAGGTGCCAGAAACAAATCTAAGGGATCTAGAGTATGTAAGTGCCTTTGACCCGTGTTTTTGGCTCCTGAGTTGTGTCAAGCCGTGGAATGGTCATGTAACCCACTGTCTTTTCCACGTCCTTTAAATGATTTAACTCCAGAATAGCATGGTGATACTACACCTTAATACAGCAAATTAAACAGTTAACGTACCTGGGGGGGCAGGGATGCTGGTTGCACGGTTCTTGTCCTTGTGGGTGAGGTAGATGCTGGCATTCTGCATCTCCAACGATTTGCTCTTTACTATCTCCTCCCGTGACCTCTCTAACGCAGTAAAGGATTCTCAGTAAAATGCCACCACCACAGCTGACACTGCATGAGCCAGATTTATAGTGCCACCTGCAGGCGATACAAAGGAAATAACATTTGAGTGTCAACTAATTTTTTCGGGGGGGCTCAAAAATTGAGGTTCTGACCCCTACTAATAAACACATTCAAAGTTATTCACTACTGTGTAAATTGTCAGGAATTAAAAGTGAATGTCACAGTTTATGTGAATGGAAAAGGTCAGCTATCCACTAATTTGTTTCCAAATACCGGTCATCTTCAGAGATTTCTAACTACTATTACTTACTCCCTGGGCGGCTTTTGACCCTTTTGTCATAAATGACTAATAATATTTAGAGGTAGCCGAATACCAGAGTTATTAAATACAGGGTCTTTACATTGGAGAAACTCCAGGCTAATATAAGCACAAAAATATGCTGCACGTTTCCCCCAAATGGCAGCTGTTTATGTGCTCCCCCAGACATGGTGGTTGTAATGTTACCGGACTGGACAGGGTAGAGTTCCACATGTTTTGGTGCCATTTGGGCGCTGGATTTGACTGCACTTTGCATGAGGGAGTCGACGCAGGATGCCATTTTCCTTCCTTGCACAGAAGACATCGAGTTGGATTGTCCCTCCTCCACAGGTGACAGGACACGGCGTACGCTCCCTCACCTCCCACCTGTAATGTACGTAGGAAGAATGGATTAATTATTGTGCTACACAAACTGTGTAATGCAAGTCACAGGGGTTCTTGGTGAAATCAGATGAAATTGAGTGGATTCTAAAATCCTCAAACATTTCTCTTTCACCCAGTGGGGATCCCTTGATCTTAAAGGACAACTGTCACCTCAAAACAAATTTTTAATAATATATAATATAATAATATTTTCATCGAGTTTTGCAAGGAAATATGCAAAAAATAAGAAAATATTATCCCTAATTTAAGTATTTGACAGGATCATTCAGCCATATACATACACCTCAGGTCAGACAATGTTTGGAAACCAACACTTAGTCTCTATGATCTTCCCTGCTTCACTCACTGCGCAGAAGCAAGAAAGACCATAGAGATTAATTGTTTGTTTCCAAGCACTGTCTGACCCAAGGTGTATGTATATGGCTGCAGGAACCTGTCATACACTAAAGAGAGAGATGAGTTGGTTTTCCTCATTTGTTTTTACATATACACCATTTTAAAATAAATGGTGAAAGGATTATTATTTTCAAAATGGATTTGAGGTGATCGTGCTCCTCTAAGTTAATATCCACCATAATCACTTAGGGAGGCCTGGCCACTGTAGGGTTGGGAGGGGGGGATTGTAGTTTTTTGTTTTTTTTTGTCCTAGGCTAGGCATCCCGTCACTTCTACTGGCTCAAGGATCCCTAAGTCCCTTTACCATTTAATCTTTCACTCTGTAGGCCAATGGGTAGAGGCAGGGGTAGCCCACCAGGTAAATATTACCCACCACCTAACTGCACCGAGTGTGGAGGACAAAAGAGATAACATATTAATTAGAATAAGGTAAGGTTATAAGGAATTTAAATGACATTACATTTAGTTTTGCTTCCTAATTTACAGTGAGCAGCAACACATGCATTTTAAAATATATCTGGTATACTCACCCTGGGGGGCAGCTTTGCGGGTTACAATTATTCTGACGGCGTTTCGGTTTCAACGATTGGTTGCAGTGATCCTCCAGTGCCTCTTCTCTGGTGTAAAATTCAATGCATATATAGTGGAGCTCGGCCATTCCTGAGAACCAGGGGACGAGCAGGTAGAATGTTCGTAAATGTAACGAGGAAATTACCATGAAAAATAAAACAATAATTAGGATTACGCTTAGTGTTCCAATCTAGAATACTAGTTTCAAATGAATGCTAATGGAAATTTAAAACTTACTAAAAAAATTTAAAAACCAAAGAAAAAGTTACCTGCGCTCTCTCCTTAATCCCTATGTATATATAAACAAATGGAGGTCATTTAGTTACTCCAATGGCCACTGGAGGGAATGCCCGCCTGCCAACGTCAAGGCAGACCCCCCTCCTGCGCTCACTCCCTCTCTGTCTCATTAGAGATATTTTTGCCAGAAGCTCAAGGAAACAGGCTGAAGGGTCAGTGTTAGGACCCACTTAGGGGGGTCTGCCTTGATGTTGGCAGGCGGGCATTCCCTCCAGTGGCCATTGGAGTAACTAAATGACCTCCATTTGTTTAAATATACATAGGGATTAAGGAGAGAGCGCAGGTAACTTTTTCTTTGGTTTTTACTATATGTATTGGAGCTGATGTGTACTGTGGTCGTTGCCCAGGAGTGATGAGAGTGAGCGCAGGACTTATCTTTTTGTATTTGTATTCACAAAAAAAAAATATTTTGGGATTAAATGCTATACAAGGCCGTGCCCCCTGAATCTGAACTCAAGGAGGTTAATGGCAGCTAGTTAATGTGCAAATATTTGTTTTAAGGCCTTAGTCCTAATAGAATACCTTAACGTCGAACAAATTGATTCCTAAATTCGTCTCTCTAACTGAATCACGACCCTTCCGTGTGTGGGTTATTGGACAATTTGTTTTATTATGAAAGTACTGCATTTCGTAATTGATACATCCGACGTTAAGCTGTTTCATTAGTACGAATGTATTAAAACGAATTTTTGCGCATGTCTAACAGAAGCTTACTAAACTTTACCTGAGCCGCAGGTAACAGAGCACTCCCCTACTACAGGACTCCACACAAACACCTCCATCTTCTTTCCGGATGGTGAATTTAGGAGAGAAGAGTTTTCACTTAAAAGTGGCTCCATTAACTGCATCCCAAGAGGAGAAATTGGAAGCTGACAAAAAGAAAAATTATTTTAAAAAAGTAGAGCGTGGAAGTTCAAGCAAAAAACATTTTAATTAGAAGAATGTCCATTGAATATCTATATAAGAAAAAAAATCTGACATTTCTAACGGAGATGTTTACTACAACATTTTGTTCTAATAGAATCATACCAAATCCCTCTATTTTTCTGTAAATGCAATAAGGGAATTATACTTCCTCATTTTATAATCCTGGTTTTATTATTGCTAAAGTCAAAGGAATGTTAAATAAAATATCCATCAAACTAACTGATTAATAAAATAAATTAAAAAAATCCACTTTAAATATTTGTATTCTTTTTTAGATGGCATTAAACTAATATGCACCCAAAATAAACCTTTAGATTGCAAGCTCCTATGAGCAGGACCAACCTCACCCTGTGTATACACTAAATTATCTTTTAATATACGTTATGCATGTAACAGCTATATGTATTATAACAGCCTCCATTGCTTTGTGCCACAGAGATATAACTGCTCACCGTTTCCCAGCCCACTGGACACACACTGACCACGCACTGGACCACACTTGGGAGCTTCTCCTGAGCCGAGCACAGAGAATCATCCACGAAGACATCCCAACCAGCTTGAGACTGGACACATGATACGTTCCTCAAAGCCACGCCATGTCCACACACCGCTGAGCATAGACCTGGCTCTGACATCTCCCATCTACATAGGGAAGGCAATCACCTTTAGCAGCATCACAAGGTCTTTAAACACAGAGAGCTGACAATGGAACTACAACTCCCAGATACCCCTGCTGACCTTAGCGCAGTGCTATAGAATGTTCACTGAGTATCTGAGTCCCTTCCTGGTCTGGGCTGAACTCAGCACAAAACCTGGTAGACCTGGGATTACCAGCAATTGCAGAAACGTTTTATTAATATTAATGGATATTTTAGCATATGATCTTTAAAATGTTTTAAAGAATGGATGTGATATTGTAAAAAATCTGATCTATAAATTCAGAATTCATAGTGGATAACAATAAAAATTATGTAATTCTAGAACATCAAGACCTTCTAAGCTTTAGTTGAATGAAATACCTGGCTGGACATGGTGCTTGGCCACAGGTTGAGAAGGCCTTTGGACGAGCTAAGTGGCCACAATGGCTATCAGGTAGGATGGTCTCATTGCCTCTTTGGTTGCTTGCACAGTACACATTCAGGAGCATGACCCCACCACCACAAGACACAGAGCATGGGGAGGTGTCCTCGATGACCCACCTGTAGAAAAAGATGTTAAAGACAACTTGCAAGGAGTGGTGGACTACAAAGGATATCTATAGCTTGAAGAAGATTTAAGACTGCAGTCACCAACCTGTGCTAATTTAAGTGTTGTTGGACTACAGGTCTCATTATTTGCTCTAAGTCTCTTGGTGGGAATAGCAGTCCAGCAACGGCTATGGAGCCACATGTTGGTGACGACTGTTTCCAAGAAAACTAACTGACCTGGGGGGACATGGTTCATTTCCACAGTTTTCACGCAGTGCAGTGGGAAGTGTGGAATCTAAGCAGAATGCAGACTGGGTTTGCTGTTGGATCATTTGGTCCATGCAGACGTAGGTCACCACCTGAAAACCTGGGGATAGAAAAGGGAAGCTTACTCTGACAACAACAAAAAGTGTTAATAGTTTACATAGTGCTGACATTTACTGGTACAGTTGAGTTTGGCTCTTCTCTCACCTCCTCCACAGCTAGCAGAACAAGGACCTCTCACTGCCGACCACACGTAGGTCTCCTCCTTCCTAGGGACATAGTAGCTGTACGAGATGTCTGGATTTGTGACCTCTCCATATTCCTGCCCATATTTTCTGTAAACCTACTCAGAAGAAAAATGTAAGCATTGTGCTTTAATGTCCCTTCTCAAACAGGACATTACCCCATAAAACACCTAGAGTATGGGGGCCCCAAAATGTAAGTTCCCAATTCCTGTGGAGCTAAAGCTGCCAAAATAAAATCAATTTTGAAGTTCTATAACAAGTGGTGATCTACCTTTTGGTGACTCTAGGTGTAGATACTGCTCCAAGTGAAACAGATAGTATTTAGGTTTGAAACAAATCCAGACAGTAACTTTGTCACAGATTCTTACCTGGATCTCGATGTCCCCTTCGGTAGGACCATCAATGTGGATTTGTTCCAGGTGTGGAAGCATGTTGTTGGTCAGCTTCAGTCGATATTCTAACCGTCTGTCTTCCAGAACAGAGGGTTCTGTGACATTTATAGAGATTTTACCTTTTCCAGCTACAATGTATGAGCCATTGTCCTTAACAGCTGGAAAGAAAAGAAAATAAATGGCGGAAGTAACACATCGGTTTGTGAATGGAGATATATATATATATACTGAAATATAAGAGAAATCTCAATGTAATCTTCCTTGTAGAACATTTGATAAAGAAACATTAATTATATAGTCACATATACATACTTCTTACCCAGATGTGTGAAGAGAGGCTTCTGATTGGTTATGGTTATCCCAATGGATCCAATGGGAACTGTCAGGAATGTGGAGTAAACTGTAATCGATAGGATGGTGGATTAAGAAATTACTGACTTCACTTGGATACACGTGGGTTTTCCCAGTGAACTATTATTGCAGAGAATAAAAATCAGGAAAGTAAATGCAATTGGTGACATTCACTGGGTTATTCAATCAACAGTGAAATGTTAGGAATTATCCAGAGAAATGTAGATTTAGGACCAAAATAGCCGAGCTGGACTTATAATGGAGTTTGTCAGGTAATTTGGTCTAAAAATGTGCAATTCTCCAGTCAAATCCCACATCACTATTGGAGAATATTTAAATCTGTAACCACCAAAGTTACTTATGGCCACCCTAAATATGATGAGAGTTGAAGTCTAACAGCAATTGGAATGTCCCATCATTTCCAAAATCTGCTACAGAACACAGTTTTCATGTTGGGGAACTCCCGTAACTTCTAAACATCACTGAACAGGGTAGTTCTTATCCCTCTCCCCCACTACACCTAACAGGGCGAATTGTTGGATATTCCTGCTTGAACACAGGTTGGACAGTCACTGGCTGGTGGAATAATCTAAGTGGCATTTCCTCATTCAGGTGTATTGGGTTTAACTGAGAAACATTGTCCTAGAATAGGCATAGGCAACCTTCGGCACTGCAGATGGTTTGGACTACACCTCCCATGATGCTTTGCCAGCATAATGGGTGTAAAAGCATTATGGGGGATGTAGTCCACAACATCTGGAGTGCCGAAGGTTGCCTATGCCTGTCCTAGAATGACCTTTAACTGTCCAAGCATCATAATAGTTAGATTTAAACAATGGCTGGAGATCTATATATTCTGAACCTCGAGTTTAGTAAATCTCTCCACGTTATCTCACCACCTTCTCACGGACCCTAGAGATACTTTGTTCTCTAGTAAGGGACATTCTAGGCCTGGTAACATTCTCTGAGTCTCTACGTCGGTGGCTTTGCAACTCACCTCCCGCTCTTCCTTCAGAGAAGCTGCCACTGACTTTCTTGCAGGTGCTGTTATCCCCACCACAGACCCCGCAATGGTCAAACCCCATTGTAGAATCCATCACACCATCGCAGCTGAAGGCCTAAAAGACAAGGGTTGTTATGTGAACATTGGTTTGAAAAGGCTTAACCCCTTAAGGATACATGATGGAAATATTCCGTCATGATTCCCTTTTATTCCAGAAGTTGTGTCCTTAAGGGCTTAAACATCTCCAAATCTTGCAACCAACTCTTGAAGGTCGTTTTCAATACACATATCGCAATAGTTTCCTGACCCTACTGAAGGTGTTATAATGTGAAGAGTATTTAAAACTCAGTGCTTGGCCTTCTGATAAGTAATAGAAACTCAGCATAGAGCCCTTTACCTTTATAGTTACCCCACTGGATATTCCCGTTGATCTTAAAAGTGCACTCTAAGAACCAAACTACTACAGCATGTTGTATTTATAATAATGCCCCCTGCTGTCATCCCCTGTTCTACCCTTTGTAAATTTTTTCATTATTTGGGCCAACAGGAGAAGCTGGACTATCATGGGAGTTGTGGGTGAATGACAGACAAGGTACTACCTTTTGGCCTCTCCTGAGGTTGAGAGTGGACAATCTGGCGATGTAAGCCCTGTACTTACTTTGCAACTCCCAGCTATACACAGGCTAAAGGGAGCATCCGTTTCATCACTTGGCTCGCAGCGTGTCCCATCTATAAATCGGTCTCTGCGTCCCACCATGAAATTCTTCCCATGGGCACGACACAAATGCTGGCAGAGAGAGTCGCCTGAGTTATAAAAAACAAGTTAAAGACTTCTTACTATATATTATAGACAAATCTCATGTTAACAACCATCACAGCTAATGGTTGAGATTAGCCTTTCGACATTTTTAAAATTATTCTCTAGCAAGACCATAGACCTCCTGCTAGTACTGGTGGTCTTTCTCGATTTCTGGTTAGAGAGGAGGGATGGAAGTCATAGATTCCAGGTATTTGTGCCAGCAATCTTCAAGGACTTTCAAAATGTACTCACCATTTGCAAAGCCAGCAGCTGCCGTCCATTTATAAAAGGTGGGTATCCCAGGGGTGAGGTAAAGGGGTTCAGTATCTGTGGCAGAGCATTGCTGGTTCATAAAATCTAACTGGGATGTCTCACAGGCCTAAAAAGAAAATGGTAAGAAGCTTTAAACTCCACGGCTATCTGAGACAGACACCCTGCTGGAGACTCAGAAGTCAGAACACTAATAAACACGGGCTAAACGGAATTGTGATACATTTGAGCCGTGCCCATTTCTTAAATGTAAGAAAATGTCCATAAGGGGGTCTTCATGATTAGTGCAATGGGACCATGGGATATAAACAAACAATACATTGATAGAGACTCACCTGGGTGTTGCACATTTCAGCTTGCAGACTGGGCCCCTCACAGGTATGCCCCCCAAATGCAGGCCTACAGGAAGATGAAAATTGCAATTTAACATACAAAGAATACCCCAAAACACATATTTTCACCTTACGCTACTGCAAAAAGGTTTAAAAATGTGACCCCTCACAGCTCTGATATGAATCAATCCATTATCATGAAGAAGTTATAGTGGTATTGGGGCAGTACGCAGCCTTCGGTCGGCATTATCCTTGTTTTTTATGCAGTAGGTAGAGACAGGAGCCCACCTGGGATTGTTGCACAGTCTTTTTCTAGTCACAACACCCCCGCCACAGCTGCGGGAACAGGAAGAGTAAGATGTCCAGCTTGACCAGGCTCCATGCACGACAGCCACCGGATTCAACTCCTCTAGAGAACTACAGAGACCTTTATGGCACCACTGAAAGACAGGACAATGGGAAGAATGTATTTATGTTGTTTTCACACATATATTATTGTAATATTATATTGTACCAAGATATTGAAATCCAAACAAAAAATTGTTGCAGCCATTTTTGCCAAATCTTTATTCACACTATTTGGGCATTCTCTGGACTAGATAATCTATCCAACGGTGGCTATTCCCTTTGTACAAAACGTTTCCAAACCACACGTACTCTCTACTTCTTAGTCTGGATGCACATAAGGCTTTTGAGTTGGTTGCCCAACCACATATTTTCAGACTCCTAAAATTTAAAATTTTGGTATCCCATTCTTTAACCTAACCAGAAATCTTTATTATAACTCTTTTACTAAAATATCAACTAATGGCCTAAAATGTCCTGGAGTGTACTTTTTCTGTATCTTTAGACCTAGTCATACACATGTTACATTTTCCAGGCATTCTGATTGGCATGTCCATCCTTAGACTTATGGCATGTGCCATCAACATTTTATTATATGTCACCAACCCTCACTCTACTATCCATACTATCATATATTTGCTTAAAACCCATGGTCAGGTGCTAAGCTTTGAAGTTAATCATTCTAAAACATGAGTGTTAACCTTAGGTTCCAAAACAATGACTAAGCTCCAAACTCTCTTTCGCCTACAATGAGAGAGCAACCACATAAAATATCTTGGCGTTTTAGTTCCTAGAAATATAGACCTGGTAGTGTGGTTGAGAGTAGATCTGACGACGATGTGAACGGTGTGGACAGCTTGGCCAAGAGGATACTGAGCTACCTGCAAATTGCTAGCTTTCTCAAATCCATAATTTCACATTTTACTAGTGCTGACTGCTGGTCTAACTACTTTAGATGCCACACTGTTAGTCTCCATTGTAACTGTACTTACGTTACGTATGACTCGATCTTACTAGATCCTTCTAGATGGTCAGTCCACTTCTCCAATACAGAGCTTTTCAGCTCTCCTCAAGTTATATAAACTCATTCTGATACTGACATCATGAAGTGCACCTGAAAAATCTTACTATTCTTTAAACAAGAGTATAAATTAAAGTTAAGGGACTCTTAATAACTGCCCCTTTTCTTAAAATTCTTAAACAATTTATCTAAATGGCCTTAGCATCCGATGGTCTGTTTTACTCGTTTTAATGACCTCAAAGAGAAGGGAAGTCGATCTTGCAGGATTCAGCCCTGAAACCTTGACGTTCAAATAGTCACTAAGCAAGTAATCTATTAGGACCATTGTACTGTTTTCTAAATAAACGATATATGCCCAATACTGCATGTCAAACCCGACCTTGTTTTCTCCGCATTCTGTGCCATCGAGAAGTGGGACCAGGATCCGCTTGCAGTTTTTCCGATCCTGTTGACTTGTGTGGCAAGAAAGAACGCTACATGTATCCTATGGGAAAAAAGATTTAAACAATTCTTATCCCTAGTAGTTATATATAATACTTCTGTGCATCACCTGCATATCTCAAGTTGGACTTTGGAAAGTCCCCATTGGGCATAGAATCTCAAGAAATTATGTTTTCACAACTGTCTTAAAGTTCCGAGCTTGACATGCAAATGAGAACAAATGGGTATTGTGTTTCAGACATCATATTACATTTCTGTAGGTACCATTAGCAATGGACACTGTTTTTAACCATAGCATGGGTTGTGATCCAAAAAGACCAGTGACCAGCAACCAGCCATGGACTGTAAAGGTTCGACCTTGTGGGTCGGCATGGCACAAGTTCTAGTCTCCGAGAGTGTATAGCTAGGTGCCAAAAAGATTGTGGTAAGACCAAACACAATAAATACAAATCCCCACCATGCAATTAGAAAATTTACTGTTGTGCATTACTGGGGGACTCTACAAAGTTATGTATGCATGGGATACATAACAGGGATTTTTCTATTCGGACTGCGATGAGTTTTATTGTGGTCTCACAGCAATTTTTTTAGAATATGTATAAATTTACACCACTTAACAGAATGTAAGAATTTTTTTCTAAAACATAATCATATACTATCAAAAAAGTAGGATCTCTCTAGAGTCTCATAAAGTGTTAAGCACAAGTTGTAATTAATGGTTTATGTCTCAGTTTGGGAATGTTGTAGATTTGTCAAACTAGAAGGATTTCGTGAATATTGCTATAGATGTGAAAAGAAGAAATAATTTAATTTTAGAAGCAAATGGAATACTCTACCAGATCATTTCTGGAGAAAGTACATGCAATGGCGGAACTTCCAAACGCGATTTGACACTGCTCGTCTGCGCCGTAGTAATGGCCGGGTTTCCACCCAGGGATGGAGCTTTCCAGAGCTGGCAAGTCGTTCACACAGTTCGCTTGCCCACTACTGTCAGGTGCATAGAGTACAGACAAAAAGAGTGTGAGGATAGTTCTAAATTCTATTAATTCTAAATAAACGAACAGTGAGTAAACTACCAAAGGGAAAAACTGAAACATTATAGAAATGCATATTATTTACAATTACTAATACAAGCTACTTGGGAAATCAGTTCATTGTGGCAAATTTTAAAAAGCAATCTTGCTAGAGTTGTTATGGTACCCAGAGGGTCCTGGTGCCAGGCTCTCACCAGTCTTATGTCAAGCTGTTTAGGATAGGATTGACGTGAATGCTCAAAGCCAGCCCCCGCCAAATGTATTGCCTTCATCTTAAAGGGACACTATAGGTACCCAGTTCATTGAAGTGGTCTGGGTGCGTTGTTCCTGTTATTTTCAGATAAGAAACAGCAGACAATACAAAGTTGTAACTAGTCCCAGTGTGAAGATAATCCTGGGACCAGTCACAACACCTGGAAATAAATTATATGGCGTAATGCAGTATGATGAAAAATCTGGCTATCACTTCTATAAAGATAACTATTAGAGAAGAAAAGTCCAAAAAATCAAACAAAAGTATATACAGGTGGTACCTGTATGGCGTACTGCATTACGCCATATATTTTATTTCCAGGCGTTGTGACTGGTCCCAGGATTATCTTCACACTGGGACTAGTTACAACTTTGTATTGTCTGCTGTTTTTTGTCCAATTTGGGGTTATGCCCCTTTGGAGATACCTGGAGTCTCCTATCGGTACATTAGTCTCTGGGTTGTACCAGTCACACCTTCTTCGGGGTGCTCTGACGGGTATATACACTGAGATTTAGTAGCTCTATTATTTTTTTTTATTTTCAGATAAGCACAAACTTCCTCGCTCATGGTAGTGTCCAGTCGAATTTTGTCTTAAAGAAGCAACGCGGACACAATGGGTACATTTGGAAGCTATAAAAACACACATTTTGGCCTAAGTGTGTAGGAAGTGTGTAGAGAGGAGTTGGAGGTATGTCAGAGACTCGAGCAGCGAGACTGCAGGGGTGTGATTATGCACCAGAACTACTTTATAAATCTAAAGTGGTTTTGGTGCTTAAACTGACCCTTTAAACTCCTGTTGTATTTTGCGGTCACTCGTATAGAGCTTTTCTTTGACATTAATCTTTTTTTTTTTTTATTCTCAGCTCCCATTACCCAGACCTTTTACATAAATGCTTGAAGCCCCTCTGATAGTGGAAATGAACATGGATATATGGAAAGAACAAATCCCTCTATCAATGTCTGTCATGATACCCCAGGAATCGGAGGAATTGTTCTCTGCTGCACTCGGACCACGTCAGATGGACACTGTTGTGACTTTCCTGCACCGCCATGATGTTCCCGTCGCCACTGCAATGGTTCTCCGTTCCATCGTGGTTTATTCCAAAACTGCAAGGGTTAAAGAGAGTACTGATGAGCCCAAGGGTTAAATGACGTAACCCTACAAAATGCATTCTCCGTATTAACCTTGTGAAACACACATCAGTTTGTCTCTGTATTTATATTATTTTTGGCCAAACATTCTCATCAAGCCATGCAATACAAAGCACCTTTAGATTACCTGTGCCCAATCTCATGTGCTATGGTGATCCCAAGGTCAAAACCGGTGTCTTTAGTTATGACACAACTCCAAGAAGAGGTGCATGCGCCGCCCAGCTGGGTAACACCACGAAGCGTCCTCTCTCCATTTGTAAGATCAAACCTGCAGTGAGAAAAAAAAACGAGAAAAAAATAATAAAATCCAAAGAAAAGAACAGTGATGGGATAATGAACGTTGAAACTGTAAAGGGAGTTTTATTAAAGTGTTGCTAATAGACAAATTGAGCAATCGGGATGTTTTTGGTGATTCCACCGGTTTCCATGGTGATTGCTTCCTTTTTAGACCTTTTTTCGCCACCTAACCTGGTCACATATAGAACAAGATCCGCGTGGTAGGGGTCTTCATCTCCCGGGGGATTCACCGTCTTACTCCACTCACACACACTCACTAAGAAAGAGTTGATATCAGGTGAGATTTTGATATCTGCCTGGAAGAAAACCCACAAAAATATATCTAAATATATAGAGAAATGAGACGTCACAGTGAGCTGTGCATTATGGGAAAATAATGTCAACTATGGTATTTAATATAGCATTCACAATCGAGATCTGGCCTGTGTTAGAACTGACATAGTCTGAATGCATGTTAAGAGACTTTAAAGATTAGTATTATTTTCTATTTTCATTTATTTATTTGCATATGTTTTGTAACAGTGTCATGTATTAAAGGAATACAGGGGATTGATTCCTGCCTATTAAATCCCTTTAAACACATAAAAGGTAACTTATATGCCCTTCCCCCTAAGTCACAGTTCCTTACCCCTAAGTCACAGTCCTAATACCAGGCAAAAAGTAGATCAAAGATACTGCAGAGGACCCTGGGTAACCAGACCGTTACCTCCGCCATTACCTTCCTTCAGCCGCTCAGGAACCACTTTAGAGTATAATGAGCCGCTTTTCCCCCCAGTAACTGGATGACACACAGTCCTGGAGGTAAAACACAATTTTATTGAGCCACACTCGGCTTTTATGCATATCCCCATGCAAGGGGTTTTCCTCTTAAACCAACAGGGGTCATATCCCAGGAGCCTCTGCACCTGGGAGCCAAAGCGCGGGAATGGAAGTCATTGTCCTTTTGTCTCCAAAGTACAGAAAGACTGCCACACATACAAGGGGTCTCCCACCCCATCAGACAGGGGGTCTTCATCTTAGGATCCTCTGTGTCTGGGAGCCAAGGCACAGAAAAACACTTTCTTTGTCTCCCAGGCACAGAAAAGCCCGCCAAAGTATCAAGGGCTCCAAAAGTGTCCCCACCAATTCCGCACGCAGCTCTCGAATGAAGGCGGGCACGGACCGCGAGATGCTCTAGGAGCGTGCCGCGCGTCTTGGGCACGCTCTTAAAGGGGCAGTGGGAGCCAAAAAGTGAAATGTACTCCCATTGGCCCCTGTCATCCCACATTCCCCAGACACTCACATTTTGGGGGCGTGGATATGACAGTAAAGTTTAGGTTATTTATACTTACCTCTCCCTTAACTCCCTGCCCTATCGTGGTTTCTGTTTCAGTTCCCTTTAGCGCTTGTTGTGTTCAGTTGTGATTTTCGTGCTTGACCTTGGCTTTGTATCTGACTCCGTTTATCTCTCTATCCCTGTTTTGTCTTGTTTGCCGGCTTACTGACTACTGTGTACCAGACCTTGGCTAGTTTTTTGTTCTCGCAGTCTCTTTGTTCCCTTGACCTCGGCTTGTTCTTGACTCTGTCTATTCTCTGCTTTACGGCGAGTCCGGCCATTCTAAGGTCCGGTAAGTCGTATCTGCTCTATCTGTCGATTGTTGGACTAAGTCTTGCATGTAGGGGTAAACTATCGTGACAATGGGTGAATGTGTATGTAAATACAGTCACTATTATCAATAAAATCACTGTGTGATTTGTAATCCCACTTCCAGACTCAAAGAAAGATACACATTCTGCCCCCACACACATGCTTATTTTATAAATTGCACTCTGTCCCTAAGAGCTAGCAATCCATTTTACATAGAGATAGTAGTCTATTCTGCCTAATGTGTATTGATTTGGTAGTTCCTACAGCCTGTCATTGAAGTGGTTATGGTGGTTGGAGTAACCCTTTAAAAGCTTTACCTCTGGTTCCGTCAGGATGATCATTTTCACAAGATGAACGCGGAATGTAGCTCCAAGCGACACATCTCTTAACAGCTCTGAACCCTGAAAAACACAATGCAAAAAGGTATCAGGAGCGGATGAATAACCAATGATTGTAAAAATGTAAACCATACCTAAATGGAAAACAGGGATAGTTTTTTGTTTGTTTGTTTGTTTAAATACATTGTCTACATGAGAAATTCAAAGTCCAAACTAATGTAAACTGCGTAACCTTGTTATTGCATTCTTACTCTAAGTGCTGACCGAGACTTCTCTAATAAAATATATTTACTGATAACGCATTGTTTAGTATCTCACAAGGTGATTTACTATACTAGTTTATGAGAGATGGAGGATTCTGGGCCCAGCAGGCATGTCCCCAGTAATTTACAACATCTGGCTGCACTCAACATCTGTAAAAAGAGTCACCTGTCTGGCAAGGATCTTTATGTAACTTGGGCGGGAGGGTGGGGAGAGAAATCAAAAATATTTTTTGTCTCTTGGAAAAATATTTTGTTCTCCCTGCAATTTCATAGCGAACCACTACGCATAAAGACTCCAGGGACCATAATCACTTCAATTCCATGCGGTGGTCATGGTATTTGGAGTAAAACCCTTTAAGAATTGAAATTTAGATGAACGACATGGCTTGACTATAATTCCCTGAGTGTCAGTCATGGCTATTAGAACTAATTACTTCTTTTACCTACAATGTTAAGGTTGGTGAGAATGTATCGCTCTGTGTCCTCCTGGTGGATCTGGAACACGTCGTGACCCACGACCACTAACAGCTCCAAGTGCTTCACGTCGGCTGGTGAGCGTTTTTTTATTGAGTGAAAGACAGTGGTGGGAGATGACACTGCAATAAAAAAAAAAAATAGACAGATAGTCTTAAAATACACACTGTGTGGAAAACCGGCGCAGTCTGCGACAACGCAAGTCCTGTGGATGCCTGCGTCAGAAATATGGAAAGTAGATAAAGACTCACAAGATAGATAAAGCAAATAATGTCATAGCAAATTCTAACACACAAGGGTAGATTTGCTATATAATCAGGGTTTAGTTCACTTAAAAGAAAATTGTAGTGGCTTGATTTAGAGGGCTTGTGAAGTCCATGCCTTGAAGCATCAGATCTGTTTTGGCAGCATGGGGTGACCTACACGATATTAGGCATGTGGTTTTAGTGTTGTGGTTGATCAGTGTACACTATACGGGGCACTGAATGGTCTTATTGCAGCCTGCAAAATAATCCCTGCAATGTAGGCATAAAGTTTGACCTACAAACGTTGCTGTAGTGTGTGGGAGAAGGCTAAGTTTAAGATTGCGTCTCTAGGCAAAAGAGGATTAAAAAGCATTCAGTAAATATTTATTATATTATCCAGTCTAAAGAGCTTGCAATCTGTATTTACATTATATATACTGTATGCATGTGCTGATACTGGTGGGAAAAAAACAGAAATTCTGTTTTCTTACCGATATTTGCAGATAATGAAAATCCAGCTCTATACAGAAGATGAGGATTTGACAATTTCTGTTCCTCCAGGGACATTAAATGTTTTTTCTTCACCGGCTGTATAAATAGCTGCTCCCCAGCCACGATGACAAATCCACGCTGACCAACAGTGAATACAGCAATAGTGTGCCACGGGCAGGATTTTAAAAAAAGAAGAAAGAAAAATCAATTAGTGTTGTTTTTGATTTTTATTCCAGAAAAACACAGCAAACATGCAGCAATTTCTGCCCGTCCCTTTCGGATGTTGTGAAACAGAGTTAGTGAATCACTGACAGCGAACACATGATTTCATAATCGATAACAGCGGTTTTCAGGATTCCATCTTACCCCCCCTGCAAATAGCAATACGTCTGTACAGCTCAGTTTGTTTGCCAAAATGCTTCATCATTTAAGTGGAATTACCCTCAACCTATTTTTTAATTTCTCCCAGGCCTCATAGCACTAGCTTTTGCCAATTATATTCTAGATTTTTTTTAAGAGCACTTCATATCTAAAGATGTAATTTTTGTAGATCTGTATTGTTTTGGTGCGAGTATCCCTTTAACATGCCAAAGACACCCTGAAATTGGATAGGACGCTGACCCACAGAGGTTTTTACAGATTTAAACAATGCTGTTCCGTTTTATTTATAGGGTGTATAACACGTCTAATTCATTTATGCAATACTGTATCTAATAAGACATTCCAAGACTGAAAGATCAATGGCTGATCTGCAAACCCACTCCAGGAGTACATCATTATAAAATAAATTTGGCTATTATAAATAATGAAAATAACACAATTATATTAATTAATGTTGGTTAAATTCCCATTATGTATTTTGTTTTCTCTGAATAGATTGTAAGCTCAGTGGGAATAGGGCTCACCAACTCTCCTTCGCAATAACTGATGATGGAACTCGCCCTTGCTGGGTGCAATATGATGCCATGTGCCCCACAGCCTTCTGGGAAATTCTTCAGAGCGTGCGCAGTTGAATTGAGAACGCGCTCTGTAGTGACCGGTCTCTGAGCGTCTGTAAATCTGAATTTATAGGTTTCTTCATTTCGTTTTAAGGTGCAGGTTTTGACCAAGCATGACCCGGACATCTCAAGGTTATCACAAGAACACGTAAGATTGATAATGTCAATATCAGATTCTGCGGACAACACAAGAATAATCGATTATAAGGTTATTGAGGGATTCATTAATAATTACAAGTTTCTTATTTTTTCCCTGATATTGCCACTAATAATTTGTAAGTCTGTTTACGTTTGATATAACAGTAATTCAAATATTTTGCTTTCCACGCAGTATCTGAAAAATGCCTGGGTTTTAAACCAAAAAGGTAAAGTCCTGGAATTATTATTATTATGATATTTATACTGCGCCATCAAACTCCGCAGCGCTTTACAATGGGTGGACGAACAGACATGTAGTTGTAACCAGGCAAGTTGGACACACAGGAACAGAGGGGTTGAGGGTCCTGCTCAATGAGCTTACATGCTAGAGGGAGTGGGGTAAAATGACACAAAAAGGTAAGGATAGTATTAGTCTAGTGACAGTTGCAGAAGAGGAATCAGTCAGGAGCTATTAACAGTTTAATTGATACGCTTTTGTAAAGAAGTGGGTTTTTAACGATTTTTTGAAGGAGTGGAGACTGGGTGAGCATCTAATGGAGGAGGGAAGAGAGTTCCACAGGAACGGTGCAACCCTCGAGAAATCTTGAAGGCGAGCATCAGAGGTGGGAGTACGGACAGAAGATAGACGTAAGTCTTCAGCAGATCGTAAGGGCCTAGACGGGACATACTTGTGTATACCGGAGGATAGATAGGTGGGAGCAGCATTAGGTAGAGATTTGAAAGCAAGAACCAGAATTTTAAATTGAGCTCTATATTTTATAGGAAGCCAATGTAGGGACTGACTGAAGGGTGAGGCATGGGAGGTGCGGGCGGACAGGAAGATGAGCCTCGTTGCCGCATTCATTATGGACTGTAACGGCGCAAGTTGGGAGCACGTAAGACCACTGAGAAGCGGATTACAGTAGTCAAGGCGAGAAAGGACAGTGGAATGGACCAACACGTTAGTTGCATCTGGCGTTAAGTAGGGGTGGATGCGCGCAATGTTTTTGAGATGGAAATGACAGGATTTGGCGATAGAGTGAACAGGAGGCTTGAAGGAGAGGTCGGAGTCAAAGAGAACACCTAGGCAGCAAGCCTACGTGGTGGAGCTGATGGTAGCACCGTTGACTTGGAGGGAGACAGACACAGGAGTAACAACACTTGAGGGAGGAAATAACAGAATTTCAGTTTTGGTCAAGTTTAGTTTAAGGAAGTGGCCAGCCATCCAGTTAGAAATAGCAGAGAGGCAGTCAGAGACACTAGTCAAGAGGGATGGGGAAAGATCAGGAGAGGACAGGTAGATTTGCATGTCATCCGCATAGACGTGATATAGGAAGCCAAAGGAGCTAATGAGTTTACCAAGGGAGTCAATATAGATGGAGAACAGTAGGGGACCAAGGACTGAACCTTGGGGGACACCAACAGAGAGGAGTTAAAAATATAAAATGATTATCACACTGGTGGAACGTCACGTTGTGTAGACTAAATGCTCAGATCTTACATATGTAAGGTCACAAAGTATTTAAAGACCATGAAATGCGTAGGGTAAATACATTCATTTTTCACTGAAGAAAAGCAAGAAATAACATCACTTTAGCAGAGTGCATTGCATATAGAGCTGAATTTTAATGCTCTGAAAACTGAATTGTAAGATGTCGACAAAAATAGAAAACTCCCCCCAAAGGTTTAAAGGAACACTCCGGGCACCATCACAATTTCATTGTGATAAAGGTGTTATGGTACAAGGAAGTTCCTGTGAGCCAGCTTTTCACAAGGGGTCAAACCATTAATGAACAGTTTAACCCCAAAAATGTAGAATCGCTCTGTCCAGCTATTTCTGGTGCAGTCTAAGTTTTAAATCAGGAAGCCTCCGACTGGGGTGCCACTGAAAGGCCAGTTTGTTTTCACAGATTATTCTAACATACTCCCCACCACAAAACGTACCTGCAATGGTGCTTGTTCCAAAATATGACAGTAACTCATCTTCTTGCAACCTGTGCAGGAATAACTGGAAAACAAATATATTTCAATAAAAAAACCAAACTTTCTTTACTTTTATTATTTTGCCAGAATGATAAAAATATCACAAATAAGAAACTTCTGATTATACATTAGTTTGTTACATTGCAAACAGAGACTATTTTTGAGTCAAACATTTAATAAAGATGCTTTTTTTTTGTTTGTCCCTCAAAATAAAGATGAGAAAAATGACAATTCTGAAGAGAATTTTATTCAAAGATGTTCTTCTTTAAAACTCAGCAACATCTCAAAAATATTAAATCTCCAAAGTTGAAATGAACAATTCCCAACGAAAGAGAAAACAAATGAGGCACATCGGGATTTTCAGTGAACTTAGAATTTACTTTGAATTTCTGACAGCTCACACTATAGTGAATAACCTGTATAATCTCTCACAATATTGCAAAGATGATTCATTATTCGTAGTAGTGATATGTTTAACTTGCATTAAGTCCTGTTTTGTAATCTTGACCAGTACGAATGTCTCCCAGTAGCAAGGCCGTGGGTCATATTCCAGTTTACTAGCTGTGTACGCAAAAAGTAAACACCAGAACAAATTATGTATTTAAAACAAATTGGGACATTACCTCCGAGATATTCCCTGCCACGCAGATCCCACACCATGCCACGGTAGATGCCAATAATGACAGGAGAAACTGGACCATGGTTAAAAGAAAGGTTATAGCTCGTTATATCCAGTAGTTAAGATTAATTTTGTATATTCTAGACAGGCTGAGCAAAGCAAAGTACACATGTGGTTACAAAGTAGAGTTGATCAATCACAGAGGTTAAGGGAGGGATAACATGCTAGTGGAGGGAGAGGGGGGAGGTTGGATACATCGAAAGGTTTCACAGTTACCTATACAACAGTCTGAAATGCCTTGCGTGCTGCCTGCTGGTGCTGTGATCCCTTTAAGAGCCAGAGCTATTTTTGTCTGTTATTTATATAGTCCTAACAGAATCTGCAGCTGTACATACAACAAGCCAGGCTTCCAAGACTTCAAGTTACGGTCCAACATGGCCAAGTGTTGGACTACATCTCCCATAACTCTTGGACAGCTGCAGCGTGCGGGGTACAGCGAGAGAGGGGTAGTCTAGTAAAGAGGTGGTTAGGTATAGATGGACACCCCTACTTTATATATGTAAATTTGATACGTGACCATTATTTTCCGGTTACTTACAGTTCATCCGTAAATACTTGGACATTGAGGCTAATCATAATTGTTTATTTTTTTCTTACTCCCGCACTTTGGATTTTAAATGAAAAAAATCCTTGGTAAGGTTATTCAATTAAGTGCGAATTGGCAGGAATTCAAAGTAAATTTAAAGTTTTAGGCCAAATCTAAAATGGAAATTTTAGTACAAAAAAGGACTGATTTGAAAAATGATCCAATTTATTTGTAGTAATAGCACAAATTTGGCAAATCGGTTTCATTCCACTCCGATTCGTTTTACAGTGGATAAACCCCACCGGTGTATCCGTTACTCCATATTTGGTGTTTGTTCCTGTGACTCGTTTGTTCTGCTATCCCACTGAACATTGAACTCAGGGCTGTGTGTTTGTTTTATATGCAATGGTTATAGGCGTTTAAAATGACAGCGCAGAAATAAATCATCAGGTTGGAGGATTTTGGTTATAAGGGGCTCTCCTGCGCCCGTCCCATTTGTAAGTTTCGTGTTTCGCAAAGCATGGTTCATTTATAATATGGAAGAACTAATTCCAAAACTTAGTGACCCAGTTACAACACATACCAGAATCTGTGAGCCATGGACAACACAGGATAACAACTCATTAACATTACTGTAAATTAAAATAAGATTGTGACCACTCTTCTCATGTGTGGGTATATTTCTACACACCACTATCACCGACACCAAAAGACAACTGCTCTTATATAAACTAGTCCAGCTGCACCCCACCTCCCCAAAAACTACACGGGCATCCCTACTAGTCTTACCACAACGTAACCCCCCCAATACTAGATAAATAACCACCGTTACTTCCTACCAACCTTCTCTACTTCCTATTAAATAAACATCACTCCCTCCCACCCCACCTATATCCATACATATAATCATTTTTACCTTAAACTTATTTTTCAAAAATGTCAAATAATGAAACGGAAGGCTCTCTATGTTTACAGAACAAAGAGAAGCAAAATGTAAGAATAAACAAATAGTTATCATTAATTAGTTAATAATTTACCACATAATTAGTAAAACTGTTTTTTGATTTTGTATTACCTGTTACATACGTTATCATGATATTAACTAAACTCTTTTTTTTGTTTTAATACAATGTATTTTTTCCATTATCCTGATCATGTTTTTGAGCTTGGAAGTAGTCGATATATTGAACTGGTGCACTGACCCAGAGCTATACGTTACTATATCGCCCTAGTTCTGTATTTCAAACTCGCTGATATTTCTGTGTTTCTCTGATTTACATTGTATTATGTTTTGCATTCCTCAATAAAAACACAATAATAACACAGTACTATCACAATACTAACACAGTACAATCACAATATTACTCACATTACTTTCACAATAATAACACACTGCTATCACAATACTAAAACTTTACTATCACAATAATAACACAGTACTATCACAATACTAACACATTAATATCACAATAATAACACAGTACTATCACAATACTAACACATTACTATCACAATAATAACACAGTACTATCACAATACTAACACAGAACTATCACAATAATAACACATTACTATCACAATACTTGCACAGTACTATCACAATAATAACACAGTACTATCACAATACTAAAACATTATTATCACAATAATAACACAGTACTATCACAATACTAACGAAGTACTATCACAATAATTTTTTTTCAATTTGACAATTTTTATTGGTTTCGCCAGTGGTACAGAAGAGAAAAGGGGCGGAAGGGGGTTACATGATTCCCTCAAACATTTCTATGACATCTTTACATTCAGGCATTAAACATTAAACAGCATGAACAATGACATGACATGTACCACACTTCCTTCCTCTCGTCCTGGTTGACAAGTATCTAGTACCAGTGGAAGGGGGGGGGGAGGTAGGTAATCTGTTATCTCTCATGCATGTCCCGTGTAGTTTTAAAGCTCTTGATCTCATTGGCCATATCCCGGCCATCATGTTATTCCAGCCTATACTCTCCTCTGAGCTTTCTATGCATCTTGGTCCTGCATTTTGGCTCCCCCATTTTAACCAGATCTAAACGATAAACTAAAAAAACTAAACGATACCCTAAAGAACTATGTACACGTGGGTTTTTCTGCGCAGGTGTATGCCATCACCTCTCCCTCTTTGTGTCACTCTCCCTCCTTGCTCAGTCTCATTTCCCATTTCGCATGCGCCAGGTTGGCATATTTGTTGGCGGAGCTTTGCCTATGTAGTTCCTTTTCATAAATCATATTCGTGGTGATTTGTTGAATCAGGGCCTCTCTAGTGGGTGCCTGATCCTTCTTCCACGCCCTTGCAATTAGAGTGTTTGCTGCTATGAGAATATGAAATAGTAGACGTGAGTCTGTGGTGTTGAGCTCTTCCAACCCCATAAACAGGAGTCCGCACTCTGGAGTAAGTGCGATTTCCCTGTCCAGGGCCCTTCTCGCTAACTCCTCAACTTCCCTCCAGTATGTTGCCACTTTCGGGCACCTCCACCAGATGTGAAACATTGTTCCTACATTTCCCTGACACCTCCAGCATGTGTTCGGGGTATTTGGGTATATCCTTGCTAATCGCTCCGGTACCAGGTACCAGCGGTATTGGAGTTTTCGCATTTGTTCCAAGTGAGAGGCACAACTTGTCCTTTTTTTGTGCGCTAAAAATGCTTTTCCCCATTGTTGATCAGTAAAGGTTTTGCCTATGTCCTCCTGCCAGTCACTCTTGAATTTGTCTGGGGGGTCTGTGTGTGATTGGATCAGCATATTATAAAGTGTGGATAATAATCTCTTGGGTTGTGTGGTGGCTGTACACATCTGGTCAATATGTTTTGTGTTGGCCGTTGCAGTGGGGCTGTTGGAACCTTGTAGCATGGATTTTAATTGAAGGTATTGGAAAATGGTGTTGTGCGGTAGTGAGTATTTCCTTTGTAAGTCTGGGAAGTCAAGTAGTTTGTTTTGGTCGTATAGGTGGCTTACCCTGTCACACCCCCTGCTTGTCCAAGGTCTGTAGTTGAAGGCTGGGTTTGCCAGGTATAGGCTGTAGAGGGGAGTCGCTTGCGCCCACCCCCTGTCTTGCCCCCATTGTTTTGTGGCAGTGTCCCATACCTTCAATAAGAGTCGCATCGTGGGTGGCACGTCTTGATGGAGTTTTCTGTGTCTATGGGGTATCCAGAATAGGTACTTCAGACCTCTAGGGCACGCCCACGAGGCCTCCATGTCTACCCACTGTGGTACGTCTTTGCTAGCGTGTGCTTGTACAGCTGTGGCCATGATAGCCGCCCTATAGTACTGCCGAACGTCTGGCATTCCCATGCCACCGTTTGCCTGCTGCCTGCATAATATTTTTGCTGATACTCTTACTTTTTGATGGGCCCATATGAAGCCCGTGAATAGCTTATGTAGGTTATCTAGGTAACTCTTTGGTATGTGGATTTGTAGGGTTCTTATTAAATATTGGAACTTCGGCAACACTAGCATTTTTATTGCAGCCATCCTTCCCAGCCATGACAGAAACTTGCCTTCCCATCCTTTCAATGTGTTCGCTATAGACTTCAGCAATGTGTCATAATTCGCGGCTACGAGGTTTGTCGGATTTTTTGTGATTTTAATGCCTAAGAAAGTTAGATGATCTTGCCTCCAGTCTAGTGTAAAGGACCTCTGCAGCAGGTCTAGTATGCCAACCGGGACACCCACTCCCATAGCCTGTGTTTTCGTTATGTTGAGTTTGTAGTATGAGTGGGTGCCATAATGAGTTATCTCTTGTAAAAGATTGGGGAGTGAGATCTGGGGCTGGGTAAGCGTCAGTAGGACATCGTCAGCAAATAGGTTGGTAGTGTATTCTCGTTCATTGATCCTGACGCCATGAATGTTTGGATTGTTTCTGATTTTTACCGCTAGCGGTTCTAGGGCCAAAACATATAACAGGGGTGATAAGGGGCATCCCTGCCTGGTTCCATTAGTTAATGTTATTGGTTCCGAGAGGAAACCTGAGTTGAGCACTTGGGCTCTCGGTGAACTATACAGGGCTTCTACTACTGAGACAAACCCCTCCAGGATTCTAAACTTTTTTAACACTGCCCGCAGAAAAGTCCAGTTTAGGCGATCAAAGGCCTTCTCTGCGTCCAGGGAGACCATCAGCCCCCCTTGTTTCTGTTTGCGGAGGCAATGTAAGATATTTAGTACTTTCCTCGTGTTATCCGATCCCTGCCTCCCCTTGATAAAGCCTACTTGATCATTATGGATAATTTCGGGCAGTATAGACCCTAGCCTCAGCGCGTATGTTTTTGGCGTCTGTGTTTAGAAGGGATATGGGTCTAAAGTTCTGTGGGATTGTGGGTGCCTTCCCTGGTTTGGGCAAGGTAACTATGTGTGCAGTCAGCATCTCAGGGGGTAGAACTCTATGTTCTGTAGCTTGTGAGTAGGCTTTGACTAGGTATGGCGCTAGTGTGGTACTGAATTTCTTGTAATACGTGTTGTCTAGCCCATCAGGTCCCGGGGCCTTACCCGGTGGTAGGGTCCTTATTACATCCCTTATTTCCTCTGCGCAGAGTGGTTTCGTGAGTGCCAGCTGTTGTTGGGCTGTGAGTTGTGGCAGGTGTATGTCCCTTAGATATGTCTGGATATCTCTCTCTATCGGTTGCGGTGTCATGGGGTCTAGTCTCAGGTTATACAATTTCTCATAGTATTGTGCGAATTCGTCGCTAATGGCCTTTGGGGTGGTCAATTTCTTGCCTGTGTGCGAAGTGATGTAGGCTATCTTTTGTGCAGCTTGCCTCGTCTTAAGTCTGTGCACTAGTAACTTGCTAGCTTTATTGCCCTGGTTATATTGTTGTAGCTTTAGACGGTTTAGGTTATGTTCTGTGCGTTCTAGTGCTTGTGTGTGCAGGCGTCTAGTGGTTTGGAGTATGCGTCTGCGTCTATCATCCGTGGGGGAGATTTGATTCGCTAGATTCAAATCGTAAAGTTCTTTTTGTAGCTCTAGTGTGAGTTTTTGTGACTGTTTTCTGAGGTAAGATGCCCGACGTATTAGCAAACCTCGTACTACGGGCTTGTGTGCCATCCAGACCGTTGTGGCCGATACCTCGGGCGTCTCATTCTCCGCAAAATACCGCTTCATGTCCGTGGTCAGATCGGCCACAAACTGCGGATTTAAAAGGAGGGAATCATTGATTCTCCATGGGCTGTGGTGTTTGAAGTCATACATGTCTTTCACCTGCAGAAGTACTGGTGCATGGTCTGACCATGTAATGTGTGCTATGTCACAACTCAGGATTTGGTTAAGGTAGGATCCCTGGAGGAGGAAACCATCGATTCTAGAGTACGAATTGTGAACAGGTGAAAAGTGTGTATATGCTCTCTCGGAGGGATGTGTGATCCTCCAGGTGTCGTAGTAGTGGTAGGTGTGCAGCAGGGACTGGATGGCTTTGCCCTGGCGTCTAAGGGTTTTATATCTGCTACTAGCTCGGTGTATGGTGGAGTCCATGGTTGGGTCAAGCACGTGGTTAAAGTCTCCGCAGACAAGTGTTATACCTTGTTGTATAGGCCCTAGTGTTTGAAAGATTTTGTGTAGGAAGTTCCTCTGATTTTGATTGGGTGCATAGATATTCGCGATGGTGTACTCTATGTCATTTATCGTTCCCACTATCACCACGTATCTGCCTAATTGATCTATATGCTGCGATTTTAGGGAAAAGGAGACATGTCTGCTTATCAATATGGAAGTGCCTTTAGCTTTAGTTGGGGAAGTGGAATGGAATTGGTGTGGATACTCCAACTCCATAATCTGGGGATGGTCCTTAGTACGGAAGTGGGTCTCCTGTAAGCACACCACTTCTGCGCATTGTTTCTTAAGCTCCCGGTCTTAAGCCTGCCGCTTGGTCTTGGGGTGAGACATTTCAATTTTTTCGGGTGTATACTGCCCGTTATGTCGGTGCAATTGCACAATTTAGGCCTTCTGGCGCGGAGCTTCAGTTACATGCGGCTGCTCCCGTTGGTGTCCAGGCCACGCCCCGTACTATCACAATAATAACACATTACTATCACAATACTAACACAGTACTATCACAATAATAACACAGTACTATCACAATACTAACACAGTACTATCACAATACTAACACAGAGCTATCACAATACTAACACAGTACTAACACATTACTATCACAATATTAACACAGTACTATCACAATACTAACACAGTACTATCACAATACTAACACATTACTATCACAATATTAACACAGTACTATCACAATACTAACACAGTACTATCACAATACTAACACATTACTATCACAATACTAACACATTACTATCACAATACTAACACAGTGCTATCACAATTATAACACAGTAATATCGCAATATTAACACAGTACTATCACAATGCTAACACAGTACTGACAATTTTATCACAGTACTAACAAGGTGCTAGTACAGACAACACTAACAAAATTATATTCTTGTGTCCACTTTCAGCAGACTCCACTTTAAACTACGCTCAAATAAAACGGTGAATCATACACTGTGTAAAATTCTATAAATAACTGAATTATTTTCAAATAATTTTATTAAAGAAATGTTTCAAATTATTTTATAAGAAACATTTAACAAAGAAAAACAAAAGGGTGAATAAAAAAAGAAAGGAAAAATAAAGAAAAAAAAGAGGGTTAAAAAGGGTAAGTTTTATATATATATAATAGAACAATACAATTAATTTACAGAATTAAAGAACTGAACAAACAACATAATAAGTATTGCCGGTATTAATTTATAAATGGTGTAACAATACTTTTATATTTCAATTTATATTTATTAAATTGTTCTCTATACAATTCCTTTTAGAACATGCCTCCCATTGATTGCAGTACTCTCAACTGCCACTAGGTGGTACTAAAACGCAAGGTGTTTTATCATCCCAGGTAGCCAGTATGTGAACCTCTTGTCTTTAACTCTTCTGTGAACGGCAGTTTTTATTGTGACAATTCTGACATTAATTTACCCCCAACCTTCCATTAGATGCAGAATGTGTTAGTATTGGTTTATAGACCTATCAGTGAAATGGTCAATTTACTCACTAAACTAGGAGTTCTGAATCGCTGACATGAGAATTGCAGATTTTAACCAGACTGGACTTTTGTCCCATTCAGCTATTTTTATCCTGGAATTTGCAATTCTCTTGTTAACTCTCAGTAATTCCCAGTTTAATGAATAAACTGCGGTGTGTTAAATACTGGATTACTTCATTTAAATACATAAAGAGAATCAACACAGTAAAGGAGGAGACTATATTTAAAAGAAGAAAAACTACCACAACAAGAGGACATAGGCTTAAATTAGAGGGGCAAAGGTTTAAAAATAATATCAGGAAGCATTACTTTACTGAGAGGGTAGTGGATGCATGGAATAACCTTCCAGCTGAAGTGGTAGAGGTTAACACAGTAAAGGAGTTTAAGCATGCGTGGGATAGGCATAAGGCTATCCTAACTATAAGATAAGACTAGGGACTAATGAAAGTATTTAAAAAATTGGGCAGACTAGATGGGCCGAATGGTTCTTATCTGCCGTCACATTCTATGTTTCTATGTTTCATAGCAACACATTTCTAATAATTATAGTATAAAGGACTATTGGAAATATTTACTAACAAGATAAAACCATCAATAATTGTAGAAAGTGACTCACTGTGTATGTGTCATATATTAAAGGACAAATAAAGACCAGATTCACTTTTATTGCGATATTTTCCATATATTAAAGGACAGCTTTTATCAAACTTTAATTTCTCATTTTTGTTATTGAATTACATTTAATCAAATCACATATGTGACTAACGCCATGTGGTCTGGTTGTTTGCAACGAGCTCCTGGAGGAGCCTGCTAGCCAGCCTACTGCCGCAGGTTTATCGGCTATACAAAATACCCTGCAAACCACTCTGTTTGTGTGATTTGGGAATATGTTGTTCGGGAACCGAACAACCGCACGTACCAGAGATCACTCGGGAGCTTGTTAAGCCCACTTGACACTGTGTTCCAGGGAATAACTATGGATTCCGTTCGGTAGTTGTTCGGTTTCAAACTACCGAACTTGACTGACCGTTAGCACTGATTTCATGGAACTGTTTTGAGCATAGGACCATGTGCACGGTCGGTCAAAATGATGACTTCCATGGAAATCCTGCATCCCTGAACCGATCTTTGTGATTTTTGGATATGTTGGTCCCCCAGATCGGGGCTATCAGGGGATGGGACTTATGTGGGTTTTTTTGTGTGTTTTGGTGGTAGTTTTTGTTTTGTTATATTGCCTGTTTCTGTACTGAGAGATAATTAAATTATATGTTTGTGTGCTCAGGTAATTATCTCAGGGGAGAAGTATGTTAGATGTTTGTTTGTAACTAGTCTCCTCTCAGGTCTAGGGGGAGGGATTATCCTATTTGTGTGGGAGTGTCAGAGGCATACTTAACTGTGTCTGAAATGGTATAAAAGCAGGCCATCTGGCCAGATTAAAGCATTCCAGCTAGTACTCCCAGAACTATGTGTCGTCTGGTTACTGGGAGGGGAAAGGACTAATCACTGGTCACTGTTCCAATTTTGAGGATTCAACAGGGAAAGTCCCTGTAAGGACTAGAGCTCCCAGGACAGAGTGTCGTCCAGTGCCTGGGAGTGGATAGAGCGAGTTCCTCCATCCGGCTCCAGGACGGAGGGGTTCCAGGACCCCCGTCAAGTCTCGGCAACTAGGGGCAGGAGTGGTTTGTCCCCTGTTCCAGCTAGGAAGAAGTCCTTGCGGAGGTACCCAGCCAAGGGTACAGGGAGCTCCGTTACAATGTATATATATCTTGGTCAGATAACAGTAGAGTCTGACCCAACATGGCTGTTTAGCCACATAAATAAGACAGATAAGCAAGATTTTCTTCAAAAACAAACAGACAAAGAAATCATATAGATTATTAAAAAATATATGATTACATTTCTTTTAATGGAATAAACCTTTAAAAAATTAAGGTGAACCTTTGATGACAGTTGCCCTTTAATATGTGGCACATGGGCAGTGAATCATTTTGTACGCAAACTGATGGTTTTATTGCCCTTTAAAGATGTTTGAGATTCAACATAGTGGGGGGCTGACTGGCATCGCAAACATGGAAAGGGTTTACTCACTATACAAAGAATTTTAGTGAACTTAAAACTGTATTGTAAAATTCAGGACAAACCAGCTGATTTGGAAACATTCTCTGACTTAGCCAAAGACACAGCTTAGATATTTTATCTTAGACTTTGCAACTTCATTTTCAATTCACTGAAATTCATTGTTTAATGACCAGTCGTGAAAATAAAGTTTGACCCCTTAAGGACACGACGTGTGACATGTCATGATTCCCTTTTATTCCAGAAGTTTGGTCCTTAAGGGGTTAAACTGGTTTGGAAGGCCGAGACATAGTATGGACAAATGGTCTAATATTCGACAGAACTACGTGCCACCATTACCTGGTTCAATCAGGGTATTTATAGCAGTTGCAGTTGGATTGTAAAGGTTATACGCAGTGGAGTCATTTAATATGATTCTGACTCCTCTGCAAAACAAATTGCTGTTATATGTGATTAATGGATGTGTTTCAGAATTCCACCGCAATAAAACTCACAGTAATGTTTATGAGTCTATCACAGAGCTCCACAGTGCTAAAACTCATAATAATTAGTGGTATGAGAGCGTTTCACAGAGCTTCACAGAAACAGAACTCACTGTATTGTGTGTGATTGTATCTCAGAGCTCACAGGTAGTAATACAGATTGTGAACAGCTGAATGTGATGCCTATCTTTCAGCCTAAATTACTAAATTTTAATAATATAAACGTATGCCAGAGCTCCACAGCAATAAAACTCACCACTGGTAGGGCTCCACAGCAGTGAAACTGGCAATGGCATGTGGTGTATGAATGTATCACAGAGCTCCACGGCAAGAAAGCTCTCATTAATGTGGCGTGGATCACTGAGCTCTAGAGTAATAAACCACACCGCATTAGACAGTGTATGTGTATATCACAGAGCTCCACAGCAATAAAACTCACAATGATTTGTAGTCTTTATGAATTATTAAAACACACAGTCATGTATGTATATAAAATGGTTATAAATATATTTGTAGATTATTTGCTTAAAATGAGTTACCAAACTACATCAAAAGCTGTCAATAAATCCTAAAGCTGTTTACTGGAAAACCTCAGCCTTATTAAAACTTCCCTAAAATTGACAGAAACCGGAGTGTATCCATTTGAAATGTGTGGAAACTACATTTGCTTCCAATGAATGTTAATTGCTTAAAAGGCTGGTGAAAACTATTTCAGCCCAAATGAATGAAATATATATATTTTAAGCAGAGTCTCATATGAAATTATTAAGAATAAAAATGTTGGATTCATTAATATACAAAGAATCATGTTTTTACAGCGTATTTAGAAAGCCTTATGCTACAATTGTTTAAACCACCATTTTCCCCCATCAATCTGCACTTATTACTCAATAATAAAAAGGAAAAAATACATTATTTTAAAAAACTTTGTGAATATATGAAAATAATAAAATATCATATTGACATAGTTATTTGGCTAAAGCATATTTGGCAGCGATTACACCTTCATGTTTTTTGGGCATGATGTGCCAAGCTCTGCACACCTAGATTTCAGTAGTTACCTCCAGTCATCTCTGTCAATGCTCTCAAGCTCTGTCAGGTTGGATGGGGACCATCGGTGGACACTTGTATTCTCCAGAGATTTTCGATTTGGTTCAAGTACGGACTCTGACTGAGCCACTCTTGCATTGCCTTGGTTGTGTGCTGTTGGAAGGTGAACCTTCTGCCCAGTCGGAGGTCCTGAGTGTCAGGACCAGGTTTTCAATAAGGATATCACTGCATTTCATTGTGTTCGACTTTCTCTCAACCATGACCAGTCTCCCAGTACATGCTTCTAAAAAATACACCCTCTAAAGCAGGATGCCACCATCATGTTTGGGGTGGTATAGCATAGGTGGTGAGCACTGCCTGGTTTCCGCAAGACATGATGCTTGAATTGAGGCCAAACAGTACAATCTTTGTTTCATCAGACCAGAGGATCTCGTTCCTCACAGTTTCAGAGCCCCTTAGATGTTTTTTTTTTTCAAATCCCAACACACTCCAAGCTGTCGTTCATGTATCTTGCACCGAGGAGATACTTCTGTCTGGCCAGTTCGACATTAAGGCCAAATCGGTGAAATGTTGCAGTAATCATGAAGTTTCTCCCATCTCCACAAATGATCTCTGGAGCTCAACCAAGGATGACCATCAGGTTCACGATCTTCTCTCTTTTCAAGGCCCTTCTCCCCAATTGCTTAGTTTGGCGGTCGGCCAGCTTTAGAAAGCTCCTAGTTGTTCCAAGCTACTTCCATTTAAGAATTATGTAGGGCATTGTGTCCTTGGGAATCTTCAATGTCACCAAATTATTTTGTAGCCTTCCCCACACCTGTGTCACAAAAAAATATCCCTCCTCTGAGCAGGCAGTTCTTTTGCTCTCATGGCTTTGTGTTTGATCTGACATGAATTTACCCACTTCTTCATAAAAGCGTATCAATTAAACTGTTAATAGCTCCCGTATGATTCCTCTTCTGCAACTGTCACTAGTCTAATACTATCCTTACCTTTTTGTGTCACTTTACCCCACTCCCTCTAGCATGTAAGCTCATCGAGCAGGGCCCTCAAACCCCTCTGTTCCTGTGTGTCCAACTTGTCTGGTTACAACTACATGTCTGTTTGTCCACCCATTGTAAAGCGCTGCGGAATGTGTTGGTGCTATAAAAATAATAACATAATAATATATTATAGATAGATGTGTACCTTTGCTAATCATGTCCAATCAATTGAATTGGACCTCAAGCAGACTCCAATCAACGTGTAGAAATATCTTAACGATGATCCAGAAAAACGGGATACATCTCAGCTACATTTCAAGTGTCATAGCAAAGGGACTGAATGTTTGTGTCAATGTGATATATTTGTTTATTTTCATTTTAATACATTTACTAAGTTTTCAAAAATCTGGTTAATGCTTTGTCATTATGGGATATTGCGTGTAGACTGATGTAAAAAACACAAACAACCAAAAACTATTTAAACAATCGCAACAGAAGGCTCCAACATAAACCATGGAAAGAAAAATGAAGAGGTATGAAGACTTCTCACTGCACTATATTTATATAAATAATCAATACTTTGACTGTGCGGAGATGACAAGTTGTCACGATGACAGCTGCTGATTCTGATAAATTATAGCTCATCCCCAGTTCATTGTGTTCTGCTATCACGGTGTCACATGGGCTATGCAGCATCCTTTTTACAATGGGGCCCACCGAAGGAGGCGTACAGGGCTCTGCTGCGGCTGGGAAAAGGGCGAGAAAGGGTTAATACAAGAAACACTTCATCTCACCCACCATCCACGATTATTGGAGCTTCCTCTGCTGTCAGCATTATGTGGAATAGCTCAGGAACATTTCGGAAATCTGATAGGACCAAGAAATGCACAATCAGACTTAGAGAAGCTCTACATAGATTGGAAATTAACACTTGGAGATACTATGATAATACAGCCATTGGCTGGAAGATTATCTGAATCTGCACTTTGTATTTAATTGGCTCAAGGAAGAAGGAAACGAAATTCTGGATAATGACATTCTGCCTTGGCAACATT
>OW240920.1:140603101-140620170 GCA_933207985.1 Pelobates cultripes | reverse complement strand
TACAATAAATGATACACAATATCTCAGCTCAACATGTGTCTTAGGATCTATAACCTGCAATATCTAGCATGACCAGCAGGTGGTGCCAAAACACCACCCTATTGGGGGATTTAAATCCCCCTTTCCCCATGGTGTAAAATGGACCATTAATTCTATAGAAAAAAAAGGAGAGAATAAAATAACAGAACGAAAGAAAAACACATTTTTTACGAAAGATCAACAAAGAGTTTCTTTTTTTAATTTGTGTTCCTTAAATGGCTTTAAGATAAAGGTGCCACTGGATTGCAGTCACTTGACACTATTGAAAGCAGGAAGGATGGGATTGTCTTGGAAGCTGGTTGGGTGAAAGTCCCAGAAAGGGTTTTATGAAGAGAATTATTGATTATTTATATTTAGAGATCCCAGGCAGTCAGAGCAGCCTGCTATAGTGGGACTGTGTGTGCTGACTTACTTAAAGGACCATTATGCTAATGAGCCAGCTTGTCCCCACCTGCAGGACTTGAGAACAAGCTAAGGAAGGTATTGGTAGTGGTGGTGGGGTGACACCCCATTGGTTAAACTGGAGCAGATCTAGTGCATGCAGGGCTCAGGAGCAGCTGGAAGAAAAGACCAAAATATCAGAATAAAGGCTGGAGATACTCTCAGTATCAGGGATTTAAACCAACTCTCAGATGCCATTTACCACTGAAGATAGGAGCCTTCAAGGGATCTACAAATCCACTGCCCTTCACCACCATCACCACCATCACCACCAGCTGGAGCCTGGAGAAAGTGGGAGAAGGATGTGCAGTGAGTGCTACACCAACCAGAGTTTTACCTATGACGATGGGAGCTCCCAAAAATACACCTCCAGGTAACTCACTGCTGGCAATGGGAGGGTTAATCATGACATCTCATCTCAATTAATGTAATTCGTGTCTAATTAACAGAGAGATAGGGTAATAATGAGGGGGAGGGGCACAATGAGGGTTAAGTGGAAAAAATTGACCACCTAGGATACATTCCTGACTCAATGAGTGTTATAATGGGGTACTATACTGGTACTGAGTGTTGTATGGGGGTACTATACTGACACTGAGTGTTATATGGGGGTATTATACTGGTACTGAGTGTTATATGGGGGTACTATACTGACACTGAGTGTTATATGGGGGTATTATACTGACACTGAGTGTTATATGGGGGTATTATACTGACACTGAGTGTTATATGGAGGTACTATACTGACACTGAGTGTTATATGGGGGTACTATACTGACACTGAGTGTTATAATGGGGTACTATACTGGTACTGAGTGTTATATGGGGGTACTATACTGACACTGAGTGTTATAATGGGGGTACTATACTGGTACTGAGTGTTATATGGGGGTATTATACTGACACTGAGTGTTATATGGAGGTACTATACTGACACTGAGTGTTATATGGGGGTATTATACTGACACTGAGTGTTATATGGGGGTATTATACTGACACTGAGTGTTATATGGGAGTACTATACTGACACTGAGTGTTATATGGGGGTACTATACTGTCACTGAGTGTTATATGGGGGTATTATACTGACACTGAGTGTTATATGGGGGTACTATACTGACACTGAGTGTTATAATGGGGGTATTATACTGACACTGAGTGTTATATGGGGGTACTATACTGACACTGAGTGTTATATGGAGGTATTATACTGACACTGAGTGTTATATGGGGGTATTATACTGACACTGAGTGTTATTTGGGGGTACTATACTGGTACTAAGTGTTATTTGAGGGTACTATACTGACACTGAGTGTTATATGGAGGTACTATACTGACACTGAGTGTTATATGGGGGTATTATACTGACACTGAGTGTTATTTGGGGGTACTATACTGGTACTAAGTGTTATTTGAGGGTACTATACTGACACTGAGTGTTATATGGAGGTACTATACTGACACTGAGTGTTATATGGGGGTACTATACTGGTACTGAGTGTTATAATGGGGGTACTATACTGACACGGAGTGTTATAGGGTACTATACTGACACTGAGTGTTATAATGGGGGTATTATACTGACACTGAGTGTTATATGGAGGTACTATACTGACACTGAGAGTTATATGGGGGTACTATACTGACACTGTTATATGGGGGTATTATACTGACACTGAGTGTTATATGGAGGTACTATACTGACACTGAGTGTTATATGGAGGTATTATACTGACACTGTTATATGGGGGTATTATACTGACACTGAGTGTTATATGGGGGTACTATACTGACACTGAGTGTTATATGGGGGTACTATATGGAGGTACTATACTGACACTGAGTGTTATAATGGGGGTACTATACTGACACTGAGTGTTATATGGAGGTATTATACTGACACTGAGTGTTATATGGGGGTATTATACTGACACTGAGTGTTATATGGGGGTACTATACTGACACTGAGTGTTATATGGGGGTACTATACTGACACTGAGTGTTATATGGAGGTACTATACTGACACTGAGTGTTATATGGGGGTACTATACTGGTACTGAGTGTTATAATGGGGGTACTATACTGACACTGAGTGTTATAATGGGGGTACTATACTGACACGGAGTGTTATAGGGTACTATACTGACACTGAGTGTTATAATGGGGGTATTATACTGACACTGAGTGTTATATGGAGGTACTATACTGACACTGAGTGTTATATGGGGGTACTATACTGACACTGTTATATGGGGGTCTTATACTGACACCGAGTGTTATATGGAGGTACTATACTGACACTGAGTGTTATATGGGGGTACTATACTGACACTGTTATATGGGGGTATTATACTGACACTGAGTGTTATATGGAGGTACTATACTGACACTGAGTGTTATATGGGGGTACTATACTGACACTGTTATATGGGGGTATTATACTGACACTGAGTGTTATATGGGGGTACTATACTGACACTGAGTGTTATATGGGGGTACTATATGGAGGTACTATACTGACACTGAGTGTTATAATGGGGGTACTATACTGACACTGAGTGTTATATGGGGGTACTATACTGGTACTGAGTGTTATATGGGGGTACTATACTGACACTGAGTGTTATAATGGGGGTATTATACTGACACTGAGTGTTATTTGGGGGTACTATACTGACAGTGAGTGTTATATGGAGGTACTATACTGACACCGAGTGTTATAATGGGGTACTATACTGACACTGAGTGTTATATGGGGGTACTATACTGGTACTAAGTGTTATTTGGGGGTACTATACTGACACTGAGTGTTATATGGGGGGTACTATACTGGTACTGACTGTTATAATGGGGGTACTATACTGACACAGAGTGTTATGGTGGTACTATGGACACTGAGTGTTATATGGGGGTATTATGCTGACACTGAGTGTTATATGGGGGTACTATACTGACACAGAGTGTTATAATGGGGGTACTATACTGAAACTGAGTGTTATATGGGGGTATTATACTGACACTGAGTGTTATATGGGGGTACTATACTGACACTGAGTGTTATATGGGGGTATTATACTGACACTGAGTGTTATATGGGGGTACTATACTGACACAGAGTGTTATAATGGTGGTACTATACTGACACTGAGTGTTATTTGGGGGTACTATACTGACACTGAGTGTTATAATGGGGGTAATATACTGAAACTGAGTGTTATATGGGGGTATTATACTGACACTGAGTGTTATATGGAGGTACTATACTGACACTGAGTGTTATATGGGGGTACTATACTGGTACTGAGTCTTAAATGGGGTATTATACTGGCACTGCGTGTTATAATGGGGTACTATACTGACACTGAGTGTTATATGGGGGTACTATACTGACACTGAGTGTTATGGGGGTATTATACTGACACTGAGTGTTATGGGGGTACTATACTGACACTGAGTGTTATATGGGGGTACTATACTGACACTGAGTGTTATATGGAGGTACTATACTGACACTAAGTGTTATATGGGGGTATTATACTGACACTGAGTGTTATATGGGGGTATTATACTGACACTGAGTGTTATATGGGAGTACTATACTGACACTGAGTGTTATATGGGGGTACTATACTGACACTGAGTGTTATATGGGGGTACTATACTGACACTGAGTGTTATATGGAGGTATTATACTGACACTGAGTGTTATATGGGGGTATTATACTGACACTGAGTGTTATTTGGGGGTACTATACTGGTACTAAGTGTTATTTGAGGGTACTATACTGACACTGAGTGTTATATGGGGGTACTATACTGGTACTGAGTGTTATAATGGGGGTACTATACTGACACTGAGTGTTATAATGGGGGTACTATACTGAAACTGAGTGTTATATGGGGGTATTATACTGACACTGAGTGTTATATGGGGGTACTATAATGACACTGAGTGTTATAATGGGGGTACTATACTGAAACTGAGTGTTATATGGGGGTACTATACTGACACGGAGTGTTATAGGGTACTATACTGACACTGAGTGTTATATGGGGGTATTATACTGACACTGAGTGTTATATGGGGGTACTATACTGACACTGAGTGTTATATGGGGGTACTATACTGACACTGAGTGTTATATGGGAGTACTATACTGACACTGAGTGTTATAATGGGGTACTATACTGACACTGAGTGTTATTTGGGGGTATTATACTGACACTGAGTGTTATATGGGGGTATTATACTGACACTGAGTGTTATATGGAGGTACTATACTGACACTGAGTGTTATAATGGTGGTACTATACTGACACTGAGTGTTATATGGGGGTATTATACTGACACTGAGTGTTATATGGGGGTATTATACTGACACTGAGTGTTATTTGGGGGTACTATACTGACACTGAGTGTTATATGGAGGTACTATACTGACACTGAGTGTTATATGGGGGTACTATACTGGTACTGAGTCTTAAATGGGGTATTATACTGGCACTGCGTGTTATAATGGGGTACTATACTGACACTGAGTGTTATATGGGGGTACTATACTGACACTGAGTGTTATGGGGGTATTATACTGACACTGAGTGTTATGGGGGTATTATACTGACACTGAGTGTTATGGGGGTATTATACTGACACTGAGTGTTATTTGGGGGTACTATACTGACACTGAGTGTTATATGGAGGTACTATACTGACACTGAGTGTTATATGGGGGTATTATACTGACACTGAGTGTTATATGGGGGTATTATACTGACACTGAGTGTTATATGGGAGTACTATACTGACACTGAGTGTTATATGGGGGTACTATACTGACACTGAGTGTTATATGGGGGTACTATACTGACACTGAGTGTTATATGGAGGTATTATACTGACACTGAGTGTTATATGGGGGTATTATACTGACACTGAGTGTTATTTGGGGGTACTATACTGGTACTAAGTGTTATTTGAGGGTACTATACTGACACTGAGTGTTATATGGGGGTACTATACTGGTACTGAGTGTTATAATGGGGGTACTATACTGACACTGAGTGTTATAATGGGGGTACTATACTGAAACTGAGTGTTATATGGGGGTATTATACTGACACTGAGTGTTATATGGGGGTACTATAATGACACTGAGTGTTATAATGGGGGTACTATACTGAAACTGAGTGTTATATGGGGGTACTATACTGACACGGAGTGTTATAGGGTACTATACTGACACTGAGTGTTATATGGGGGTATTATACTGACACTGAGTGTTATATGGGGGTACTATACTGACACTGAGTGTTATATGGGGGTACTATACTGACACTGAGTGTTATATGGGAGTACTATACTGACACTGAGTGTTATAATGGGGTACTATACTGACACTGAGTGTTATTTGGGGGTACTATACTGACACTGAGTGTTATATGGGGGGTACTATACTGGTACTGACTGTTATAATGGGGGTACTATACTGACACAGAGTGTTATAGGGTACTATACGGACACTGAGTGTTATATGGGGGTATTATACTGACACTGAGTGTTATATGGAGGTACTATACTGACACTGAGTGTTATATGGGGGTACTATACTGGTACTGAGTCTTAAATGGGGTATTATACTGGCACTGCGTGTTATAATGGGGTACTATACTGACACTGAGTGTTATATGGGGGTACTATACTGACACTGAGTGTTATATGGGGGTATTATACTGACACAGTGTTATTTGGGGGTACTATACTGACACTGAGTGTTATATGGAGGTACTATACTGACACTGAGTGTTATAATGGTGGTACTATACTGACACTGAGTGTTATATGGGGGTATTATACTGACACTGAGTGTTATATGGGGGTATTATACTGACACTGAGTGTTATTTGGGGGTACTATACTGGTACTAAGTGTTATTTGGGGGTACTATACTGACACTGAGTGTTATATGGAGGTACTATACTGACACTGAGTGTTATATGGGGGTACTATACTGGTACTGAGTGTTATAATGGGGGTACTATACTGACACTGAGTGTTATAATGGGGGTACTATACTGACACGGAGTGTTATAGGGTACTATACTGACACTGAGTGTTATATGGGGGTATTATACTGACACTGAGTGTTATATGGGAGTACTATACTGACACTGAGTGTTATATGGGAGTACTATACTGACACTGAGTGTTATATGGGAGTACTATACTGACACTGAGTGTTATATGGAGGTACTATACTGACACTGAGTGTTATATGGGAGTACTATACTGACACTGAGTGTTATATGGGAGTACTATACTGACAGTGAGTGTTATATGGAGGTACTATACTGACACTGAGTGTTATAATGGGGGTATTATACTGACACTGAGTGTTATAATGGGGTTACTATACTGACACTGAGTGTTATATGGGGGTACTATACTGACACTGAGTGTTATAATGGGGGTATTATACTGACACTGAGTGTTATATGGAGGTACTATACTGACACTGAGTGTTATATGGGGGTACTATACTGACACTGTTATATGGGGGTATTATACTGACACTGAGTGTTATATGGAGGTACTATACTGACACTGAGTGTTATATGGGGGTACTATACTGACACTGTTATATGGGGGTATTATACTGACACTGAGTGTTATATGGGGGTACTATACTGACACTGAGTGTTATATGGGGGTACTATATGGAGGTACTATACTGACACTGAGTGTTATAATGGGGGTACTATACTGACACTGAGTGTTATATGGGGGTACTATACTGGTACTGAGTGTTATATGGGGGTACTATACTGACACTGAGTGTTATAATGGGGGTATTATACTGACACTGAGTGTTATTTGGGGGTACTATACTGACAGTGAGTGTTATATGGAGGTACTATACTGACACCGAGTGTTATAATGGGGTACTATACTGACACTGAGTGTTATATGGGGGTACTATACTGGTACTAAGTGTTATTTGGGGGTACTATACTGACACTGAGTGTTATATGGGGGGTACTATACTGGTACTGACTGTTATAATGGGGGTACTATGACACTGAGTGTTATATGGGGGTATTATGCTGACACTGAGTGTTATATGGGGTACTATACTGACACTGAATGTTATATGGGGGTACTATACTGAAACTGAGTGTTATATGGGGGTATTATACTGACACTGAGTGTTATATGGGGGTACTATACTGACACTGAGTGTTATATGGGGGTATTATACTGACACTGAGTGTTATATGGGGGTATTATGCTGACACTGAGTGTTATATGGGGGTACTATACTGACACAGAGTGTTATAATGGTGGTACTATACTGACACTGAGTGTTATTTGGGGGTACTATACTGACACTGAGTGTTATAATGGGGGTACTATACTGAAACTGAGTGTTATATGGGGGTATTATACTGACACTGAGTGTTATAATGGTGGTACTATACTGACACTGAGTGTTATATGGGGGTATTATACTGACACTGAGTGTTATATGGGAGTACTATACTGACACTGAGTGTTATATGGGGGTACTATACTGAAACTGAGTGTTATATGGGGGTACTATACTGACACTGAGTGTTATTTGGGGGTACTATACTGACACTGAGTGTTATAATGGAGGTACTATACTGACACTGAGTGTTATATGGGGGTATTATGCTGACACTGAGTGTTATATGGGGGTACTATACTGTAACGGACCGTTTTGCACACAAGGGGTAAAAACCGTTTAGGCGATCAGCCCCCTTTCCAGAGATACAGGCACAGCTACTGCAGAACACCAAACTCCTGAACTGGATACAAAATAGCACTCCAACTCCAGAACTGGAACCTCCCAAATAGCTGCTAGCAGACGAACAGGAAAAACAGACAATCAGCTTACACTCCTGGCAATCAGTCTCCAACAGCATACAGTGAATCCCCCCAAGAACGAGACAAGGCTCTGTGTTGAGGGTCAAGCAGTGGTCTGTTTAATGAGGGCTACCTGCCCAGCTTTTATGCAGGTCTCCCACCTGGTGGACACTCCCCTAGGGGACCAAATGAGAGACTGTGACAAGGGACAGACAAGTATACAAAAAGGACACACAGTCACAGTATATTCCCACAATGCATCCTGGCTTCCTCCCCTCTGCCCTGGGAGATAATTGGGAAGTAACTCAATTATCTCCCAAGTCAAAGGCAAAACTCCATTACACACGTGGGAACACAAAACCAGCATAATACTTTAAAATACATAAAATAACATTTACTACATAAAACACAGACATGTAACATATCCCCAGATAGCTCAGGTCTGAGTGCACATTATTAGGTGAATGGCACTCAGACCACACGAATACAGTTTTAATTGCCATGGAGCCAAAGTCTTTAATTCCACGAATAGGCTCCATGGCATAGCTATCTGGGCTAAAACATTCCTCCAACATAAAATACCGAATTTACATGCATTCGTTCAATCCGTGCGAATTAGAACCAGGGGTTGGAGGTTCAGCGGTGCCTGCACGTAAAAGTGTCCGGGTTTGGTGCATGAAAGCCGGGCAGACAAGCGCTGGCTGCCCGGGGAGCTCCAGAACACCGCCATCGTGTGGCGGCTAAGTGTAACCGCGACCACCCAGTAACAATCAATTAAGCTGCGGTTAACCGCAGCTACTGGGTGGTCAATTGCCGGCACACGCTCGTTAAGCCGCGGTTAACCGCGGCTTCAGGGAGGTAAATGGAGGGCGCACTCCAGCTTCTGGGTGGCCAATTAAGGTCGCCGGCCGGCTTCCCACGGCTCTGGGGAGGCTGAAAAGAGACTGTTTGTTTGGTAGATGGAATCTACCGAACGGCTGTGCAGAAAGGGAGAAATAAATCCTTCTGCACAGTAAAATTAACCCTTTAGCTGCCGGTCCATAATCCAAAGGCAGCAGGCGGGCAACCAGGCTCCTCCAATGCAATGTGGCGAGATTGGTTTCGTCACATATACTGACACAGAGTGTTATAATGGTGGTACTATACTGACACTGAGTGTTATATGGGGGTATTATACTGACACTGAGTGTTATATGGGGGTACTATACTGACACTGAGTGTTATAATGGGGTACTATACTGACACTGAGTGTTATATGGGGGTACTATACTGGCACTGAGTGTTATATGGAGGTACTATACTGGTACTGAGTGTTATAATGGGGGTACTATACTGACACGGAGTGTTATATGGGGGTATTATACTGACACTGAGTGTTATATGGAGGTACTATACTGACACTGAGTGTTATATGGGGGTATTATGCTGACACTGAGTGTTATATGGGGGTACTATACTGACACTGAGTGTTATATGGAGGTACTATACTGACACTGAGTGTTATAATGGGGTACTATACTGACACTGAGTGTTATATGGGGGTACTATACTGGTACTGAGTGTTATAATGGGGGTACTATACTGACACTGAGTGTTATAATGGGGTACTATACTGACACTGAGTGTTATATGGGGGTACTATGCTGACACGGAGTGTTATAGGGTACTATACGGACACTGAGTGTTATATGGAGGTACTATACTGACACTGAGTGTTATAATGGGGTACTATACTGACACTGAGTGTTATATGGGGGTACTATACTGGTACTGAGTGTTATAATGGGGGTACTATACTGACACTGAGTGTTATAATGGGGGTACTATACTGACACTGAGTGTTATATGGGGGTACTATGGACACGGAGTACTATACTGACACTGAGTGTTATATGGGGGTACTATACTGACACTGAGTGTTATATGGGGGTACTATACTGACACTGAGTGTTATATGGGGGTACTATACTGACACTGAGTGTTATATGGGGGTATTATACTGACACTGAGTGTTATAATGGGGGTATTATACTGACACTGAGTGTTATAATGGGGTATTATACTGACACTGAGTGTTATAATGGGGGTACTATACTGACACTGAGTGTTATATGGGGGTACTATACTGGTACTGAGTGTTATATGGGGGTACTATACTACTATACGGACACTGAGTGTTATATGGAGGTACTATACTGACACTGAGTGTTATAATGGGGTACTATACTGACACTGAGTGTTATATGGGGGTACTATACTGACACTGAGTGTTATATGGGGGTATTATACTGACACTGAGTGTTATATGGGGGTATTATACTGACACTGAGTGTTATAATGGGGGTACTATACTGACACTGAGTGTTATATGGGGGTACTATACTGGTACTGAGTCTTAAATGGGGTATTATACTGGCACTGCGTGTTATAATGGGGTACTATACTGACACTGAGTGTTATATGGGGGTACTATACTGACACTGAGTGTTATGGGGGTATTATACTGACACTGAGTGTTATGGGGGTACTATACTGACACTGAGTGTTATATGGGGGTACTATACTGACACTGAGTGTTATATGGAGGTACTATACTGACACTGAGTGTTATATGGGGGTATTATACTGACACTGAGTGTTATATGGGGGTATTATACTGACACTGAGTGTTATATGGGAGTACTATACTGACACTGAGTGTTATATGGGGGTACTATACTGACACTGAGTGTTATATGGGGGTACTATACTGACACTGAGTGTTATATGGAGGTACTATACTGACACTGAGTGTTATATGGGGGTATTATACTGGCACTGAGTGTTATACGGGGGTATTATACTGACACTGAGTGTTATAATGGGGGTACTATACTGACACTGAGTTTTATATCACTCATCTCCTTTAAGAGTCTATGGCACATTTCATTGGTAAATATATTTTAGGAGAAAAATTATGGTTTTAATAAATTATCCCAGAATCCTTCTTTTTAAAAAGGGAAGCTGGGTGCTGATACCGCCAGCATTGTACTCTATGAGATACAATGAATCACCTCTACTCAGCTCTGGTTTATTAGAAAAGAGAGAGAACTACAAACAGATTAACAAATAAACAATGTTACGCAGGTATCTCAGGCACAGTAAGAGTTAATAAATAAATAATAAGAGTTAGGAAACCTCTTGCGACTATCCTACAAGGCTCTTATTAAAGTTAGGGCCGTGTGACACAGTAATGTGTATTATAAGCCTTCATTATGTCAATGGACTACAATTCCCCTCATTCTCGACTAACTTATGGCAGTGAATTGTGCTAAATCTAGTCCACTGGTAGTTTTAGGCCCAATAATGGACCTATAAAGATAAACAGTGGAATATATTGCCCTTCTTAGCTCCTCTTAACAATGCAGGTGACTGAGACATCTGCAAATTGTTTTTGTTTGTTTTTTTTCCTTTAACTTTTCCAGATGTGTCACAGTCTCTGCCGCAGCTGGAATCCACACGGCGAAAATCCCACAAGGCGGCACAAGTAGATCAGAGCAGAAAGCGATGACATCAAACAAAGACGAGCGCACCTGTCAAGAACAAAACGCAATGAGCTTTCAGGTTGCCCCAGGCTCGCAATCAGATGGCTGTAAATAAAATAATAACAATATTACACTGAATAGAAAGAGCGTCAGGGCTGGCCGCGTTTCCCCCTGATGGTTTCAAGGGCTTTGCATTTTATGCAGGATATAGAAATTTTACAGAAACAAGAAAAGAGAGTGATTATAGCTGTATAGACATACAAGAAAATGCATTTCGTGCAGTTTAATAGAAAAAAAAACAACTTTGAATGCGACCTAGATTAAGGAGTTAGGCGGGGATATTCGCTTTGCGCCAACGAGCTTTCTCTTAGAGGAATGTATGTACCTTCCTCGTCATGATGTCAAGGTCAGGTGTACAGAACAATACATTGCACGGAGAAGCCTGCAGTGGATTAAAGGGACACAAAGTAACCCTATCAGTCCGCAAGACATTATATGGAGAGTGACTTAAAATATAAATATAAACCAATACATTAAAAATAATAAGAAAAAAAAGAAAGAAATGAGACTTAAATTTGAAGTTCCTGCATTTTATAGTTTGCAGTGAGCTGCCATGACATATGAAGTGATTCAGCCAGTTGTGACACTTCCCTAATGCTTTTTGGAACTGCTGAGAGTATCCTATAGGCTGCAGTTTATGGTCACTGCAAGGGGTTCTGGGAGTTGTAATTCAAAAGTCAGTTTTGGGAACATAAGTAACTGTAATCTGATCTACAGTGCTCTTTCATTAAGTGTTCTTGCATAGCAAGACCACTTAATATTATCTCACATATATATTCTTATTATAGCCAAATTTACCACCCTAACTCCTCCCACAGTTTTTACACTACATAGACAGTAATATACCGAAACGTGCGGATTGTTCCCGATCGGATTGCTATTACTTTGTGGAACGTTTCGCCAAATGGTTCAGAAAATATCGTTGTTTTTGTGGTGAAATTGGTCCCATAGGAATGAATGGTGAAATTTTCAAAACTAGAGTGGGAGCTGGCAAAAGCTGAAAAATCAGGACATGATTTCTAAACTGCCACCACTCCCTCATTTTCAAGCCCACCTACACAAATCTTATATCAAAACGTTTAGCTATCCCTGCTGCCACTAAACATGTCCACGGCTAAGCCATAGTCCTGATAGTTTTCACAATATGACCATTTGTTTGCGACTCACGCCGTTCATTGACATTCATTGAAACTCCACTCTATCCACCTCAAATTTGAAGGGCAATATCTAAACTGCGACTGTGCTTTTATTTTTAATATTTCAGAGACATACTATGCATCAAAATGTAGGTCTGGGTCTTGTGATTCTCACAATATAAAACTATTAGCTGTAGGATTTATATGTGTGAGAGCCCGGAGTGTCCCTTTAATAATATAAACCCACCCAGTGTAACGAACGGTAACCTAACCTACATAGTGCACCTAACGTGTGTGGGAGCCTGGAGTGTCCCTTTAATAATATAAACCCACCCGGTATAACTGTAACCTTACTTACACAGTGCACCTAACGTGTGTGGGAGCCTGGAGTGTCCCTTTAATAATATAAACCCACCCAGTATAGCTAACTGTAACCTAACCTACACAGTGCATATAATGTGTGTGGGAGCCTGGAGTGTCCCTTTAATAATATAAACCCACCCGGTATAACTGTAACCTAACCTACACAGTGCACCTAATGTGTGTGGGAGCCTGGAAAGTCCTTTTAATGATCTCCCATAATCCATCATCTCAACATTTTTCAATTTCATCATCACCCTGCCCCATAATCTCACTCAATCACGTTTCCCCAGGGCTTTAATTCGCCTGTAGCCCCATCTCCTTATACATCTCAATCATATCCGCCCCATCCCAACAGGCTCCTCAACCATCAGTTATTTCTATCCCATTTGATCCATATCACTTGACCCACCTCCCCTTAATATCTCACCATAGTCTCATGGGCACCTCCATCCCATCACATTACCAAACTGCGAGAAATCCATGTATTTTACTAGAGCACGTGCTTTGGGCACTTGTGAGGTTTTAGCAAAAGCATGGCAACCACCTCACATACTACTACAGTAAAATTGATCAGCTGTTGCTGGACCTCTTGAGACACAAGTGACAACCCCAAGAAATCAATTAGTCATCCTTATATGACAGTTTCGCCCTCTTCCCCAAATTAGGTTCACACACCATTTTCAGTAGATGATATTCTCTGAATACCTTTTGGATGAAACCATCACATTCTATCCATCTCGCCCAAGCCAACACCCACAATAAATCAGTTACAGTAGCTGCATGAACTCTCCAAGATGAAGGCCTCCAGACACAGAGAAATGAATAATCACGTTGACTTGAAATACTGGTCAGAAGATAAAAAAAAAAAAAGAGTCTTAAAACTTGTGACAAATATGTAATTTCAGAACCTGCATAAAAAGAATATTAATAGCGGTTAGCGAGCTGTATGAAGAGGAGATACTATCTAAATCATACTATTAACAATCTTCAAAGACTCATGATGGTCAGTTGTCTGGACCAGGAATAATGAATTCCTGCACCCCTCTGCTGTGGTCAACTTGCATCTCCATTCTAGCATGAGTATTTCTGGTAGACCAACGCCATGAAATATAGTCTGTTTCTCTGTAATGGCAGGATGTCAAAAATAACACTTAGTGTTGCACATTCCCTTGTTTTGGCAGGTTGTCTTTGGTAAACAGACCTCCCTTGCTGGTTTTTGTCCTGCTGTGCCGCATCTTTCTGTGCACTTGGCCGACACGGGGTAAAGCATACGAGACAGCTCAATACTGCTCTGTCCTACTTTTCTTTGATGCTTAAACAAAACAACACACTGTAGACCCAAGGTCCAGATCTTTTGAAAATATTTTTCTTATGCAAACTACTCCTGTGTTTTCATTGCTGCATCCAGCTATTTTCTTCCCTTACAGAGAATTACGCCAGTGGAAAATTCCGAAAAATTATTAATTTAACATATAAGTTTTTTTGTTTTGTGTTTGTTTTTTTTTCTTTTTACCACCGTGATCATGAGTTATTAAAACTAAAAATTATTTGTGGCTGTGGAGACTTGGATGCCCTTTGGGAGAATCCTCAAATTTCTCCCACTTTTTTGTTTTTTAAATTTTTGTTTGTACTTGTTTTGTATTTTTTTTTAATTTAGGTTTAAGTTTTGCTATCCTGTTTTGTCTAAGCATTTCTCATAAAGAGGAGTGTAGATCGAAATTCTCTCTTATAATTAGGTTTTAACTAAACCGTAAGAGTATTTTATGAGAAGATCTGCATTTCAAGAAAAAATTTCAAAGTTGCTACAATATCTATATACATATATAAAACACAATTGCAAAATAATATTAAAACAAACATTCCTTTGTTGGTCATTCACTTAAATTAATTTTTGTTTTGAGTAAAATTTATTCTTAAAGGGACACTATAGTCACCAGAACCGCTACAGCTTAATGTAGTGGTTCTAGTGTCTATAACATATCCTAAAAGGTTTTTAAATGTAAACATTGCCTTTTCTTAGAAAAGGCAGTGTTTGCAATTCTGGCTAGTGACACCTCTAGTGTCAGTCACTCAGACAGCCAAGAGGTGTGCTTCCTATCTCAGTGTTGCACACTTCCCCATTGATTCAATGCATCTCTAAGAGGAGATGCTGATTGGTGCAGTGATGAGTTTTTCTGCGCATGCTCAATGGCCTCCCGATGCTTTCCTATGGGAAAGCATTGGATTGGCTGAGATCATTAAGATTGATGATCTCAGCCATGGAGGCGGGGCTAAATGTTGTGATACCGGCATGACAAGGGAGAAAAGGTGAACAAACTCACTTTTAATCACCACATTGAGGGGGATCGGAACCCTAAATATTTATTCCTGACACTATAGTATTCCTTTAAATCTGTTATTTGATAAGAATAATCCTATTGGATGATAACATATTTCTGACGTAAGGTTACATTTTTGATACATAGGGCACATTTTCACTTATTGGGAGCTGGGACTCCTGAAACCTATTGATACATCTTCTGTAAAGACCAATTCTTATTTACATACACGTGCATTGTGTTCCATATTTAATGATGATGTGTCTATCTTATAATTAATTTAATTAGATGCTCTAACATTTAATCTACGTAGGAAGACGTGAAATCCCCCTGTATTTTTTTTTCCGCATGTGTCATTGCCAATACATTTCCTTGCGTGGGATTATCTTTTAGAAAACGCTCCTTCTCTACATAATTAAGCGAGTGAAATATTTCCATTTAGCCCCTGCCAATGGCAGACAAAACATTTTATTCATTCCATGTGCTACTAATGGGAATTCAATTTACAAACACCTTCTGGTGAGTATGACAAGACTTAGATTGGGGAATACTTTGTAGCGATCTATTGTTTTTAAGCCTAAAAGTTCTCATTCTTTACCAGAAACAGTCAATTTTGAATCTAGTTTATATACTTTCATCCGTCCCTTCATCTTTAAATCTTTGAAACATTTTATTGCATAATATTTAGCATTGTTTTTGAAAAGTAATATATGTTCTGCATCTTCTCCTCTCATCTAAACAAAAAAGTGTAAATGATATGCATGCCACAACAATGTCTTACTATGTAAACGTTTATATGCTAGACTCTATCTTGGCATTGTCGGCCTGTATGTTATTTTGCTTTCAAACAGTACAATTTTAATGTCAGGTGTACACTACAAGGAGAACATTATGGATATTCATCAGGAGAGAATACTTTGTAAACATGTTACCTAGAGGGAGCAGCAGGGCATCAAAAAACAAAAGACAGCGCGTAGAGGGGGAAGGGGATTCCAGAGGGATCGGGTGCAGAGGGAGAAGGGGATTCGAGAGATGTAGGGGTAGGAGGGAGAAGAGGATTCAAGAGGTATTGGGCGCAGAGGGAGAAGGGGATTCGAGAGGTGTAGGAGGGAGAAGGGGATTCGAGAGGTATCGGGCGCAGAGGGAGAAGGGGATTCGAGAGATGTAGGGGTAGGAGGGAGAAGAGGATTCAAGAGGTATTGGGCGCAGAGGGAGAAGGGGATTCGAGAGGTGTAGGAGGGAGAAGGGGATTCGAGAGGTATCGGGCGCAGAGGGAGAAGGGGATTCGAGAGATGTAGGGG
>OW240920.1:140551195-140594450 GCA_933207985.1 Pelobates cultripes | reverse complement strand
GGAGACTAATTACAGATGCGTTTGATTGAAGACACCGCCAGGATTGGTCACAGACTTTTACAGGCAGGATATTTATTGTGTACTTTGTTGTATTTTATTTTATGCTGCTACAAGCCCCTGATGAAGTCATTTTGACGAAACGCGTAGGGTGGCAAGCTTTTATTCATTGTTTTTACTGTGGGCCTCTCCATCTTCTCTGTCTCCACTCTTCTGTGTATCCTGAGGGTTATTATTTTGATGGAAGACTTTGATATATGATGTGAAGAGCCTGATAACTACTATCACTTTGTAAGTGTATCCAATAAAAGTTACATTTTTAATATTATACAGTTACACACTATGGTCTGTCTTTGTGCTCTGTTTTAAGCATTTTCTACACTAAGAAGAGACGAAGCACTTTAAGAAGACTATTTATATCCTGCCTACTAATATCTTTGTTTGTGAGTGTATTTTTTTTTTAATATTTTTTATGGTTTGATGTTTTTTTAATTTTTAGTCTGCACCATTGGTCTCCCTTTATATTTGATTAGGGTGTGTTTTCTACTGTTTTATATTTATATTGAAGACCTTGAGGAGTCTTTTACACATCCCTACTAGGGGTAATTATTTTTAAAAAAAAAAAGTTTTTCCCCGTTTGATAGCCACAAGGGTTATTCTATAGTGTTTGTGATTCACTATATTTTGTTTGTATATTGTATATTCCTCACATTAACCCTGGTGATGACTTTGGCACAAAAAAAGAGCATGTTCTCAGAGCTTAAGTCCAGTAGAGAAGCTAGATTTAATTCTATGTTTTCAAATCATACAGAAGGTACTTTAAGTACCCAAAATGAAAATCCCGATGAATATTTCTTTAAATTGGAAAAAATTGCAATTAAAGAAACAAAAAAATGGTGGGAAATTTCATTTCTAGAAGCATATATCAAAGAAAACCTAATTCCAAGAGGTTTAAGGTTGAGAAAAGATCCCGCTAACGGTTTAGAATTCTCACCACATGCTTTAAGATGGGACACAGCTCTTGAAAAATGCTCTAAAATATTAATGGAAATTATCATTGACTTTGAGAAGGATAATTTGAATAAATTGTCCACTGACATGGAGAAATTGGAACAAGATTTTTGTTTAGATAAAGATAATGAAGGTTTTAAAAATAAAGAGAGGTTTTTGCTTGAGAAAGTTAACAAAATTGATGAGAAAATAGCAGAAACGAAAAATAGAAAATATGTCAGAGATAAGAACGATAGAGATTTGAATTTCCATTCTATTACTAATAAGCCAAATAAGTTCAACCATAATGGTGGCTATAATAATAAATTAAAAAATCATTTCAGGATAGACAAAAAAGGAGAAAAAGAGACCCACACTCCAATTTATAACAAAAAAATGGGTGTGCCCAAAGTTCCCTTTAGGAATAAATCCCCTTTAAAAATAAGAAAAGACAAACCTATGGAGAGTCCGTGGAAACTAGTGAAACCCCAAGGTATGATTAATAGGAAAAAATTTCCAATAAAAAATTCTGAACAAAAAAAGGATCTCTCCAGGATCCACTCAGATTCACAAAAGATCTTTGAAGAGATCGACCATTTTTTAGACAAGGGACAAAATCCAAAGAAAAAGGGACAAATAAATCAGTTTTTCTCCCCCAAACTATCCGAAATAGATCTCACGAACAGATTCGCCCCCCTGGGGGAATGGAATGCCCCAGGGAAAAGAAGGCGAACAAGCGAAGGGATGACCCGTTCGAAATAAAGTCATTAGCTCTATCAAAAGGGATTTTTTGGTTGGTAATGTAATTTTAACACAAAGAGAAATCATGATTTTAGAAAAAGGGTTAAAGTTTTCTTCTAATACTGCAGCTAAACCGTTTGATTTATTTATTGATCTCAATAAATTTGTACGAAAAATGTCTATTAAACATTTTTTTAAAAAGAAAGAGCTAGATGGTTTCGATAATAGGAATGATAAATTTAACAGTTCTCCAAAATCTATTTTTAAACCAAAATCTACTTTTTTCCCGAATGAAAGAGGACACCAGTTAGAGGCCTTTTCAAAAATGGTCAATAAAGATCTAAATAAGTTAGATTTTAAAATGAGAAATTATAATTTAACTAGAGAAGAAAATAAAACATTAAAATCCCTGAAAGACCGCAGAGATATCACTATTAAAAGTGCAGATAAGGGAGGAGGTATTGTAGTTATGACCACAGAATATTATCTTGAAGAATCAAATAGACTTTTGGGTGATACTACCACATATAAAAAGTTATCCTCCAACCCAAATGCGACTTTTAACAGTGAGTTAAAATTGTTACTTACTAAATATAAGGAAGAAGGTATTATTGATGGAAAGAACTTTTTGTTTTTATATTCAGATACTCCTAGAATCCCTACCTTTTATTTTTTGCCAAAAGTACATAAATCAATAACTAGTCCTCCAGGTAGACCCATTATCAGTGGAATAGATTCCCTAACATCTAAACTATCAGAATTTATAGATTTTTATCTTCAAAAATATGCCCAGGGGGCTAAATCTTATTTGAAAGATACAAAAAGCCTCCTACAAGAATTAGAGTGTCTCGAGTGGAAAAAAGGCTTTTTTTGGGTAACAGTGGATGTTACCTCATTATACACCATCATTAAACATGATTTAGGACTTTTGGCAATTAAAGCTGCATTAGATCAAGATGTGGAAATTACTCATGGTTTTAATAGTTTTTTATTAGACAGTATTCATTTTATTCTCTCGCATAATTTTTTCTCTTTCAATGAAGAGTTTTACTTACAATTGCAAGGAACAGCTATGGGTACCAAGTTCGCGCCGAGTTATGCCAATATTTTTTTAGATTTTTGGGAAAAGAATTTTATTTGGACGAACAATCCATTCGACGCGAACTTGGTATTTTGGAGAAGATACATAGACGATATTCTGTTTATATGGAATGGTTCTGAAAGTAATTTATTGGATTTTATTAACTATATTAATTCTAATCAAGTGAATTTAATTTTTTCTCCAGTTTTTAGCCAGAATGAGATCAATTTTTTAGACTTGACCATTTTTATAGAAGATGAAAAGATTAAGACAAAAACATTTTTTAAACCTACAGATGCAAATAGTTTTATTAACACAGAGAGTAACCATCATCCCAATTGGCTTCGTGGTGTTCCGCGAAGTCAATTCACTAGGATTAGGCGAAATTGTACGGATGAAAAAACCTTTTTAGATCAGGCCTCTTTCCTTAAAAACAAGTTTTTAGAAAAGGGATATGCGAACAATTTTATAAATAAGGAGATTATGCATTCCTATAATAAAGAAAGAGGAGATCTATTAATTAATAAGGAAAAACAAGTCACGACGGTTAATAATAAATTTGCCTTCTCTTTTAATACTCAATATAATACTCATGCTAAAGAAATTAAGAAAATATTAAATAAACACTGGCCTCTTTTATTAGAAGATGATATTTTAAAAACTGAACTCCCCCTTGCCCCACAAATTATTTTTAGGAAAGGGAAAAGTTTTAAAAATGTTTTGGCACCAAGCACTTTTAAAAATGGGAATAAAGAAAATACAAAAAAATCTGAGGGGTTTTATACTTGTGGTTTGTGTAAAAGTTGTCATTTCAAGAACCAAAAGTTTTATAATTTTTGTAGTTCAAAAACAAAAAAGAATTTTAAAATCAAAGAACATATCACATGTAACTCTACACATGTAGTTTATCTCCTTACATGTGGGTGTGGAACCCAATATGTTGGGCGAACTATTAGACCTGTGAAAAAAAGATTTTTAGAACATTTCAATAATATTAAAAACCAAGTATTAACCCATTCAGTTCCTGTTCACTGCATTAGATGTCAAAATTTTAATCCAAGCACTTTTTCATGTGTAGGGATTGAAAAGGTGTCTTTAGATGCAAGAGGGGGAAATTTGGTACTAAAATTAAGGCAAAGAGAAGGTTTCTGGATTCATACTTTAAAAACAATGCAACCAGAGGGTATGAATGTAGACTTTGATATGGCATGTTTTTTATAGTTTATTCTCTATATTTATCATTTTTATTGATAATATATTCGTTTTATTTTAATCATTTTATCTTTGTTGTTTGTTTTCTGATATATTTTCTTTTTTTCCTGGTGAGTGTTCCCTATGTGTCACAAATGGAACCTTTTTCCCAATACTGGTTTTCTTTTGGCCTCGGAGGGAAGGGTAAAGACTGCGCCCTATTTTGTTTCTTTCCTTCCGGTTCCGGACAGAAGTGGAACGCATTTGCGTTCCGGATATAGATGTACGCATTTCCGGTTTCACGTGAGAACGAGGCTTGGAGCGCACGCGCCTTCGAAAGCGCGAAAAGAAGATTGAAACCCGGTGGAGGAGATTAATTACAGATGCGCTTGACTGAAGACACCGCCAGGATTGGTCACAGACTTTTACAGGCAGGATATTTATTGTGTACTTTGTTGTATTTTATTTTATGCTGCTACAAGCCCCTGATGAAGTCATTTTGACGAAACGCGTAGGGTGGCAAGCTTTTATTCATTGTTTTTACTGTGGACCTCTCCATCTTCTCTGTCTCCACTCTTCTGTGTATCCTGAGGGTTATTATTTTGATGGAAGACTTTGATATATGATGTGAAGAGCCTGATAACTACTATCACTTTGTAAGTGTATCCAATAAAAGTTACATTTTTAATATTATACAGTTACACACTATGGTCTGTCTTTGTGCTCTGTTTTAAGCATTTTCTACATTAAGAAGAGACGAAGCACTTTAAGAAGACTATTTATATCCTGCCTACTAATATCTTTGTTTGTGAGTGTATTTTTTTTTTAAATATTTTTTATGGTTTGATGTTTTTTTAATTTTTAGTCTGCACCATTGGTCTCCCTTTATATTTGATTAGGGTGTGTTTTCTACTGTTTTATATTTATATTGAAGACCTTGAGGAGTCTTTTACACATCCCTACTAGGGGTAATTATTTTTAAAAAAAAAAAGTTTTTCCCCGTTTGATAGCCACAAGGGTTATTCTATAGTGTTTGTGATTCACTATATTTTGTTTGTGTAGTGTAGTATAACAGCAGCTCAGACCCAACATTGCCATGCCAATTTAGAGATTATAATAGAGGGATGAAATGCATAGTGAACTCAAATTGTCAAAAGCTGTAGCACACACTGCTAGGTTACAAAGTGTCAACATCAGTACAAGACATGTTCAACTGGGTGTCATGAAAAGGGTTTCAGTTGCCTGTCATTTTCACAAGTGGCCACCTGTAGAGCTGGGTGGCCAATGAACTCCAGTGCAATGAAAATATATTGTTACAAAAAACGGTCTGCTGAGCTATGTGTGGAATCATTTCATTGGATTGAATAGAACCCTGACATATTAACAACCTACACATGGACTGGAAATCTAAACCTCGTTAGTCCTCATTTCAATGATGAAATATGATGAAATATGAACATTTTAGGCCACAATTTTTGAATTGTGGAATTTTTCCAATTCATATATTTATGGTTTAAAATGTTTAATTCCCTGGGTCAATTCTTAGTTTGGCGAATAACGACGGATCTTTTCACTGAACACAGAGATGTTGTGTATTGAAAGTAAATTGCAAAACTGAAACTAAAATAGCCGAGCTGTGACTAGAGGTGGATTGGAGAATTTTAAAATGAATTCTAAATTTCTTACAATTTATTATTTAGAGAACAAACCTCTAATGTCACATCTAGTCACAAGGCTTGCACTGAAATTGATCTTCTTTTCTTTAATAACTACATTCGGAATTGTCAGGAAATCAAAGCAAATTTTACATTTTACTCAAACATGGCAAACTTTAGTTAAAACACCTCTTATCGGGAGAATGGGGTTGCAGAGTTGATTTGTTCTCTAAACTCTGAATTCTAGCAGATTGAAATCCCAATACCAGCCAAGCTGTAATTATAGCTGGTTTGGAGAATTGCTTGTATTCTTTCCTTCTGGATTTGATTTCTATACAATTCAGAGTTTAGTGAATATGCCATAAAGTGTTGCAAGGAAAGAGGAATTCTGGGCAAGACCCCCCCCTCCACTCCCCTCTACTGGTGATAGTATGTATAACATACATAGGCATAATCTAGTTCTAATGTGTTTGTGGAAAACAAAACAGCAAAATGTAGTTATAAACTACTACCTGCAACCTTCCAGACATTTTGGACTACATCTCCCACGATACTTTGCCAGCATTATGGCTGTCAGAGCATTATAGGAGATGTAGTTCACAACATCTGGAGTGCTGAAGGTTTTTAATAATTAGTCAAATTACACTCTGACATCACGCCTTTTGAAAATGCACATACAGTGTACTTCATGCAAATGTGCCCACTTTTACCATGAGCCTTTATGATAAATAGTTTCAGTAAATATGCTTCTTTTTTCGTATTGTTCCTTTTTCCAACTGTTTATTCCCTGTTGACTCTGGTCATAAGTTTCACTCATGGAAATCTGGGGAAGTGGAGCCTAAAAATGAGTGAAATGAGCTTTGAGACTGTACCAGAGGATGATGGGAAAAGTAAGTAAATTTGCATTAAATGCCTTCCCTGTGCCTTTACAACAGGCAGGTGTGATGTCAGAAAAGAAGATGGTTAAAGTCATATAGGAACCAGTAAAGACACAGCAAAGTAAGCAATGCCTCACTTTCCTAAACTGCAGTGTGTAATAACACAGACGAACATGTCATTAGGAAGCACAGCAAAGCATTTTGGGAGTAGTAGTCTGGCGTACAACTTTCAGAAGTAGAAAGCTGAAACTAAACTACAAGTTCCAGAAATCTCTGCTTTGCTGAACTGAGACTGTGCACAGAGAACTTTGATATTTGCTAATCAGCATCTCACCCGAGGCTTTAACCCTCGCAATGCTAGGTCGAACATCTTCATATCCGTTCAGACTCCATAGCCCAGGCTTCCTCAAACTCCGGCCCTCCAGATGTTGCTGAACTTACAACTCCCATGATTCTATGAATGAAAGAGGCTGAAAATCATGGGAGTTGTAGTTCAGCAACATCTGGATGGCTGGAGTTTGGGGAAGTCTGCCATAGCCAGTGTTGCCTGGAATGCCCCTTCAATAACTTTTCCGAAATATCAATCTGTAAATCTGGCATCAGTAACCGCTGAACACCCTGTATCTCTGGCAGTGTGTATCTTTTTTCAGATATAGTTAAATGCAAACGTTAGTTTTTTTCTAATAAAATGCCACTGCTGAGTGATTTCAATCACGAACAGTCCCCGGAGCCTCTCCACCTTGCTGACAAAGCAGTGAGTAATCAGCTCGGAATCCTCAATGGATCTGTTAGAATTTCTCATGCATTCCAGAATTCATCATCTGCTTTTGTGAACACCTGGAAACCCTCGCCAGCTTTAAGACACGATTGGGTGCTACATTGTTCCTGCTTCCATGAACTTAGTAAACGAATATGATTATACTGGAATTGTTCAATGTGGTCCAAACCAAATCCTGACCGGAAGATTTGTTAAAGGTCAAATTCTTCAAAGTCAGAGAAGCTGCCCCTTTAAAAGCGACATATCTGTCGCCTAGTTTTTACTGTGACAGGAGCACAAAACATAGGACTGTCCTGGCAAATTTGGGGCAGTTGGCAACAATGAATTTAAGGTGTCAAGGGTTCCTGTCTGACCACTGCATCCTAAGTCACCACCCAAGGTCACTTTATGGCTAATCCTGCTGTGTATTATGGGAATATATTGGCATAACAAACTGCAAAATTGAAAGTTTAACCCCTTAAGGACACATGACATGTGTGACATGTCAGGATTCCCTTTTATTCCAGAAGTTTGGTCCTTAAGGGGTTAAAGTGGCACTATAGTCACCAAAACAACTTTAGTGTAATGAAGCAGTTTTGGTGTATAGATCATGGTCCTGCAGTCTCACTGCTCAATTCATTGCCATGTAGGAGATAAATCACTTTGTTTATACAGCCATAGCCACACCTCCCTGCGTGTAACGTACACAGCCTTCCTAAACACTTCATGTAAAGAGACATCTAATATTTAAACTTACTGTAGATTTTCTAATCTCCTGCAGAGTATATTCCAGAAACACGTCAAGGTCAGTATGCCACAAACTGGGACGTCAAAAGCAAGTCAAAGGAAAACAGAACACGGTATTCATCGGCAAAATCGATTATATACAGAAAAAAAAACCATGAACAGATCTGAACATTAAACGATGCAGGTATATAAAGGCTTCACAGCAGTTGAAATGCATTTATTTACTGCTATAAAAAAGTAGAGCTTTTGATGCACATTGAGAGATTTAGTTATTTTTTCAATATACGTAGTAACAGTGTATCCTGCAAGTTCTTAGATAAGAGAAATCAGTGTCTAAAATAAAGAATTTAATCTCCAATTGAATATAGTTGGATAAGATGTTCAAATGATTTCATACTTTTTGATACAATGTTGACATTATTTTTTCAAAATATTAGAATATAAAAAAATACATAATACAAATATTTATGAAAAAAAAATTAAACATTAAAATATTTTTCAAAATATTAATTTTAGTGGTTTATCCAAAAATCTGAAATCATTTAAAATGCTTATCTAAAAATATTTAAATTTGGGTTTTAGATGGCAGTGTGTATGCCTCTGTTCGGTCGGTGGAAGTACATTTGTTTGATAAACCATTCTGATTACGATGTTTACATCAACAGTATTTATTGGGACGAATTCACAATAAACACCATCATGCAATTCTGACATTTCTTCTCTAATGATATTCATAAACTGTAATTACAGTAAATGTCACAAGTAGATTTCCTCGTTCCAAATAAGCTTGAAGCTTTTTCAAGATGACTAGTTCAATAGCTGGAAGACACCGTGGTACATCTATCAGATTTCTGGTTTTCATGCCCTGGGACTAAAGAAATCGTGGTAGAACGATGGGGGGAGAATTATATCTCCAAAGATCTCCAGTCTGGTAATTAGTTTTTACAAACAAATGTGACTGAAGACAATATGAAACTTCCTTATAATGCTTGATGCAATGTTTGGCAATAACAGGAGATATTTCTCGATTCACTGAGAGATAAGGAGCTCTCACAAATCAATTAATTAATTGCAATTCACAGCAAGAACATATTAACATGCTCAGAAAAAGTTAGCTCGATTTAGTGTTCATTCATACATTTTCTTTGTTGACTGTATTGTCTTCAATTTGATCTGTCAACCAACTGCACAACTTCCAGTAAATTTTTTTCTAGATCAACAACTAACGTTCTAAACACATCTCCTACTGGGTCTTTAGAAATTTAAATAAATATATAATAACCCACCCCTTCCCCCACTTTGAGTATTTCACTTCCCTGTGTGAGATGATGGCAGAATGCTATTGTCCTGTCTCCCATACCCCACTGCCTAGTTCTTAAACCTCAACCCTGCCATCTGCAGTAAGTTGATAACAGTAACTCAACTGTGGAGACTATGTTTTAACTGAATTTATTCCACCTTCAACAGTGGACCTACTAAGATTTGAACCAGTATGGTTTCTATCTTGTCTTGGCAAAGACATTAAAGGTCAACATGTAGCTGGGTTCACTTTTGAACGTTCGGTGAGGAAAAAAGACACAAGCAATATATGTTATGTTGTGGTAGACTTATTTTTCTTAGATTGCTACAATCATATGGTGCTGGCGTAGTGAATCTGTTTACTACGGGCCGTACAAGGACCCAATGGAGGTGCCAAGTGTACAGGTCCATCCACACTGCACAGTTGTTACGGTCTGCCTTGAGTGAGTCTCACACAAGGTTTACATATATATATATATATATATATATATATATTTTGTATATATACTACATTTTCTCATAGTAGAGCTATTTAACTCTTAAAAATCCAAAATGTTATTTAGAAAATAAAAAAATAAAATACATCACATGCATCATGTTAATTATGACTGCTATGGAAATGGACCTTCATTCGAAAAGAAGCGTAAGTGCATTGAGACATCCTTACCCTTTATTAACCTGCCAAACACTTTGCTATTTATCAGCTGGACTGGTTTCTTCCCCTGAGCCAGTTCTAACCTTCGAACATCCTGAATCCTCGCTTGAAATCACACGTGAGGCTTCTACAATCCCATACATCATGATGAGTTACACTGTTTAGAAGGTTATATATATATATACACTGACTAGCCACAACATTAAAACCACCAGCCTAATATCATGTAGGTCTCCCTCGTGCTGCCAAAACAGCTCTGATACTTCGAGGCATGAACCCCACAAGACCTATGAAAGTGTCCTCTGCTATCTGGCACCAAGACAAGTGTGTCTGCCCGGACTTGCCATCGGGCACACCCAGCAAATGCCTGGTGAGCAGTGATGGTCATGGACCGAGGCAGGCAGGGGAGTTCACAGGACCTCCCCGGCTGGTCCATGCAGGGCCCGCGCTATACAAGTGCCGGCCCTGCAGTATTCCATGACTGGCCGAAGGGGAGATCAAAGATCTCCCTCACTGGCCCATGTGCACAGACAGGCGGCTGGGGAGGGAGGGAGAGGAGGTCCTGGCGGAGCTCTATCTTGCTGCTCCACCGGGTTCCTCTTGCAAGACCCGGAGCGTTGCCATGAAAATGCCCCAGATCTTGCGAGATGGCAGCACGCCCCCCCGCACACCCTGCCAGGCTAAAGGTAAGAAGGGAGGGGGGATATAATGCCTCACACACTTCACTCTCACACATATTGCCCTCACACACATCACTCTCACACACAACATTCTCACACACACACACACACACAACACTCTCACACACATTACCCTCACACACATTACCCTCATACACACAGCTCACACACACATACACACACAGCTCCCTCACACACACACACACATTACCCTCACACACACACACACACACACAGCTCCCTCACACAAACACACAGCACCCTCACACACAGCACTCTCACACACACGCACATTTCACCCCTCACACTCACAGCATCCATCGCACACACACACTTTACCCTCACACACACACATACACACACACTGCACCCCTCACATACACGCTCACACTGCACCCCTCACATACACACTATACCCCTCACACATACCCACGGCACCATTCACTCACACAGAACCCCCCAACACACTGCACCACTCATATACACACACACACACACACACAATGCTTCCAAACACACACACACATATATATATATATATATATATATTACAGCACCCCTCACACAAACACTGCCCCTTAACACTCGTACTGCATCCCCTATACACACACTCTCTACAGCCCCTAGCCACACATGCATTACATTACACCACAAACACAAAACAACTAAAAGAAGTGTTTATTCATACAAAATGTAAAGCTCTTTATTAACAGATACTATAGTATGTACATGTGTTGTCCAGAGGGAAAGGGTGAATGGGGGCTGGAGGGGTGGTACATGGGGGGGTGCAATTTTGTTTTCTGCCCTGGTTGGCAGTAACTCAGGTTACACCACTGATTAGCAGCAGGTCCTTTTAATTCTGCATGTTGCAAGGTGGGGCCCTCACGGATTGGATTTGCTGTTCCGACAAATCCCAAAGATGCTCAATTGGATTAGGTTTGGAGAATTTGGAGTCCAAAGCAACAGCTCACATTCATGAAATCATTCCTGAACAATGTTTGCGGTGTAACAAGGTGCATTATCCTGCTGAACGAGACCCCTGCCATAACGGAACATCATTTCCATGAAGGGGTGTACGTGATATTTCCCAGCAGAACATTGCCTCCACCGGCCTGCCTTCTTCCCATAGAAAAATGACTTTGCCCACTAAGCTGTTCCAAGTGAGAAGACTTTATTTGCGGTTAGAGCAACCTTTCGGCTCCAAAAATTTGCCTTTTTCAAGCTTAAAGAGAGAGACAGTGCCACACAAATATTGTTTATGCATGGAAATTAGATAAATCCGAAACCGTAAACGGAAGTGACGCCAGGCGTAATAACGTCACTCGCGTCACGGTAAACGTTGCTATGGTAACTAGGAGGGGAATAAACAAGCTAAAAGACATTCAAGACCTCACGCAAGAGAGTACTCTAATCTCTAAAAAAGATAGCATACAAAGTAAAGTTATTTTGCGGAAAAAAAGAGTTCCTGTATTAATGAAGTCGGATTCATTATCTTTCCGTCTTCACTGATAGAAGGACTCTTTTTCACATAGCTCTGCATAGAAATCAAAACATTTCTGCAAATGCCTCAAATAAAAAATATGTAATTTTTGTTCTTTTTTTTCCCACAGCAGCTGTTGCCCTGTTTCTCTTTTACGGAGGTAATCGTTTTAGAACTATATCACACCTGTGTTACTTTTGTTTCAGCTCAGCTTTTATACGCTGCCTTCTCTAATATCTACATGAAAGACCCACATCTGTCCTATTTTCCAACAGTGAAATATCCTTATAGGCAGGCAGTAGAATAATGTACCAAATTTGTCCAGGAGCCCCCTCTATATGTCAGAGAGAGCTGCCACAGTGAGCAGTGACGTTCGGAGGGCAGATGACAATATTCTCCTGGGGGCATGGGCGCAGGATGAGGCTTGGAATGAACACAATCTATGTTGTCCCATTATTACACCTCTCACCTGGGGATACTGTATCTCTAATGACTGCATCTGTGCATTTCCCTCTGCAAGACAGTTTGTACTGGGGACAGAGATGCCATCAGACATGTCAGAAGAGGATTTCACACCTGAATGCAACTCTAGCCTTGTGACAGTATCGTCAATGTGAAAAAAACTAATACGAAAACAAAACAGGGCTTAATCAGGGGTGTAACTAGGAACCACTAGAGACCCTCGTGCAATAATATTAGGGCCCAAACTAATTGGTTGAGTGTGTGTGGAATTGGCTGGGAGTGATTGTGTGTGAGGTTTTGCTGGGTGTGATTGAGTGTAAGGATAGGCTAAATGTGACTGTGTGTGAAAGTTAGCTCAGTATATTGTGTTTGAGGGATGGATGAATGTGGAATTAGCTGAGTATGGTTGTGTGTAAAAGCAGGCTGAGTGTGATTGTGTGTGAGGGCAGGCTGAGTGTGATTGTGTGTGAAATATGGCTGAGTGTGGAATTGGCTAAATGTGATTGGGTGCGGAATTGGCTGAGTGTGATTGGGTGTGGAATTGGCTGAGTGATTGTGTGTGAGGGCTAGATGAGTGTGATTGAGTGTGGGTTTGGCTGAATGTGATTGGGTATGGAATTGGCTATGCGTGATTGTGTGTGAGGGCTAGATGAGTGTGGGTTTGGCTGAATGTGATTGGGTATGGAATTGGCTATGTGTGATTGTGTGTGAAAGCTGGCTGAGTGTGATTGTGACTTCTGAGACTGTAGATAAATCATATGCAAAGTTTTTTTAACGGTATTGATTCGTTTGGAAAAGATTGTTAAATCAAGAACATAATTAGCTTCAGTCTTACAGCCAAGTCCACCCTGCGGGCCCAGAGTTTTAAACTGCAAATATTTTAAATTTCTTATCGAAATTTTGGGAATCTTTATCATATGATTTAAAAAAACAAAAAACGTTGAACATGTTCCCTCCTTAACTGCAGTTTTTTTCTTATTTGCAGGGATTTTGTTATTAATTTTTCTAAGCACAAAGCTAAGTGAATCCAATTAAAAAGTGCATTTGTTACCAATGAGCTAATGTTTGTACAGCTCCGTGTCCCTAAATTAATGTCATCTCCATTTCCCGCAGAAATACCAATTTGCATTATTAATTTAGGTTTGTGTTGATGACTCTCTGCCAGTTGTGCCAGGAATTTAGTTTCTGCCCATTCGGTTTTTCAGACTGTGACCTTGTACCAGTTTGTCACATTATCTTCAAGATTCTAGAATATTGATCAGTACACAGCGCATTCTATTAACCCATTCAAGGCAATAGGGTACCTTATCTAGATTGGGTTAATAAAGTCAATGTTGGAATTGTCACATGTACAGAGTTTGCACAAACCGGCATTTTGACACAAATTACCTGGTTTATAAACCAATTAATAGGAGTGCGGCAGATAGCATTGTAAAACGCGACCAATCTCATTCTCTCATTACATTTTTATTGAGACTTGGTGAGTGAGGTGGGCAGATCTCTGATAGCTGGGTGATATATTGTAAAGGTTTATATAGCACAGTCACCTGCTTCACTAACTGTTAATATTAAACATTAAGGAAGTTTATTATTCACTAAACAGTTAAATTCTGTGACCTAAGGGAAAACACAGACCAAACGCAGCAATTCAACTGTCAGCGCATCACAATTCACACCTTAGTAAATAACATCCCACATTTTTCCCTCAAGACAGACATCCGACAGATAATACCTGTCTTTCATTAATTCATGTCAGGTTTCCCCGTGTCTCTGTGTTCTGCAAGACTTGGCCAGGTTTCTAGAAATTGATTCAGAGAAACTACTGTAATTAGCAATAATTGGACTTTACCACATTCTCTCACATTTTGAGAATTGTATCTAATTAAACTTACCTTCTGTCAACACTTGACTTTTCCCACGTCTTGATTCTTAGGTGCTGTCCCTTCACTTTGACAAATGTAAGCAGTGCCATTTCCGAGAAATTACAATGTTTACATGTCAGTCTGTGTCCCTCTAGAGCAGGATTCCCCAAACTCCGGCCCTCCAGATGTTGCTGAACTACATCTCCCATGATTCTATGAATGAAATAGATAGCCTGAGAATCATGGGAGTTGTAGTTCAGCAACATCTGGAGGGCCGGAGTTTGGGGAAGCCTGCTCTAGAGGCAGTTAGTCAGACAATCAATCACTCAGACCGCCACTAGAGGCATTTCCTCGTAAATACTTTTTAAAAAACATGAGAGTCTTTATGTTTGGCATCATGATGACGTTGAACGCAGTTGAATGTTTTACTATAAGGAGAATGGCGCTATTTGAAAGGCCAGAGATGATCCATCTGATTATCTCAGGTGAAGGAGGAGAGGCAAACTCGACAAGACCAGCACACCACTGAATTAAATGTTAGTTTAATTTTATTATTTTATTCTCTTCAGGGGTCCCTGGATCTAAAAGGCTGCAGGAGCAATCTTACGTTATACTTCCCTATATATTTTTATTAGATTTGGGTGTCCCTTTAAGAATAATTTGCAGAATATTTGTATCGAAGTGGTCTACTCAAAACATTCTAAATGGCAACAAGCTCTTTTTTGAAGACAGCGTGCACGTTACAAAGTCTTCAATAAGCAATTTGTGTATTTTTTAGTTTTTTTGTTTGTTTTTTTTAAGAGGGTTTTTTTTGTTGTTGTAACTACTGTGCACAATGGTAGCCGGTGTGAACAAGTGATAACATTTCTCTTTTGTAGTCAGGCTGTCTCTGTCTATGATAAAATGCTTTCATTTAGCAGGAATGATTAGCATAATAGCTTGCAAGGAACAATTTAATTAATGATCAGTATTCGCCTGCTAGTGTTTTATGTCTTTTAACTCTTGCTATTGGGTTAGTTGCTACGCAGTGATGTTTTTGGGGTAATAAATATGTACATGTGATTTTACTTGCTTGATGGAACTTGACAACTGAATTGCAAAATTCAGGCTAAAGAAGTCAACCTGTAATTTTTTTTTTCCCAAATCAGCTATTTTGGTCTGCATGCTGTTATCAAATGTCAATTCACTATAATGTCTCTGCTTAGTAAATAAACATCCTTAGTAGTGGCTGAAAAACCTTAGGAATCTGGAAAAAATAATTTATCTTTCATTATGGAAAAATCCCAAAACACAACAACTCAGGGTTTAGCAAATAAACCCCTATTTTTAAATAGTTTTCTTACAAGGTTAATATTCCTCAAAATTCACAGGGAATACAGTGACAAGGCCATTTAAAAAAATCTATTTGTTTTTTTGTCTTTTGACAGGATAATTTCCCCAAAACTTATTTGGACCCAAATATGGCTTTAAAAATATACAGGGTGGCCCATAGAGCCCTACCCATCGAGCAACACAGATACGCTGTATACATAAGATACATGGATGGATAGGGACTTATGGGCCACCCTGTAGAACTTTCCTTTCTAAGGGGGTGGTCTTGCTTCAGATGCACACCCTCCCAAAAATAGGAGCATAGAAATGTGAGAAACCAGATTGTGTTATGGTGCTGCATTGAGTCATAGATTAACAAAGCATTGACCACTTAGCACAATGATAATAATATGGAATTAGGACAATGCTGTCATCTTGGCTCAAGCTCTGTAGAAATTCTGTTTTCCTTCTTTGAAGCTGTAAATCAGTCTAGCGCTTTATGATGCAATAAATTAAAATAATTTTAGAAATGACAGCGAGGTGGAGAGGAAGATAACGTAAAAGTACAGGGAGGTCAACAGATGAGGAGAAGATATGTCCGGGATAATAAAAAAAGGCAGGTGATAGGAGGAAGGGTGTAGGTAGAGTGTTCGAAGTCCCAGTGATAAATATTATATTTCTTATGTTTAGCTGATGTGGGATGACATTCATACTCTCAGTAAATATTTCCATTCGGCCATGGGCCCCAGATTTTATGTAATGATTTAGATGTGTCTTGTAATGGTGTTGTGAGTCTATCCATTTCTATAGCTCCTTGGTCTTCCAAATGACCGTGGCTAGGAGAGGAACATTGGTTGAAGACCGACGTTCTCCAATTACTCTATGACCTGACACTGCTGTTCTGGTTGCCATTTTGTTTTCGGCTCTGGTGAGAGAGTCTAGAGGTTTGGAAAGTAAAAGTGCCCTTGTGTCTAAAGGATTATTGCTTATCTAAAATTTGTGACAATAAAGTTGCGATTTGAAGCCAAACGGGGTTTGAGCTTGGAGCATGTCCACCAACAATGTAAGAAATATCCTATTTCTCCCCAACCTTTCCAACTCAAGTTCGTGGAGAGCATCTGCATTCGTGACACTCGAAAAGGAGTCAAGTACCAGCGGAAGAGCATCTTATATACCAGTTCATTAGGATTGACGCATAGATAATTCCTCCCAAAAGTCCAACTAGTCACTAGACTCCACTGGAGTTCCCAGGTCTTTCCCCCATGCATTGATATATTTGTGTAGAGTGCGTGGCTATAGCAGTGTATAGAATTGAAATCTGACCTTTTGGGCTGGGGCTTCCAGGAAAGTAATTTCAAAAGTGGTAATGGAAGTTTAACAATTGGTAGAGAGGCCAGGTTGTGCAGTTAAATGTATTGAACATGATCAAAAGTTGTTAAAGGACCACTATAGTGCCAGGAAAACATACTCGAAAACATTCCCGCCTGGCTCTGGAAGGGGGAAAGGGGTTTAAACTTACCTTTTTCCAGCGCTGGGCGGAGAGCTCTCCTCCTTCTCTCCTCCTCCGATCCTCCCTGCCGGCTGAATGTGCACGCGCGGCAAGAGCTGCGCTCGCATTCAGCCAGTCGCATAGGAAAGCATTTACAATGCTTTCCTATGGACGCTGGCGTGCTCTCACTGTGAAAATCACAGTGAGAAGCACGCAAGCGCCTCTAGTGGCTGTCAATGAGACAGCCACTAGAGGGAATGGGGGAAGGCTTAACCCATTGCTATGTTTATTAAAAAATGGGTTAACCCTAGAAGGACCTGGCACCCAGACCACTTCATTAAGCTGAAGTGGTCTGGGTGCCTAGAGTGGTCCTTTAAAGTGGAGGATACTGGTAAGTCATTATAAACAACAATTTCTGGTTGGGAATATAAATGAAAGAATCAAGTAATGTCTCTGTCCAAGGGGGAACATTTTGTTATAAAATGGGATCTAAATAATGGGTAATGGCCGGGAAGGTGGGCAATATTGTCTTGGTATCCACATATAAAATGAGGGGATGTACACGCCAAAAATCTGTATGCTATTGTTGAATGGTGGGTAACTGAGTTGCTGTAAAGAAATGCTAATAATAATAAGGGGTAAACCCCAATTTTTGAGATTTTAAGACTACTTTGAGTCAATATGTGGCCAGTAAGATTGACCATATCTCCAGTCAATCAGTCATTAAGCTGCCAAGTCTGCCTTCGGCTGCTGAAATATGGCTGTTATCGGATTCAACAGTAGTTCAGCTGAATTTACATTGTAAATGAAATGATCGTGATATAATTAAAAGCCTCTCAAACACCTGCCTACAAAGATATCTTCCCCTAGGTAAATATTGACAAAGCATTGTCCAGCCATTAATCTAGATCAAACCATGAGTCATTCAATGATACGATTACTTAACAAAGGAACATAAAATCTGAGGAGAACTGGTACCTACTATTCTATCTACAATTGTTCTATTTTTTTTTATTTATTTTTTTATTAATCCTCTGTCCATCACCACTAAGGCAGATGAACTGCCGAACAGATTCACATGAGAGACATTAATCTGGCCTCCTGAACACCCTTGCTTGTTATTAACAACGTTAAGTAAGTTATAATCAACGTTCTAAGGTTTTATTTCTGAAGATCTGCAGTAGGTTTACTACTTTGGCCTAAAAGTTGGAATTCACGTTACATTCAAGTTCCTGAAAATTCAGATTGATGAATATCAGCCAGCATAGGACTATGAAACTAATAATGATGAGGCCAGTGGCTTTCCTTAGCAGATTAACTATTGGACCCATAAAGGGACACTCAACTGCCAAAATACAACATTAAAAAATAACTATTTAGTAGATAGACCACCAATGAAAACATGCGTGCATTTACTTATTCATTTTTTTATTCATCAGGGCATATCTAAAACCAGCTTGTAAAGGCTGCAGATCTCTTGCAAACCCTCCCCTTCTAACCCCGCCCAGACTTTCTGTGGCTGTCCAATCACAGACTTCCCAATGCAGCTCAATGAGGAGTCTTTGTAAGGCAGGTGCTCTGGAAAATTGCTGCCTCTTGAGTTTAGCTCCACTGAACTAATCAAACCAGGAAGTAACAGGACCTGTTGCCTGATTAACAGCCAGGGGGTGTAACAAGGTTAATTTATAAAAGTGCCAATTTCTATTGAAATTTGCACTCTTCATAAAATGAAAAAAAAAGAACACACTTTTCACACATAAATCATTTCAGGAAGCTAAACTGCTTCAGGGGTCTGGAGTGTCCCTTTAATGTAAGTGAAATCTCAGATAATCTGTTCAGTCAGTTTTTTTGTTTTTTTTCTTATACAAATTAAATGAAGGCAAGAAAAATTTGCAGTTATTCAACCAATGAGCCCTGCAGATGAAATAATTGCATTTAGCAAAAATCATTTTTTCCTGAAAAAAAAAATTAACAGAATAATCGTGTCGCTAAACCATAATGACTTTGTAAATGGATTCCTGGTTGTAGCCTCTGCAATAAAATTGTCTGAGAAACAAATAGACATTCTATGAAACCATTACACATAGTTTAGACGCGAGTGTAATTATGTGAATATAATATGTAACACTTAGCAGCTTTTAAAATGACCATTTAAGTCTTTGATCCCATTTTTCAAATCTTTAGTTTGTTTTAGTCATTTTTCAAATGTAAATTTTCCTGTAATTACAAATAACTATTTGAACAGTTTAAAGGTTATCTGGTCACGCATAAAAGAGATATTATTGAAAGAAAATAAAATGAGTACATTATGATAAACTGTAGTAGCATTTTCTAGCTTAAAATTTCTTACTGCAGATTAACTTCTAAAAACTTGATTATAGTGGCAATAGCACAGTGCAATTCTGACAACCATAAATAAATATTTTTTCAAAAAACACGTGTAAATGTAGGTTTCAATATGGTCAAGATTGTTTTGGCAATATGCAGTTACCTATAGTATTACCTTTGAAACACGGTCATAAACTTGATGTGTGTAATTCTATCAACAATTGGATATTGTTGCCTCCAGGATAGACATACCCAATGAGGCTTTCAAAGAAAAATGTGATTTAAGTCTATTCTCAGTAGAGTGATTAAAACTGAATGACTTATTCAAAATCACTACAGAGACAACATCAGTCTCTGTAAGATCTAAACAAAACATGGAGCTCATCTGAATTCCAAACAGAATTTTAATCAAAACATATTTGCATAGATTTTCCACAAGAAATCAAGTCGTCACATGTGATAATGTACTGGTTGATTTCAGTCTACTGTTAGATAATTATCAGGATGTTAATAACTGGCGATGGACGAAGTCACGCTGTTCCGATACTTTTACTATCACTTGTTCCACTAAGCAATGGAACCAATGGACGTTTATCAAATTCAGCAGCAAAAAGGGTCTTCATAAACTACAGAAAACGGCCTTCAAAATAATTAAAATGGTTATTTCAATCAAAGAAATGTTTTTTTTTCAGTAACCCAGTTCCTAGCCATCACCAAACTAAAGAAAATGCAAAATTCAAAAAACTAAACTAAACTAAAAATAAAACTGATCTGCGTTTCAGTCGGATTCTACTGCGCAGAATTCACTCCCCCCTCACTGAAGTGGGGGGGGATCTATGGTGAGGACGGGCACAGGAAAGGATATGGGCCGCACGGCCGAGGGCGGTGCTGCACTAAACTCCTGTGTGTGCCGATATCAGACGTCAAATATGCACAAAACTGACATTAGCCACCCAGAACTTTTGTCCCAGGCTGACTAATAATCCAAAATGATGCCCTGGAGGTGGAGTTATACCTCTGACAGCAAAGGGGTTAAACTCTGTACCAGTGGCGGATCCAGAAGCTAATGTAGGGAGGGGCACTGGCAGATCATTTTAAGAAACAATCCAGGCACAATAACCACTACAGCTCTCTGTAGTGGTTTTGGTGCCAAGAGTTGCTGTGGCACCCTCCCAGAGTAAGTAGTCAAACTGTTTTTAAAAAGTTTGATAACTTACCCAGGGTCTGAAGGGATAGGGGCTGTAGTGTGTATGTGTGTGAGGGGTGCAGTGTGTGTGTGAGGGTCGCAGTATGTGAATGGAGGGGTAGTGCGTGTGTGAGAGGGGTGCAGTGTATGTATGGGGTAGCAATTTGTATATTGGGAGCAGTGTGTTTGTGTGGAAAGGGTGCAGTGTGTGTATTGGGAGCAGTGTGTTTGTGTGTGAGTGGCGCATTGTGTTTAAGGGGGGCAGTGTGTGTATTGGGGGCTGTGTGTGTTTGGGGGCTGTGTGTGTGGGGCTGTGTGTATGTAAGTGTGTGGCTGATGGCTGTGTGTATGTAGGGGGCTGTGTGTGTGTTTAAGGGGGCAAGGGGGTGTGTGTGTGTAGGGGGCTGTGTGTGTGGGGGCTGTGTGTGTAAGGGGGCTGAATGTATGTAAGGGGGCTGTGTGTGTGAGGGGGGCCGTGTTTGTGAGGGGGGCTGTGTGTGTAAGGGGGGGCTGTGTGTTTGTGTGTGGTGCAGTGTGTAGGGGGTTATAGTTTGTGTGAGGGGATGGGGGCAGATTAAAGATATACCCTTCTTACCTTTGCTGAGGGAGGGGGAGACATTGCTTTCTTTCCATTCCCTGGTGGTTCCATTCAGGCTAGAGTTCACTCTCGCGAGAACGGAGCGTTGCCATGGTAACCGTGGCAACGCTGCATGCTCGCAAGAGGAGAACCCGGTGGAGCTGCAGGTAAGAGCTCCCCTGGGTTCTGTCTCTCTCTCCCTCCCCTGCCGGCTGCCAGCAATGTGCCTGTGGGCCGGGGAGGGAGATCACAGATCTCCCCTCCAGTCCGTGATGGCAATCAGCAGGGCTGGTGCTTGAATGGCGCCATCCCTGCATGGGCCGGCAGAGGAGGGCCTCGGCTTCACTATTTTCTTGGGGGTGGCAATTGCCCCATTGCCCCCCTCTCTGGATCCGCCAATGCTCTGTACGTGCAGCATTTCATAGTGCAACACTGCTAAAACAGACTAACTGAAGTGGTCATGGTTCTCGGAGTAACCCTTTCATTAGACAATAACACAAAACATTGCAAAGGGTTTGTGAATGAGCAGAACTAACACCACACAAAGCCCACATGATTTGATGTCTCCAAATATAGAGAGAGTCACGCTTTATCAATTAATGCAAATATATTACAAATACAAAGATAAATATAAGCTCTGCCTAAAATGTCTGGTTTAACCATACTTAAAGAATCATCCAAGCTCACCAATGTCAATCTGAAACACAACTGGTTAATGACACAAATGTCACATGTTACCATAATCACTTCGCTCAAACAGACAGGACCATTCCTAGATGGGTACATTTTATTTGTAATCTCCATCTCGTGATTGTTTGATTTACAACAACGATAAGTTAAGACTAGTTTTAAGACTATAATGATTTATAAGTTCGGTGCGGGTGGCAAGTTTTAAAGAATCTGTTGCTAAAATTTTACAACCTTAAGGGTTTAAGTGTGAAATTAAGGGAAATCAAATCAAATGAAAAAAATAAATTAAAACATTTTAGGCCACGTTTGCCACATTAAAACATGGATAATTTGGATAATTTTTCAAAATTGACAAAAAAATTTTTTAAAAATTCCACTTTAGTAAATGAGCCTGCTAGCATCAGTCTCTTATCTAAAACTGAGAGACAGCAGTACTTTGTGGGAGTGAGTTACGACCATCATTACTGGAAACAAAGCAACGCTTACAGACAATCAGGATTGCAATTTAACATCTTCTATTGACAGATATAAAGAAAAAAAAATCCTAAAATTTTTTCTATATACAATACTCAACCATATGTACAGCGCTGTGGTATATGTTGGCGCTTTATAAATTCCAGTAATAAATAAATGTGCTATTTGGCCAGCATCAACATTCTTCTAAGTAGTCTTAACTTCACTAAACAACCTTGAGATCTTTTCATCTGCACATTTATAGCCTGACATTTAATATTCTCAAACTTATACAAGCATATATTACAGAGTACCTTTATACATATACAGTATAGCTCATAAATATTTACTGCTGTTAACCAAACAGCTTCATTAACAACCCCAATGCATTGAGTAGTAACACTGTCAGTAAACAAATCTGTACATTAGGATAAAATTATTCTAATGAGTCTGGCAGTTCAATGTCAAAACATGGTGAGATATGCAAGATCACATATTATACTGGAGTTCTGAAGGTCTAGGAAATAGGCAGATAGCTCACACACAAAAAACCACACACACATTACAGAAAAAAAAATCACAGATAAATTATAACAAACTTAATTTACTATGATTGAGCCAATGGTCCCAAAAGCATTCCAGACAAACAGAGCCAGGGATCTTTGTAATTGACAGTTATTGGCAAGTTATTAAATACAATATATCACTTATAATACACAATGAAGTACACTAGCTGGTGTGATCAGTGTGTCTGCAGTACTATAGATGTATCTGCATTGGCTGAATCCCATTCAGAATGTGGGGAGAGGGAGCTGGGGGCTTGAATTGCTCTGATGACAAAGTCTTACATTTCGACTGCTGTGTCCAGTCAGTATCTCAGTTTTCAGAAACCTTTAGTTACATTACTAGCCCCAAATTTCTGATAACTCTATTACTTTGATTATAGGAGGCAGCCCAGAGAGATCAGTATTTTAGCTCCATGATTTAATAAATGCAATCTGTCAGAATAATCTCCATTTCGACCCCCCCTCCCCCAAGCTTGGTCTGCAGACTAACTGTGAGTGATAGAGCATGGCTAAGAAAGGGTTAACAGTGATTTTTATTGAAGAAATTCGATCCTTTATTTTGTGTCTAGACATTATTGTTCTGACTTAAAATTCTTGCAAACTACACATCCTCTATAAATTGAGGTTACACTAAGCAATGGGAGACAAGGTCATATGGACTGAGATCCACTATAACTGAACCAGGTAAGTCTGGGATCTCTCCATAACCCATGGTGCTGAATACAAAGTATCCCTGACATTAAACAAGGTAAGTGTGAGAGCTGTCCTGACCCCATTCTGTCGGATACAGTGTGATTGATCCAGGTAAGTGTGTGAGCTGTTGGATACAGTGTGATTGATCCAGGTAAGTGCGTGAGCTGTTGGAAAAAGTGTGATTGATCCAGGTAAGTGTGAGAGCTGTTGGATACAGTGTGATTGATCCAGGTAAGTGTGTGAGCTATTAGATACATAGTGATTGATCCAGGTAAGTGTGTGAGCTATTGGATACAGTGTGATTGATCCATGTAAGTGTGTGAGCTGTTGGATACAGTGTGATTGATCCAGGTAAGTGTGTGAGCTGTCGGATACAGTGTGATTGATCAAGGTAAGTGTGTGAGCTATTAGATACAGTGTGATTGATCCAGGTAAGTGTGTGAGCTGTTGGATACAGTGTGATTGATCCAGGTAAGTGTGTGAGCTGTTGGATACAGTGTGATTGATCCAGGTAAGTGTGTGAGCTATTAGATACAGTGTGATTGATCCAGGTAAGTGTGTGAGCTATTGGATACAGTGTGATTGATCCAGGTAAGTGTGTGAGCTGTCGGATACAGTGTGATTGATCCAGGTAAGTGTGTGAGCTATTAGATACAGTGTGATTGATCCAGGTAAGTGTGTGAGCTGTTGGATACAGTGTGATTGATCCAGGTAAGTGTGTGAGCTATTAGATACAGTGTGATTGATCCAGGTAAGTGTGTGAGCTGACCCCATGCTATTAGATACATAGTGACTGACCCAGGTAAGTGGAAGAGCTGACCCCATGCTATTAGATACATAGTGACTGACCCAGGTAAGTGGAAGAGCTGACCCAATGGTATTAGATACATAGTGACTGATCAGGTAAGTGTGTGAGCTGACCCCATGTTATTAGATACATAGTGACTGATCAGGTAAGTGTGTGAGCTGACCCCATGTTATTAGATACATAGTGACTGATCAGGTAAGTGTGTGAGCTGACCCCATGCTATTAGATACATAGTGACTGATCCAGGTAAGTGTGTGAGCTGACCCCATGTTATTAGATACACAGTGACTGATCAGGTAAGTGTGTGAGCTGACCCCATGTTATTAGATACATAGTGACTGATCAGGTAAGTGTGTGAGCTGACCCCATGTTATTAGATACATAGTGATTGATCAGGTAAGTGTGTGAGCTGACCCCATGCTATTAGATACATAGTGACATATCAGGTAAGTGTGTGAGCTGACCCCATGCTATTAGATACATTGTGACTGATCAGGTAAGTGTGTGAGCTGACCCCATGCTATTAGATACATAGTGACTGATCCAGGTAAGTGTGTGAGCTGACCCCATGCTATTAGATACATAGTGACTGATCAGGTAAGTGTCGCTGTCCTGACCCCATGCTATTAGATACATAGTGACTGATCAGGTAAGTGTCGCTGTCCTGACCCCATGTTATTAGATACATAGTGACTGATCAGGTAAGTGTGTGAGCTGACCCCATGTTATTAGATACATAGTGACTGATCAGGTAAGTGTCGCTGTCCTGACCCCATGCTATTAGATACATAGTGACTGATCAGGTAAGTGTCGCTGTCCTGACTCTCTGGTGCTGAACACACTGTGTCCTATAGATACATAGAGAGCAGAGGCTGTTTCAGCACTAAGGACAGCCCCAGCTCCCTCCTCACACTGCGGCCATGCTCACAGGGAGACCCCCCTCTCCCCATCCACTTACCTGTCGTCATTCTGGAATGTCTGATCCCCCAGCAGTAAGTCCCTGAAGCGGTACCTGGGGGGCAGTGGGGGCACCTCCGTCTCCAGCTCGTTCATTTTCAGGGAGCTGATGTCTAGGATGACCCCAGTCTTGTCAGGTGCCAGCCTGCGGGGAGGAAGCAGAGGGTTACTGCAAGTTTCTCGGTGTTTACAGAAATGCTCACTCAGACAAAGCCACCTCCCTCTCCTCCCAAACAACCCCCCAACCTCGGGCTCCTTACATCAGGGATAGCGGGAGCCCAAAGCTGGCATGGCAGGAGCCCCCTCAGTATGCAGCCACTTCCAATGCAGCATCAGTGACAATGTATCCAGCCCAGGCTCCTGGTGACAATGTATCAGTGACAATGTATCCAGCCCAGGCTCCTGGTGACAATGTATCAGTGACAATGTATCCAGCCCAGGCTCCTGGTGACAATGTATCAGTGACAATGTAGCCAGCCCAGGCTCCTGGTGACAATGTATCAGTGACAATGTATCCAGCCCAGGCTCCTGGTGACAATGTATCAGTGACAATGTACCCAGCCCAGGCTCCTGGTGACATTGTATCAGTGAGAGTGTAACCAGCCCAGGCTCCTGGTGACAATGTATCAGTGAGAGTGTAACCAGCCCAGGCTCCTGGTGACAATGAATCAGTGACAATGTACCCAGCCCAGGCTCCTGGTGACAATGTATCAGTGACAATGTACCCAGCCCAGGCTCCTGGTGACAATGTATCAGTGAGAGTCTACCCAGCCCAGGCTCCTGGTGACAATGTATCAGTGACAATGTACTCCTGGTGACAATGTATCCAGCCCAGGCTCCTGGTGACAATGTATCAGTGAGAGTGTCCAGCCCAGGCTCCTGGTGACAATGTATCAGTGAGAGTGTACCCAGCCCAGGCTCCTGGTGACAATGTATCCCAGCCCAGGCTCCTGGTGACAATGTATCAGTGAGAGTGTACCCAGCCCAGGCTCCTGGTGACAATGTATCAGTAGAGTGCCAGCCCAGGCTCCTGGTGACAATGTATCAGTGACAATGTACCAGCCCCGGCTCCTGGTGACAATGTATCAGTGAGAGTGTACCCAGCCCAGGCTCCTGGTGACAATGTATCAGTGACAATGTACCCAGCCCAGGCTCCTGGTGACAATGTATCAGTGAGAGTCTATCCAGCCCAGGCTCCTGGTGACAATGTATCAGTAAGAGTGTATCCAGCCCAGGCTCCTGGTGACAATGTATCAGTGAGAGTGTATCCAGCCCAGGCTCCTGGTGACAATGTATCAGTGAGAGTGTACCCAGCGCAGGCTCCTGGTGACAATGTATCAGTGAGAGTGTACCCAGCCCAGGCTCCTGGTGACAATGTATCAGTGAGAGTGTACCCAGCCCAGGCTCCTGGTGACAATGTATCAGTGACAATGTACTCAGCCCCGGCTCCTGGTGACAATGTATCAGTGAGAGTGTACCCAGCCCAGGCTCCTGGTGACAATGTATCAGTGACAATGTACCCAGCCCAGGCTCCTGGTGACAATGTATCAGTGAGAGTCTATCCAGCCCAGGCTCCTGGTGACAATGTATCAGTAAGAGTGTATCCAGCCCAGGCTCCTGGTGACAATGTATCAGTGAGAGTGTATCCAGCCCAGGCTCCTGGTGACAATGTATCAGTGAGAGTGTACCCAGCCCAGGCTCCTGGTGACAATGTATCAGTGACAGTGTACCCAGCCCAGGCTCCTGGTGACAATGTATCAGTGACAATGTACCCAGCCCAGGCTCCTGGTGACAATGTATCCAGCCCAGAGTGTGACTATCCAGCCCAGGCTCCTGGTGACAATGTATCAGTGACAATGTACCCAGCCCAGGCTCCTGGTGACAATGTATCAGTGACAATGTATCCAGCCCAGGCTCCTGGTGACAATGTATCAGTGAGAGTGTACCCAGCCCAGGCTCCTGGTGACAATGTATCAGTGAGAGTGTATCCAGCCCAGGCTCCTGGTGACAATTTATCAGTGAGAGTGTACCCAGCCCAGGCTCCTGGTGACAATGTATCAGTGACAATGTACCCAGCCCAGGCTCCTGGTGACAATGTATCAGTGACAATGTACCCAGCCCAGGCTCCTGGTGACAATGTATCAGTGACAATGTACCCAGCCCAGGCTCCTGGTGACAATGTATCCAGCCCAGGCTCCTGGTGACAATGTATCAGTGAGAGTGTACCCAGCCCAGGCTCCTGGTGACAATGTATCAGTGAGAGTGTACTCAGCCCAGGCTCCTGGTGACAATGTATCAGTGAGAGTGTATCCAGCCCAGGCTCCTGGTGACAATGTATCAGTGAGAGTGTACCCAGCCCAGGCTCCTGGTGACAATGTATCAGTGAGAGTGTACCTAGCCCAGGCTCCTGGTGACAATGTATCAGTGAGAGTGTACCCAGCCCAGGCTCCTGGTGACAATGTATCAGGGATGACACTGAAAGAATGGCTAGATACTCCTTGATGCAGACTGAGATTCATGGCACAGGTAGTCCATAGATCAAGAGTGCTATTATTTCAGTAAATTATTGCTAATCACACAGTCTCTTGTTAATATATATAATAATAATAATAATAATAATAATAATAATAATTATTATTATTAGTTTGTTTTTTGGCTTCTGACGAATCTCATCTATCTCTAGAGAAAAGTGACCCCTTTTCAAATAATATTTTGTGAAGAATTTTTAGAAAACAAACCTACCCAGTCATTAAACTGCCATATATGCTAATATCATTATATGTGTTACAAAACTGCATCACGGTACACGATCACCCCTGTGTACATTTCGTTAGAAATAAATTAATATTGAAACTGGCACGTTGTGACTTTAGCATCTGTTAGTAAATCTAATTTGTTCTGGTTTCACGTAGTGTCATTTTTCTTGTGTTTATTAAACAATGAGTATGTTTGCTTTCTTCAATTTCTGGTAAGCTTCAAAGTCAGACGACAGTGATAGCTTTATAAATATATTTATTGATCTTAATACATAAAATAAAAACCCTTGATCTATTGGGAGAATTCAATGCAGAATTCTGACTGAGGATATATCCAGTGACAATCCATAGATCCCATTGTACAGCGCTACGGAATCTGATGGCGCAATATAAATAATAAAATAATAATAATACTTGGTCACATAGAAAATCATTCTGTATACATTTCTTTGGATAAAATATTAGCAAAATCAGGTTAATTCCTAATGTAATGTGTTAAAGTATATTTTTAAACCATTCTTGATATTGGAGAGTGATAATCAGAAAGTAACACAACTTTTAAAAGATAAAAGCAAAATATTCTGAACACGCTTTTTAATACACCTCTATTTCTCGCTCTTTTTATTTATTTATTTGAATAAGCCTCCGTTTTTTTAATTGTACATGAGAAGATGTAGCAACTACTTTTCCCTCATGGGAGGGTGATTTTAGGCAAATTTTGGCAATGGGTGGAACATAAGGAATGTTTCATTTCAGTTGCGAAGCTACAAACCATCAGTCAATAGAATCCCACAAAATGGCACACTGCTGGCATCATGGACAGAGGAGAACAAAATGGCTGCTCCCAGGTATTTAAATAAAGGTAAGTGGCAACGGGGGGAATATTATCATTAATATACAAGAGGTACAAGGGAAGAAAACTGATAGAAAAACAGATATAATAGAACCACATAAGAAAAACAATTGCATTAAACACTTTTTTTTTTTTAATTTGTCACCTCAGGCGGGTTTCCTTTGCAGTCTCCACTAGCAAACATTCTCTTATATACATATACATCACAACATACATTTAAAATGTACATCCCGGCTGTCATAAGCCTCCATAGCTGCATTCCCTCCCCCCCACTATAATTCACCAAGTTTTCTTTTCACAGGATGCTGACCGTTTTTGCAGAAATGCAACAGTTCTCAAAGGGTTTTAAAAGTGCCAAAGACACCATTGTAAAGTTGAGAATGGCTACGACAAAATGGAGGACAGGCCTGCAAGGATTGGCTGGTCTCAACTCCAACCAGTTGGTCACAAGTGTTAAAAAACAAAAAATCCTTGCAATTGGGAATTGAGTAGAAATAACAGGGAATGGCCAAGTGTGCACCAGAATAACTGATTTGAAATAATTCTAGTGAAATCAAAGGTCTTTGCGTGAGCAGATTTTAAGCACTGTATGGAATGTTTGCAGAGCAGGCATGAATGTACTAGTTAACAAACTGTCACAAGGTCATAACCCAACTTACAGGAATGGCAAGTCCTACAACCAGAGGTTCTAGATAGACCTATTACTGGGACTTAATGTGAAAAAAGATAAAGACGAAGTCAGTAATAGCCAATGTTAGTAATATAGAAATACAGATAAACGGAATTACACGCCAGATCAGGATATTAGAAATAAATAAAGTCAGAAACAAGCCGAGGTCAATATCAAAATATATCAAGAGAGACTTACTATAAGCACTAATGTGTTTCAAGGCAGAAACCATGATAGGGCAATGAACAAGGACCAAAATTAACTTTATACAGGCTAACAAACTTTCTGATTGGTCCACGTCATCTCTGCCACTCCAAATTGATAGGATATGGGGTCGCCAAGATGACATGGTCACGTTAAGGGTGGGCGTGATGTCACGTGATTTGGATTATCAAAGGACACGGCAAAACAGTGGGCAGAATTCGAAAGAACAAAGGGAAAAAGCGTCCTTAACACAATCGGCCCGCGCGAAGCAGGAGGAGGAGCAGTTCGCCGGCCAATACCATTTGTATTCCCAGTACAGGTTGCCCAGCTGCGTAATGCATTCGTTCTGCACGAACTAGGAAGGGGAGTACGTGGCCGAGTAAAAGAATAACATAAAACTTAATAAGTACTATTAGATACTCTAAAACTTAAACACTAAAAGATACAGTCATACATTTTGAACGTTTTCCCTTAAAGGGACACTATAGTCACCTGAACAACTTTGGCTTAATGAAGCAGTTTTGGTGTATAGAACATGCCCCTGCAGCCTCACTGCTCAATCCTCTGCCATTTAGGAGTTAAATCCCTTTGTTTATGAACCCTAGTCACACCTCCCTGCATGTGACTTGCACAGCCTTCCATAAACACTTCCTGTAAAGAGAGCCCTATTTAGGCTTTCTTTATTGCAAGTTCTGTTTAATTAAGATTTTCTTATCCCCTGCTATGTTAATAGCTTGCTAGACCCTGCAAGAGCCTCCTGTATGTGATTAAAGTTCAATTTAGAGATTGAGATACAATTATTTAAGGTAAATTACATCTGTTTGAAAGTGAAACCAGTTTTTTTTTTCATGCAGGCTCTGTCAATCATAGCCAGGGGAGGTGTGGCTAGGGCTGCATAAACAGAAACAAAGTGATTTAACTCCTAAATGACAGTGAATTGAGCAGTGAAATTGCAGGGGAATGATCTATACACTAAAACTGCTTTATTTAGCTAAAATAATTTAGCTGACTATAGTGTTCCTTTAACCCCTTAAGGACCAAACGTCGGGAATAAAAGGGAATCATGACATGTCACACGTCATGTGTCCTTAAGGGGTTAAATAATTTTTTTTTCATAATTAGTTATATACAAGGACTAATAATGCAAAACAAATGTCCAGTGCCCCTATGTTTTTATTTCTGAACACTTACCGCTAAGCATTGTTTTGTGAGCTCTCCAGCACTGCATGGGTTAAGAAGATGATTTTTTTTTTCACTATAACATTACTGGACGGCTCACAAACAATGGTGGTTTTAAGTAGCTTTGTAAGATTTGAAATGTGCATTTTATGTATAAATATTATATATAATTTGACTTTTTAAAGCAGCACCACTGTTTAGAAATATATGTTCTGTGACCCCCAAAAATCCATTATTTTCTTACCGTGTTTAAAGACATTTCCAAATCCTTAGAAATAACCATTAATAAAAATGTGAGGTTTCATTAAACATTCCGAACAAGGCACTGGAAAAGGTATGACCTTTCATCCTAAATTCTGCAACTTGTTTATTCTCTTGAGCAAATTTATTAAGGCGGATTGTTTGTTAAATAATCTACTACCCGTTAATACAAAAGTAAATACTCACAAGACTAACCTTATAAATCATTAAACCATATCTATTTTGAAAGATTTGCTATAATAATAATAATAATTCTTCTTATTATTATTATAATATTCGAGTGGTGTTTCCATGCTCATTAAACTTTTAAGGTTTATGCATTAAAGTCCAAATTGTAGCAAAATAAATTCCGAATGAAATGAAGACACATAAAGCTGATATGGAAAATGTCTACACCTGTAGAAATGTAGCCGTAGTTATTTTTCTCAGAATTTTGTCACTTGGTTTCAGTTCACTGTGATTCAGAGTATACTAATTAAAACTCTTTGTTCTTTCTCCCACATCTGTAAATATATTTTAATTAATTATTAATAAAAATTAACTACTCATTTATAATTTAAAAGAAAATGATTATTTTATAAACGGATTGATTTATACATATTTCATATTGTATTTCATAAATAATTCGCAATTCTGTATATTAAATGAACAGTCCAAGTACCATACACACTACTGGTCACATTAGTGGTTATGGTGCGAGAAGTGTCCTAGCGCTCCCCACCACTATTGTAAATAGTCATGATGATTTGGGATGGTTTGGTGTCTTGCCTGGGGTCTGCCGGATACCACTTCTCAGCTTCATTACTAACACCGGAGAACCAGATGTTCCTAATGCAGAACGTAGCTCACTGGCTGAGAGCAATCAGCTGACGCTCATAGCGATGAGCTAGCCCTGCACTGTAGGCAGAGATTGGCGCCCCGGTGGACCCCCAGGTGTATTATATGTGGTCTGCTTATCTTGTAGATACATATTGCAAATCTGTGTACTGCTTGGTGTGGAAAATATTCTGCTCCATACGAAAAAAATCTGGCTCCATATGACAAGCATCTAAAGAAGACAAATCCCAGGCCGTCACTTTAATTACAGTATATTCTTTGGTCCTACATCTGGGATGACGGATGTGGCTGTCAAATAGCTCGAGAATCATAGATGATACAGTCTATCTCATACAAGTAAACAGAACAGCTTATTCCCATGAGAATCTCTGGATTATTTCCCAGTTTGACGATCGGGATCTACATTTGCAAGTTATCTGTTGGCCCAGCAGAACTCGCTCTTTGGGGAATGAAGTCCATATTCTTAGCATTTGGTCAGACCACAGCTTTTACTATAAAGCATAATATTATAAAAAAAGTGCCTTCACTTCAACAAAAAAGGCTTGTGGTTTTTGTGTAACAGTATGTGCATGTGTGTGCTCATTCATGTCTGTCTGTATGTACATTCATGTCTCTGTGTGTGTTTGTGTGTATATTTATGTCTATGTCTGTCTGTGTACATTCAAGTCTGTGTGTGTACATTCATGTCTGTGTCTGTCTGTATATACATTATGTCTGTATCTGTGTACATTCAAGTTTATGTGTGTGTGAGTGTGTGTACATTCATGTCTGTCTGTGTACATTCAAGTCTGTGTGTGTGAGTACATTCCTGTCTGTGTATACATTATGTCTGTGCACATTCAAGTCTATGTGTGTGAGTGTGTGTACATTCATGTCTGTGTCTGTCTGTATATACATTATGTCTGTGTATATTAAAGTCTGTGTGTGTGAGTGTGTGTACTTTCATGTCTGTGTACAATCAAGCCTGTGTATGTTTGTGGATTCACATTAATGTTTGTGTGTTTAAGTGCACACCTGAAATAAAAGTATTTTAGATCATTTAAAATGTTTGGGGTTTGATGTTAAAGGTTCACTACTGGACTACAGTGAAATGAAAACTGGTGGTTTTTTTTTTTTTTTATAATTTTTGCTAAAATACCCTAGCTGTGATATTGCTGAGTAACATTTAATGATTTAGTCTGTATTTTAGTGTTTCATTGAATAAACATTGAATGGCAATGCATTAAAAACCTCATTCCAAAATGTAGACACATTTAGCACAGCTGTGAATAAAAGGGAGTTGAATTACTTCCTCAAATTTAAATTTTTTGCCTAAATTTTGCAAAGCAGATTTCAATTTACTAGAGTTAGACAATGTAACAAGATAAATTCAAATAAAATAAACCCACACTGTCCCCACCATCAACCCCAGCATCACAGAGAAGGGCGGGTTTCCAAAATCTAACAATCTGGTTGTTCACCGAGGTTAACTGTCAAATTGGATTTCATCCCCAATACAATATACGTCTTCCCAACACCGGGCCGATCCAAATGGTTTTTATGCAATACAGTTGCTAATAACTATACGATGTTGCAGGCATTGTATGTGTCTGGTATCGGCTTGCACAGAATGATGTCTGTGATTTTATAAGGGAGTCTAATGTTCTTTAACTTTAACTGTAAAAATATAAATAAAAGAGACAGATTTTCTCCAAAGCTCGCTCAGCTTCGCTTACTTCGATCAGAGCAATGCATTGATGACCAGCTGACGAGGAAAGGGTTGTCAGCCAAACGGCAGACGGTTTACATTAGTAATTAAAGGTTTGCACTGTAACGGCAGACATGGCATAGCTTGCCGCGACACAGCCCAACTGCTCCAGAAAATCACTAAAGTGGAATTGAAACCCTCCCGCAGATCCAAGGCCGTCTCTCCAGCTGCGGAAACCTCTGTGTGCCCCTGGGGGCAAGTGTGGATTTATAGTGCTCGGGATGTAATACCTTGCTCTGATTAAAACATGGTCTGATTGCAGTGTGACAGGGTGGCACTGGGAAGTAAGTGTGACAGAATTGGAGGAGATTAATGTGACAGGGTGAGTGTGGCATAGTTGGGGATGTTTCACAAGTTGGGGTGAATGTGTCATGTTTGGAGGAGGCAGTGTGACAGAATGAGATTACGGGGGTTAATGTAGCAGGATTAGAGGCCTTAATGGAAAAGAGTGAGAGTGACAGGGTTTGGGGTGAGTGTGGCACAGTTGGAGGGCAGGATTGGAGGGGTTTATGTGGTAGGGTGAGTGTGACAGGGTGAAGGGGATGAGTGGAACAGACTGATAAAGGATGAGTGTGACAGGGTTGGGGACTGTGTGCGAAAGTGCAAGAGAAGGTTGAGTCAGACCGGATTGGGGGGTTAATGATATGGGGTAATTGTGATAAAGCAGGGGCAGGAGAACTTGGTATGGTTGTAGGGGGTGAAAGTGTCAATGTTAGGAGGGTCTAATGTGAGTGCGGCTGGGTGAAAGGGATGACAGTGTGTGGGGCTGAAAGTGGTTTTGTAATTGTGTTATTGTAAGAAGTAACAGTGTGTGCCTGTGGGGGGGGTGACAGTGTGTGCGTGTAGGAGTGTCAGTGTGTGCGTGGGGATGATAGGGTGGGGGTGTCAGTGTGTGTGGGATGATAGGGTATGGGTGGGGATGGCAGAGTGTGTGTAGGGTATTTGTGACAGGGTGCGTGTGTGTTGGGGGGCTGTGACAGGGTTTGTGTGTGCTGGGGGCTGTGACAGGGTGTGTGGAGGGGTGACAGGGTGTGTGGGGGGCTGTGACAAGGTGGGTGTGGGGGCTGTGACAAAGTGGAAGGGCTGTGAGTGGAGGGGTGTCAGTGTGTGTGGGGATGATAGGGTACGGGTGGGGGTGGCAGGGTGTGTGGAGGGTATTTGTGACAGGGTGCGTGTGTGTTGGGGGGCTGTGACAGGGTTTGTGTGTGCCTGTGGGGGGTGACAGTGTGTGCGTGTAGGAGTGTCAGTGTGTGTGTGGGGATGATAGGGTGGGGGTGATAGTGTGTGTGGAGGGGTGTCCGTGTGTGTGTTAAATGGCTGTGACAGGGTCTAGAGGGGGTGGAGGGGCTGTGACAGGGATAAGTGGGGTGGAGGGGTTGTGACAGGGTAGGGAGGTAGAGGACTGTGACAGGGTGTAGAGGGGCCAGTGGGATGGAGGGCTGTGACAGGGGTAAGTGGGGTGGAGGGGTTGTGACAGGGTAGGGAGGTGGAGGGCTGTGACAGGGTGTAGAGGGGCTGTAACAAGGGTTAATGGGATGGAGGGCTGTGACGGGGGAAGCTGGATGGAGGGGCTGTGACAGAGTGTAGAGGGGAGTTCAATGGCTGTGACAGGGGTCAGTTGGGTGGAGGGCTCTGGCAGGGGTAAATGGGGTGGAGGGGCTGTAATAGGTGTAAGTGGGGTGGAAGGCTGTGGCAGAGGTAAATGGGGTGGAGGGCTGTGGCAGGGGTAAATGGGGTGGAGGGGCTGTGACAAGGGTAAATGGAGAAACAAAAGCATTAGGCGCTCACTGTAGTAGCATAAACAATAAGAACGGGCAGCAGTAACCAATACATGGACTCCCAACCTTGTAACAAGATAATGTGAACAGAAAAAAAGGGGGAAACCGCGCCCTAGACAGTGTGATGTAAATAATATACGTACACAGATCTTATGATGACAGTCTCTTAACAGCTGACATTTACCAGAGCTAACTCGGACCAATCCCCGTCTCGGGATATATACGGAGCAGTAGGCATCTTGACAGTCTCAGGCAGATAACATACAAAGAGACATAGAGAATCCAAATAGTGCAATATATATTGGTAAAGTAAATACAATGAATGAGTATCTAGAATGACGTACTAGAGCATGACTTGCTCTAGTTAATGTAGCGCAGGTGGTATAATCCCCACCAAGGGATGTGATAGTGACCAGGAAATAAAGGAATGGAAATCCAGAGTGATGAAAAAATGAAATATACTGTAAAAGGCTTCTTCAGAAGTGTCAGAGTACATGTCTCACTGCGTTTTCAAGGTTATCAACTAAAATGTGAATTGTCAGAAATTGAAAGATCGCCGTGTATTCATTTAACCCCTTAAGGACCAAACTTCTGGAATAAAAGGGACTCATGACATGTCACACATGTCATGTGTCCCATGTGTGACATGTCATGATTCCCTTTTATTCCAGATGTTTGGTCCTTAAGGGGTTAAGGGGTTAAACTACTTTGACCTAAAAATTTTAATTTACTTTGATTTCCTGACAAATCACACTTCAGTTTGTGACCCAGGCAGCAGCAGAACAGAGTTCGCAAAAAACAAACAAATAAATTCTGTGTCATTTTAACGAAAGTCAGATACACAAATAATTAAACAGACGGCTTACCTGGGAGTGCGGGAGATCCGTGTAATAAAATGTACCCTCGGAACGTGTTGCCCCTGTGCACTGTGACATTTCAACCCAGAATCTTTCTGATGATCCATTTAAACCAATCTTAATATGATATTGAATCTAAAAGGGTCTTGTTCCCTTTAGCCCATCGAAAGTTAAACTGTGTGTATTCCTCTAGTTTATACAAATCATGATATCCCTTATTCTTAGTATATAATTATTCCTGGACCACATTTTTACATAAATCCTTGTCATTTCTATGAGTACTCTGGGGTCAAGAGAATTGGGTAGATGATTTTTCCCACAAGGATTCATAGTAGCTGGTATTGGAACCGAAGCAAAAAATTATATTTGGGCAAAAACAAACCAGAAACATAGAAACATAGAATGTGACGGCAGATAAGAACCATTTGGCCCATCTAGTCTGCCCAATTTTTGAAATACTTTTAAATAGTCCCTTATCTTAAGCCTCATTGCATTCTCACACCAAGAGGAGTGCAGGAAGGGAGAGACATTATCAAACAAATACTGCATTTATTCTTTAGACTAAGGGAGTTGTAACATTAACAGGGATATGCACTAAAAAAGAATTGTAAAAAATTCTAACTGAATGACGGATTTAATGGAACACTGTAGACACTATAACAACTTCAACTTATACGTTGCTATAATGCCTATGGCTTACAAAGAGTTTAAATGTCTTGAGAACAGTGAAACATCATTGCATACTGTATTAAGAAAAATATTTTTATTTTAAATTAACATTTAGACAGTAAGGCTTTTCTAGGATCCTGGTTAATGTAGTTTTCATTAAATATATGTGAATTTTGGCATGCCAGGTGTACGGAAACACTAAGGGCAGCTTGCGCAGACGATCGCTGGCACATGCGCTGAATGAACCGTTTATAGTGTTCTGGTTGCATTGCCATGGCAATAAATGGAAAATGTACCCTTTTTGTTCCTCACAGAAACTTATCAATGTCTACAACCACCTGTAACCCACAAACTGCTCGGATTCCAAGAGGGTGTGTGAAACCAAACTAGGTTAGCAGATTTAGCCTTGTGCCTAAGCCAATTCAACGACCAAGAAAACTTGGTCCCAAAACTGATTTCCTGTAAAACAGATTGTAAGTATCAGTAAAAACTGTCCAGTAGCTAATAGGCTTGGTCTATACTACGTACATTAACATGAGTGCTATAACATAGGGACCCCCAGTGGTCAAATGTGGTAATGCATGTTAAATCATTTTTTAAAAAGTAATATTTGTAGTGTAAAGTCATTCCTTTTCTGCTATCCCCCACTCTGTGGACTACATCTCCCATGTTACTCGGCCAACATGGTGAATTCACAATTTGTAGAGATGCTCTCACAGGCTCATCATCTGCCCTAGTTAAATATTTATCACCCTAAACTGGTGTTCAAAAGTCTAATTTAAAGGACACTCATGGCACCCAATTTGGTAGAAACCTAACTCCAAGTGGGGCTACTTGGTTACCCTAAAACCCATGTGCTGCAACCTGTCCTTATCTAAACCCCTGTGCTGTCTGGTAAAATATCTGCTTACTGTGACACTCCTGGCTTCTCATTGGTCTTAAAGGGGTTAAACAAACTTTTCAGGTAAGAAGCATAAAAAAACAGCATAATTGAAACTATTACATTATGGATGGATAGAATTCTAAACACTAGAGTACGTGCAAATCCTTCATATGTATATATCAATATATCTCCACTTTGAACTTGTTACCATGGTTGTGTAGCCCCATGCTTCTACAATGTATGTTGTTACCAGGCAGTGAACATCGAACATCACATAACAGAATCTCACACTGTTATGAATGCAGAAGCGCCTCTAGCGGTTGTCTGGAGGGAGACCGCCACTAGAGGTATGATTAACCCTGCAGTGTAATTATTGCTGTATTTACTAAACTGCAACATTTTAGATTAAAACAAAAGGGGTCACTGCACTCAGACCTCATTGAGCTAAAGTGGCCTGGGTGCCTTAAGTGTCCCTTTAAATGTGACTTGTATTTGTGTATTGTCCTGCATTCATTGCTTTGTGTAAGCAGTAGGGATAGATGAGGATACTCCAAAGACTTTTAAGTCCCTCAAAAGCTTGATCGCAGTCTGCAAGTCATCTTATCCCAGAAAAGCAAGTCTTCCAACTTTTGTCCTTTTGTGCCGACTTCCTATGGTGTCCATCACATAACTTTGTGGCACTCCGCCTGGTACGGGGTCTCTGCAGATAACCTAGAATAGATACAGTGAATCGGTCCATTTCCCACATGACTTCCTTGTAGAAGAAATCATTATCTCAATCAATTTCACCAACGTTGAGATATCAGACGCCCTGAGATTTGAACGCCTCATGCCCCCAAGGACAGCTCGCATCCCTCTGTAACAGCATCCGATGTGACCATTCTCAACTAAATTCTTTGAACTCTAGATTTCGTTTCTCGCCACTAACCATGGGTCGCTTTAATTATTCATTTCGGGTAAAGTAGAGACTTTCTTTTCCTCTTTTTTTCCTCTCTCGTTCTGCATTATTCCATTAGCAGTCATTTCACGGCTGATTCGCTGTAATTAAATATTACCCTGTGCACATGTCAGGCTTATAAAATGCTCTGAGGGCAATTCTGTGGGCTCCTAATAGGATTTCTGTCAGCTAAGAAAAACATTCATTCCCAAAGCAGGTCAGTGACAGCTAACATAGCTCCCCAGATATTATTGAACTGGATTTCCCAAAATTCCAACGTTGTGCATCAATGCAACAGACTCATCTAACCATTATTTGACCCATGATGTTATTCGCAGTTTGCAAGAATGCTGTGGGCGCTGATTCTGGTCGGTAAACAAAGAGACTCGAGAGTTGTGTATCTCTAATGAATTGTTTGGAGAAGTTTGAAATTTCAAATTTTTTGTGATAAATCAGATGTGAGGCTTTTTAGAATGGATGGATCTGAGTACCAGTCTTGTGGTTAGTGCCATTTTTTTTGTTTGAGACATTTTTGAGCAATAAGGTGGCATAGTAATTGGATATATAAGGCATTGTAAAGTGACATTATTAGGGTGAAAGGCATATAAGGATATCTGGATTATTCAATAAATATAGAATCTAGTGGAGCTCTGAGAGACATGAAGGGTAACATGCAACCGTGTTCCGTAGGCTGCAAATGACACGTCTTTCCTGGTTATTAAGACTCCATTTGTGCCAAGGTGGGCATGATTATGCGAGCCATTCAGTTACGTTTTGTGCTCCCAGCTTACAGTCACCACTATGAAAGTTGGAGTGTGTACTGTTCAGGGGTTCTGAAATTTTATGGAAGTCATAGTTTTTACCGACCGCAGGCCATTGTCCCATAGCTGAAAATAGTTCCATAGAATCGCGGCTAAGTGCCGCTGGAGGACCGACCAGGAACAGCAAGGTTTTCATACCGAAAATAGTTCCAGGGCATTCGCGGCTAAGTCCCCCTGGTTTTGGTCCATGCGAACAAGATGGCCGCCACGTCGTGGTCGTCTATAGGAATTGCGGCCACCCAGACAAACACTTAGACCACAGAGGTGGAAATTGCAACAATGTATCTATTAAGCTTAACAATCTCCAGGGTGGTCTCCGGTTTGTGCGGCTGTTCGATAAACGAGCCATATAGTCCCAATTGCACGAACAGAGCCTATTTTAAAGTATTTTAGCCAGGTCTATTGCAGGGGCCATAGTCACAGGGTAGGAGGCTGGCAAACAGGCCCCTCCAAAAGCCAGTGGCGAAGTTACTTTCGTCACATAGGGGATATGTGTACAGAGAATACATTTATGATCTGCACTACCCTCCTCAGAAATCACTATTCTGCTTTTATGTACTCATTTAGCGTGGTTAATGATCCATTAGGGTTATTTAAATCAATATATTTGGGATTGGATATCAGATCACTATGATTTTAAATTGGCGGGGCATTTAATGAAATCAATACAGTAAAGGAATGTCATATTTGGTTGCAACAAAGTGGCATTTGGAGTCCATCTGTAAGCTTTTTAATTATTAATCTCCGCAACACATCTGCTATCACGACCACTTGCATTTGGTTTTGATGGCCATTAAATGCCTCGTTAGGAAGTCTGCTCCGTCTGCTTAGATGTTAGTCATTCCCAGAAAAATAGAAATGGCCTTGGATAATTAGATTTATACTCTTGTTCTTCACATTGTATTTTGGAATCAATCCATTTCAAGTGTGTGATCAAAATCTTTTCATCAACCACAGGATATGCTTCCGTGTGAGCCACATTGTTCAAACATAAAGTTCATCTCGTCCATAATTGAAAAGGTTTTTCATTAAGCAACAGGTAACAAGCAACTTGCGGCTGTTTCAGCTGGGGTGATTTAATATCTGGAAATTGGGGAGAATTGATCAATCAATTGCAAATTTTATTCCGGAATAGACAAAGTGGAAAATTACCAGGAAAAACTCCCTTTCCTGCAGCAAAGGGGTTAATTTCTGTATTAGCAATGTTTTAAAGGGAAAGATTGCACATATTGAATTCAAGCACCATAACCACTTCAATCACTAAAGTATTCGTGTCGCTTGGAGTAACTGTTTAATTCCCAGCAATTATATTACCCTGCTTGATTGCAATCATCTGCCCCTATGTTTATTTTCTTAGCAAAACTAGGACTGTACGAAACAAACTTTTGCAAATTAATTTATTATAATATACAAGATATTTATCAACAGTTTACTATTATCCAAGTGCTGTTACTCGGGCTGAAGAATATACAAAACATAAACTCTGTGAGTGTGAGGACAATAATTAAAATTTTTCTTCGAAATTAAGACAGATTCTGCAGAAATGCTTCAAAGCCTCTTTTTATAGCAAGCACTGGGGGATTGTAACAAACAAATCATTAAACATGCACTTGGTAAGCATGTTAATAGGAGCCCACATGCGTCATGTATATTAGTCCCAGCGCAATAGAACACAAATGAAATTAGCAGGATAAACAATATTGAGAGCACAATATTGAGAGCACTGTCATGAAAAATCTGTGAATACAGGTTAAATCTGAGAGTATGCCTTATGAGCTGTGACTCCCCTTATTGCAAAAATGATGGCAGGAGACACACTCAATCCCGGAAGCCACCCGGTGCTCTGGAGCAGGACCAGCAATCCCACAACAATAAGGAAATAAAGAAATTCCCCAGGCACTCAGGGTGTTGAAGCCACAGGCTGTTTTAATGAAACAAAAAGAACTGCAACGTTTTGACCTACTAAGAGGTCTTTTTCAAGCAAAGCTGGAAAATTTCTTTGGTGACTCCCCTTATGGCATGTGGGGTGATGCTATCTGTAAGAAGTTATATATACTCTTTGAGCACTATTAAAGGACCACTATAGTCACTCAGACCACTTCAGCTCAATGAAGTGGTCTCGGTGCCAGGCAGGGCCGGACTGGGAATTAAAAGCAGCCCTGGAAAAAAAATATTTACCAGCCCCATAATGCGTCGCGCCAGCATAGTGTGCAGATACAGAGTTAGAACAGATAACTTAAAACTAAAAAGTACTTCAACGTAAAAAGCGCACTCATAGGCTTCAAAATAAACAAAAGTGCAGATTTATTTTAAGCAGACGTGCCTTTGCATGTAATCAATGTTTCAGTCCAACTACCTTGACATATTAAGGAAAGCTTGTTAATGGGACTGAAATGGTGAATGTATGTAGGGCACAACTGTAAAAAATGTTTATTTTGAAGTCCTGTGGGTGTGCTCTTCACTTTAAATATGTTATTGTGCTGGAGTATGCACCTAGCAACAAGACTGGGCCAATATCTGCTCATTACATATGGTACATATTAATGAAATTTCTCTGTGTATTATGCATTTATAAATGTACATTAATATGTGTAAATATAATAGAGATATAAAACTAATACACACATTAATATACATGCCATATACCAGTGGCGGATCCAGAGCCTGAGCCCGGGAGGGGAACTTGTAGATTATTTAAAGAAATATTCCATGCACAATAACCACTACTCCTCTGTGTAGTGGTTATGGTGCCAGGAGCGTCGGCACCCCCTCCCAGAGTAAGTAGTCAAACCGTTTAAGAACAGTTTGACAACTTACCTGGAGTCTGCTGGGATATGGGGCTGTAGTTGGGTATAGGAGCAGTGGTGCAATGTGTGTGAAAGGTTCAGTGTGTGGGTGGGCAGTGTGTGAATGTATATGGTGTGTGTGTGTGGGGGCAGTGTGTGAATGTGTATGGTGTGTTTGTGTGTATGGGGGCAGTGTGTGTATGTGGCTAGAGTTCACTCCTACTACTGCGACCACCAGGAAGTGGTGAGAGTGAACTCTAGCCCGTAGCTCCAGGGCTAGAGTTCACCCTCGTGAGAGCCGGAGCGTTGCCCCGGGTCCTCTCTTCCTCCCCATTCCATGTGTCTCTCTCCTCCTCCCCATCTCTCTCCCTCCCCATCTCTCTCCCTCCCCCCTTTCCCTGTGTCTCTCCCCTCCTCCCCATCTCTCTTCATCCCCCCTTTCCCTGTGTCTCTCCCCTCCTCCCCCCCATCTCTCTCCCTCCCC
>OW240920.1:140512838-140551095 GCA_933207985.1 Pelobates cultripes | reverse complement strand
TGTTGGCGGCAGGCGTCGCCTTCCAAGAAATCTGTCCTCTAACAATTTTTGGGACTTAAAGTTAGAAAGTGCAGTGCTAGATGGTGGTGGCAGCTGTGATGGCGGTGGCAGCGGTGGTGGCACCTGTCACCATCCAAGAAAACTGTCCTCTAACAATTTTTGGGTCTTAAAGTTAGAAGGTTCAGTAATAGATGGTCGTGGTTGTGGCAGCGGCGGCGGCGGCGGCGGCGGCGGCGGCAGAGGCCGTCTAATAAAATAATGATCTAATTGAAATCTAAATTCGGTGGGCTAGTGGTAGACCAGTATGGACTTTTAGGACTCACCCTCTCAGTTTAAGCTTGTCAACTTGGGTTTTAATAACAAGCTTCTTTGTAAGAGTCCACTATGTTTTAGTAATTCATCTCTATATCATTATTTTTCTTTCTTTTGGACTAAGATCAATTAGATTTCCCTCTCTTTGTGGATCTAATTTATATTTATCAATAGAAGCAAAAAATAGGGGATGATTTGCTAAACCAATGACAAACAAAACAACGCAGTGTATAACTGTGTATATGAATAAACCACAAGTGTTGTATTCACAAATGGCCACTCACACATTCACTGAAATTAGAAAGCCTTAAGCATAAATTCCTTCTCAGGATTCAATTAGATTCTTCCATCTGTATTCAAACCTCCATGGATCAAAGGGATGTATGTTATATTTTTTTGCTTATATTTCGTGGAAGGCAGGAGGAAGTCTTTGGGGATACAATTGGAAGCTTCACCCTACACAGGGAGGTTTCTTTCTGCTTATATCTAATTGAGCACTTATTGCACTGTGGTTTGTGCACACATGTATTTTTTTTTATATTTATCAATGGCTGTTCTTTTCACTTTAGGAATTTTTGGACACAATGTGTGTTTTGCGTGGCGCATGTAGTGTGTCATTATAACGTGTGTAGCACACCCAGTGTGTGATACGCAACTCTTACAAATTGTGTTGTGTATCGCATGCAATGAGTTGCGTAGTGGGTGCGATGAGCTGCATAGCACATGCAGTGTGTGTTTGTGTGTGTAGCACGTGCACTGATATTTTATAGTAAAAGTGGAATGGTGGCAGTTTATGCTGTCTTAGAATAGAAGAGAAAATGATTAGTACAATGTATGGTGTTCTGTAATGAGTTTTCCCTTTTCTTTGTCTCTGCTTCAAATTGACTGTTGGTAATGTAGCCCCATGTAGCCAGAGCGCAGCTTAGCGGAAAAGGGCCTTGACAGGGGTTAGGAGGCGGGCATAGGAGGGACCAAGCAGGACTGTGGGATTATGGGATGGGGGCTGGCTATTTATTAGGCAGCCATTTTAAAAATGTGCACATTAATTTCTACCTAGCTGTGTTTGTGTTGCCTTTTGGTTCACTGACCTGCTAGGTAGGCTTTTCTCTTTTGTCTCCTCTGCAGGGCCATGGAAGAGGTGGAGCGGCTCCTGGATGGGATCCGGATGGCGGCGCGGCAACAGGGCCCAGGCTGGGCGAAGATGCACCTGGGCCCCCTGTTAGCGGCAGCAGATGGCGGCGGCGGTCGCCCGGCGCGTGCCAGGAGGCCACCACGGCGCTTGAGTCCGGGCGCGGGGCCCGTGACTCCTTTCCCTGGCGGTCAGCTGGGAAGGGAAGGCAGCGGCCTGAGCAGCGGTGGCTGCCGCTTCCAGCGTCCGGCCAGGCCTCGCGAAAGGCTCAGCGAGCCTGCAGCCTAGCAAGCAGCGCGCCCCTAGACGTTGGCGGCGCCCGGGCAGCGAACACACAGCGGCTCTGGCGGCCCCTACCGAAGCGAGCCGAAGCAGGCGGGAAGCGAGAGTAATTACAGCGGTAGGAAGCGGCGGGCGGTAAGCGAGCCAGGAAAAGCGCGGGCAGGCAGGCAGGCAAGCAAAGTACGAGCCCCGCAAGTCCCGCTGCTTGTCAGGCAACAGAAGTGCAACCTGGTAGTATTGTACCTGAGGCTAGAGAGTAGAGGCTCCAGAGTGGCTAAGAGGGGCCTTCTGAGAGACGGGAAGCGACTCTCAGAGACGCACTTGTGAGGAGAGTAGAGACTCTGTGGTAGGCTGCAAGGCACAGAGAGAGTCCCTAAAGGGGTGCCTAGAGAGTCAAGCTAGGTAGGTAGAAAGTAAAAGGCAGTATGAATTTAGAAGAAGCGGTTAGTAAGAGGCTGGTGGTGTTAGCGTAGAAGAAGTGTCTGGGGGCCACTTCCAGAGGCAGGGAGGCACGGGGCGGGGGGGGGCTATGCGGGCTCAGAGGCCGGGTCTAGTGGGTCGGAGGGTGGTGGGCCTGGTGACAGCTCCGGGTCAGACTCTAGCAGCATTACTTCTTCACCTGTGAGGGACGCGGGGTCCCTCAGGGCGCGGGGAAAAAGGGGGGCTCGGCGCAGGCGCTCTCCCTCGGGAAGTTCAGTAGAGGCTAGGTCAGGGTCATTGGGGCGGGGACGACAGGAGAGGGCTGCGAGGGTTGAGGGTAGGAGTCGGAGTCCTCGGGGCGAGGGGGAGCGGGCTCACGGGGGACAGCGGAAGAGTGGTGCACGGCGGGAGGCCTTGGTGGCAGGCAGGCGCTCCCTGGGTCGGGACGGGAGGGGAGCCAGAGAGCACTACCCCCTGCCCAGGATGTCTTCTCCTCATTTCAGGTCTCCGAGCCGTTCATCATCCACGTTGGCGAGGCACCAGCTGAGCTCCCTGGTTGGCAGGACGTCGGCGGATGTTGCGCATCCAGGTCACGCAGCGGTTGACAATGCAGCCCCGGGTACGGACGGATCGAGGGGCTTGGCCGGTGAGTCCAGAGGCCCCCTAGGGTCCAATACACTAGTTCAAACACTTCAGTCACTGCTCCACTCATTGGGGGCGGGGGGTGGCACTTCGGGCGATGTAGGTCAGGTTTGGACGCGAGGGTCCGGCGAGGTGGGGCATGCTAGCGGGGCTCCCGTGGTAGCCGCGCCCAGCGGGGAGGCGGGTGTGGAGTCCAGCCCAGGAGAGGTGGGGTGCGAACGGGCGGAATTGTCGGGAGGAGTGTCGGACGCGGCCAGGCAGCATGCTTACGTGTCATTTGCGGGCCCGCTGGGGGTGCACCTCAAGCAGGAGGCGAAAGAAAAAATTTGGAAGGGGGAGTTCTGTGAGATATTCTCCCTTCTTCCTCTGGAGGACTTCATTGACCTCAAGGAGGAGGATAAGAAGGACGAAAAGAAGGAGGAGGAGGAAAAACGGAAGCGGTATCGAAAGATACCGAAGTCCTTCGGGAACTGGCTGAGGGCCTTCTGCGTCCTTGCCAGTGTGATAGGGGAAAAATCGCCGAGTTCTTGCTCTTCCCTATTCTGTTACTTAGATGGGATCTGGGAAGCGTATCGCACCTATGGCGGGCTGGCCTGGTGGCGGTACGACGAGCAGTTCCGGCAACGCTTGGCAGCCAATCCTGGGATGAGGTGGGACCAAATGGACCTGCCCCTGTGGATGAAGCTGATGATGGCACAGAAGGCACAGCCCTTTCAGCACGCGGCTGGCGCAAAGGGACAGTCCGCCTCGTCGGCCGCCTTGCAGAAGGGCTTATGCTGGTCGTTCAACGAAGGTCAGTGCAAGTGGGGGGCGGCCTGCCGCTTCAAGCATGAATGCGCGGGCTGCGGGGGGACTCATGGGCTCCAGAGATGCTATAAGAAAGGTAAGTCGGGCGGAGCCGGAGCTCCTCCAGCGCCCGGGGGCAGTGGGACAGCTGCTGCCCCGGGGCCGAACCCCGGTGAGGCTCGACGCGATGGAACCCTGGCTAAGCCGCTACGGTAATGAGGGGGACGCAGAACTGCTTAGGTCGGGGTTTGGACAGGGGTTTTTCATCCCCTTCCGAGCGAGGGAGGGTTCGTTGTGTATGCGTAATCTGAAATCGGTAAGGGAATTTCCGGATGTGGTCCGGGAGAAGCTTAGTAAGGAGGTGCGGTTGGGCAGGATGGCAGGTCCATTCTCAGCGCCGCCGATTGAGGGCCTTAGGGTGTCACCATTAGGGGTGGTTCCCAAGAAGGAGATCGGGAAGTTTCGGCTCATTCATCACCTGTCCTATCCTAGGGGAGCGTTGGTGAATGACGATATCGATGGGGAATTGTGCTCGGTCTCTTATGCATCATTCGACCAGGCGGTCGAGCTGGTTAAGAGGGCCGGGCGTGGGGCTTTACTGGCCAAGGTGGATATCGAAGCTGCTTTTCGCTTGCTTCCGGTTCATCCGGCTTGTCACCACCTACTGGGGTGCTTCTTCGAGGGGGGTTACTTCGTCGACTTATGTCTCCCGATGGGCTGCTCCATTTCGTGCTCCTATTTTGAGAAGTTCAGTACCTTTCTCGAATGGGTGGTGCGGATGGAGTCGGGGAACGAAGCAGTGGTGCATTATTTAGATGACTTTCTCTGCGTGGGGCCGGCGGGTTCTCCCGCCTGCCGGCACCTGTTGCGGACAGTGGAGTGGGTGGCGGGCCACTTCGGAGTGCCGTTGGCGGCGGACAAGACTGAGGGCCCGACCGAGTGTCTCAGCTTTCTGGGTCTAGAGATAGATTCAGTGCGTGGGGAATGTCGGCTGCCTCTGACTAAGTTGTGCGGACTGCGCAGTGCGGTGGCCGCGGTGCAGCGGGCGCATAAGGTGACCCTGCGGCAGCTACAATCGTTGATTGGGATGCTCAACTTTGCCTGCAGGGTGATACCCATGGGTAGGGTGTTTAGCCGCAGCCTGTCGGCAGCCACGGCGGGGGTCGGTTCTCCACACCATTTCGTTCGGGTCTCTTCCTCAATGAGGGCTGACCTGGACGTCTGGAAGGTATTTTGCAAGACTTTAACGGGACGGTGTTCTTCCGTCAGGAGGGTGTGTCTACGGCCGAATTGGAGCTGTTCACCGACGCATCGGGTAGCGTGGGTTTCGGGGCCTACTTCAGGGGGAGATGGTGTGCTCAGAAGTGGCCGGAAGCGTGGGGGCGAAGCCCCCTCATACGGAACTTGGCTTTTCTGGAGCTGTTCCCGTTGGTAGTGGCATTGGCCCTGTGGGGGGATTGTCTCCGGGACCGCAAAGTAGTCTTCTTCTCTGACAATATGTCGGTGGTGCATGCCGTCAATAACCAGTCGGCAGCATCCAAACCGGTGGTGACACTATTGCGACGTTTTGTTTTGCTTTGCATGTCCCTTAATGTAGTTTTTCGCACGCGTCACGTGCCCGGGTATTTGAACGAGGTGGCTGATGCTCTGTCTCGTTTTCAGTGGTCCCGGTTTCGGTTGGCGGCTCCGGAGGCTCAGGAGACCGGGCAGGCGTGCCCGGACGAGATGTGGCAGCTCGGAGCATCTTGCTTGGGGGACTTGTGAGGGCTTCGCTGGCACCTGCCACATGGACCGCATACAGTAAGGTTTGGGGTGCCTGGGAACGTTCCTGGGAGGGGCTGGGCCAGGGGCCACAGGTGGAATCATCGCAGGACGCCTTCCTGTGGTTCATTTTTCAATTGCTGGCAAAAGGTGTGTCCCCAGCAATGGTTGATAGGACCATGGCGGCGATGGCCTTTTGGTTCAAATTCCACGGGTGGGAGGACCTCACGAAAGCGTTTGTCATTAGGCAGGCTCTCAAGGGGTATCGGAGGGGCCGGAGGGTACCGGATGCTAGGCGTCCGGTCTCGGTTCGGGTGCTTGGGAATTTACTCCACGTGCTTCCCGGAATCTGCTTTGACGGGTTTGAGGTAGCCCTGTTCAGGACAGCCTTTCTCTTGGCCTTCTTTGGGGCATTCCGGATAGGGGAATTGGTGAGCGCCACGCGGTCGGGGTCGGGGGGTCTGCAGTTATCCGGTGTTCGCATGATCGCTGGGAACCTGGTGGTATACCTGGCTACATCCAAAACGGACGTCATGGGAAAAGGCCGGGATGTGACGCTGGGTCCCCTGCCTGGGTCATCACTGTGCCCGGTTGCGGCTGTGGCTCGGTTCTTGGAACTGAGACCGGCAGTCGGGGGGTCTTTATTGGTTCATGCCGATGGCTCCTCGCTCTCCCGTTTCCAATTTACTAAGGTGTTCCGATTGGGTCTGGGGGCGTTGGGGTTGAATGCTGCTGCCTACGGGACGCATTCCTTTCGCATAGGGGCGGCCACTGAGGCCGCGCGTCTGGGCATGGGGGACGAGTTAGTCAAAAAGATTGGGAGATGGGAATCCGCTCGGTTCCGCACGTATGTGCGCATGGGTTTGTTGGATCAGTGATGCGGGCTGTATCGGTCGGGGGGTGGGCCCCGGTATGGGTATGGGTGTTTACGTTGTTTCCCTTCTTCCCCAGGTTGTGTCGCATGGATTGTGGGCCATTCCTTCATCGTTTGGGCCAGACGGAGAGCTGCAGCTCGAGCCCAGGGCCAACAGCTGGGCTTCCCGAAAGACCTCCTAACAGTGCGATGGTTGGGCTTTAAGGGGTTTGGCTGGGGCGACGTGTGCGGGGCAATAATTCGGATGGTAGCAGGCGGGGCGAGGCCAGATATGCTAGTTCTGCATGCCGGGGGCAATGACCTGGGCCTCATCCCGCAACGTCGGTTGGTTAAATGGATGAAGCAGGACCTGAACAGGTTGTTCGATCTGCTTCCCGGGGTGATGCTGGTGTGGTCTGAGATCGTTCCGAGGCGTCGGTGGCGACACGCGAGGGACCCAGTGGCCATCGATAGATGCAGGGGAAAAGTTAACAGCTTGATGGCAAGCTTCGTGAGGAAATTGGGGGCGTGGTAGTGAGGCACGTAGAATTGGAAGGCGGGCTGCCGGGTTATTACCACACGGACGGTGTTCATCTTTCAGCGGTGGGTCTGGATTTGCTGAACTTGGGTTTGCAGGAGGGGATGCAGAGGGCTCTCTTTCTTCGGAGTGGTGGAGCTCGGTCGGCTTGAGGGGTCAAGGTCCGAGCTTGTGGCGGGATAGAGAGCTAGGGAAGGAAAAATAGGCTCTCCATGAGGAACGTGAGGAACATGAAGAATTGTGGTCACTGGTCGATGGTGGGTTTCGAGTCCTGGAGGTGGCTCAGAACCTGGTGGGGTAGGGGTATCTGGGTATACCCGTACCGTGGTTACTTATGGTTGCATTCAAATCGGTTCATGTTGGAGTAAAGTTAAAGTGTTATTTATATATATTTATGTGTTGCTTATGTTGGGTCATTGCCCTGATATTTAATGAAGGTATAGATGCAAGGGCGGAGGATGGGGGGCAATGACCCATGTGTTATATATATATGTTAAATTATTAGTATCGTTTCTGTTTGTTAATAAAGCTGTGGACAATTTTTCCCATATTCCTAGTGTCAGCGTGTTATTGGGGATAGGTATGTGGGTTGGTTGTCCAAGGTTCCGACTGCCCATATGGCGACTATACACCAGTCATGTAGCCCCATGTAGCCAGTGCGCAGCTTAGCGGAAAAGGGCCTTGACAGGGGTTAGGAGGCGGGCATAGGAGGGACCAAGCAGGACTGTGGGATTATGGGATGGGGCTGGCTATTTATTAGGCAGCCATTTTAAAAAATGTGCACATTAATTTCTACCTAGCTGTGTTTGTCCCTCCCTCCCTCCCTGTAATGTGTTTGTTTTCTTTTATCCCGTTTTGTCACAGCGGCGGGATAGAGAGCTAGGGAAGGAAAAATAGGCTCTCCATGAGGAACGTGAGGAACATGAAGAATTGTGGTCACTGGTCGATGGTGGGTTTCGAGTCCTGGAGGTGGCTCAGAACCTGGTGGGGTAAGGGTATCTGGGTATACCCCTACCGTGGTTACTTATGGTTGCATTCAAATCGGTTCATGTTGGAGTAAAGTTAAAGTGTTATTTATATATATTTATGTGTTGCTTATGTTGGGTCATTGCCCTGATATTTAATGAAGGTATAGATGCAAGGGCGGAGGATGGGGGGCAATGACCCATGTGTTATATATATATATGTTAAATTATTAGTATCGTTTCTGTTTGTTAATAAAGCTGTGGACAATTTTCCCATATTCCTAGTGTCAGCGTGTTATTGGGGATAGGTATGTGGGTTGGTTGTCCAAGGTTCCGACTGCCCATATGGCGACTATACACCAGTCAAGAACTAATAGCCTGGGTGCTATATCCCAATCAGAAATATACAAAAATCAAAACTGAGGATGCACTCACAGGACTTAGCGAAGTTAAAGTGAAAAAGGGACTTTTAATTGTTATTCCATGTAGATGAAATTTATTTTCTGTATATATTTCACATGGAATAGGTAAAAGAGTCCTTTCACTTTAATAAATCCCTGTGAGAATAAATCTCAATTCCCACAATATATATATATATATATATATATGTATATATATATATATATATATATATTTGGGCGTATTGTATGTGTGAGGTGCGCAGTGTGTTTGTGTAAGAGGGGTGCTGTGTGTGAGGGTGTTTTTATCTGCCGTCACATTCTAGGTTTCTAATTTTCTTTGTCTGTTAACTCACTGAGGGTTATTTTATATAATATAATATATGTGTGTGTGTGTCTCTGGGTGTGCTGTGTGTCTCTGGGTGTGCTGTGTGTGTCTGGGGGTGCTGTGTGTGTATCTTGGGGTGCTGTGTGTGTCTTGGGGTGGTGTGTGTATCTGGGGTGGTGTGTGTGTCTGGGGGTGCTGTGTGTGTGTCTGGGGGGCTGTGTGTGTCTGGGGGGCTGTAAGTGTCTGGGGGGGGGCTGTAAGAATTAGCCGGGGGCTGTAAGTGTCGGGGGACTGTTAAGAGAATTATTTTAAATATTTTTTATTTTATTAATAAGGCACTGAAAATATTGTATAATTAGTAATTATTAATAATAAAAAAAAAAAAAAAAAAAAGTTATGTCCCCCTGGGAGGGGGGGAGATCCATTCTACGTGGGTGTGGGGAGCCGGGTATCCATGGAGGAGGGGGACCATGCTGCCTTCCCTGGTGGTCCAGTGGTGAGAGTGAACTCTAACCTGCGGGTTAGAGTTCATCCTCGCGAGATCTGAGCGTTGCTGCGGTAACCACAGCAACGCTCAGAATCCCGCGAGAGGACCGGGCGGAGCTGCTGGTTAGAGCTCCGTCGGTCTTCTCCTCCCTCCCTCACCCAGCCGGCGGCCGCATGTAACACTGCCTGTGGGCCAGTGAGGGAGATCTGTGATCTCCCCACCGGCCCACGGAGGCACACAGTGGGGCCGGCGCTCGGATGGCGCTGGCCCTGCAGGGGCCGGCCGGGGAGATCCTGTGGCCAGTCCGGGCCTGCTGGGAGGTGTGTGGACTATAACTTCTAAGTAAGATTTCTCACAACACGCCCACCCTGGGTCACACCCCTAAAATTAAAGTGTCCTCTTTGTCCATTTGAAATGTTGGGAGGTATGCAAATATCTTAATTCAGCCCTTTAATATGCATTTTAAACAAGCCTTTTCTGTTATAAACTGTGTCTAATCACCCCGAACTTCACTAGAACCCCATACAACACAGACACAGTTTAAAGTTGGATAAAAATTGTTGCAGCTTTTATTCATTTTATATATTAAACAATAAATAAAGGTGATTGTCAAATCAACACTTAACACGGCATATTAAAAGTCCAGCAAACCCATTTATACCCACATACAATGACCCAACGATAATGCATTGGAAAACGAGAAAAAAAATGAACCTCACTCCAATTACGTGAAAATCCGGGTGCTAAACTGGACCATGGGCCAGCACCAGCCCCAGGGAGTAGATATCAGTGATAGAAAGAGGATCCAGGCACTCCAAGTATCTTCACATTTATTGGAACATTGAGACACCGCAACGTAAAGACCCTTTCAGCTTGACAAAGACCCTTCCAGGGGTCGAAACGTTGTGGTTTCTCACTTGTCCCAATAAATACATTTGACGTTACTTTGAGTGCCTGGATCCTCTTTCTACCACGGATACCAACGATAATTAATAGCAGATACAGCAATACTACCATAGAACATAATATAAAATAAACACGGCCACCGAGGGCATCTTTTTCCAACTGCCTCTAAGCAATTTCAAGGCCCATTCCCTTTCCCTTGCTGTTCCATGGGCTTCATGATTCTCTGTCTAAACGTCTAGTGCATTTAAATAATTCTGTGAGTTGTAGGCCATCAACATATGGAAGGGGAGGGGAGGGGAGTTTGAGATCCCTGGTCTACACAAATATTTTACTGGTTTGGGAAGCAGAGGATAATAGTTGTTGTCAAACACTCGAGAAGGAATCAGTTCGGCCACAGGTGATGCAGTGTCCTTTTTACCCTTTTCATTCTAGAAATGTTAGGTTTTGTTCTGTTTACAAGATTTTCATTTGAAGTGACCACAAAATATCTTACTAAAATAAAACAAGACAATTATTTATTAACTTACCTGCAGAGGTAACACTACAAGGGCAACGCAGATCATGATGACCACCAAGAGTTGAGACGGCCAGATTTTAGGGGTGACGTCCCCGTACCCCACTGTAGAAAAGGTAACAATGCAGAAATAAAAGGATTTGAAGAGGGATAGGTTTTCTCCAGCTCTTTCCAAATGCTGGATGCCACACATCCTGGAAAAAAAAGAATTGATGTATAGTATGCAGAAAAACTTGGCAAGTCAGCTTCTTTTATTGAAAAAAAACAAACAAAAAAACATTTGGCCTTCTAGAGAGAAAACCATTTATTGAATGTAGAATGTGAGTAGCTTGGCAGACGTACAGTAGGTGGCGCTGCAACAAGCTGTCGCTAAACCCTGTCCTGCATGCATTTGAGTTCTGTTTTATTTATTTTTTATTTTTTTTTAGCATGCATAACTAACTCCAACAGGCAGCGCATACTCTCCAGATTCTATCAGCTGAAACAATGTTTCAATCTATAAGGGTCATTCACTACAGTGAAAATTTAAAGTGAATTTCAAATTTAAGTGCAACAGGAATCATACTCTATCCCCCCCACCCAACCCCCTCATTTTGGATACTCTTCTCTTAAACCTGAAGTTCACTTTGAAATCTCACTATAGAGAATAACACTGGGAATATTTTTTTAACCCTTTAAAACTATGTAATTATATACAGTGCCAATGAGATTTTACTTGGGAATAAATATAACATTTTCCAAATTATGACCGCAAACTAAATTCAAAACTGTAATAATTTTTCAAGACCACGCATCGAGGACATGGCGTGATAAAATAAATTTAGAGAGAAACAATCAGTGTAATAAAGAGGAATAAACAGGGATGATCCCAAAGTACAAAAATTCTGGCAGGACATAACCAGTACCGTGTTACAGTTTGCAATTGCTGAACGTGCTTATTGCCTATATTGGCAAAGATCTGATCAGAGCCCATTTATTTTAATGCCTGATTTCCTCAGCCTCAGGCACAAGGCTATGTTAACATACAAAAACACCATGAATGGAGATTGGAGACGCACCTTGAGGCCTTTTGCCAAGAGCGATTGGACATGTTTTTTTGGGCGAGCGAGTCAACGGCCTCTTAATGAGCGCATTTCAGAACAGATTCATGGTTCATATTCATTATACATTTATTAAAGATAATTAAATTCATCAGCAAAATGAAAAAACAAAACACACACACACACACAAAAAAACAAACAATTTCCCGCAGACACGATTGATAATCTCTCCCTTTTTTCACAGAATGTTCCAATCTTTGCTTTCACTTGAAATAATGCTGATGACGACGACTGTCAAACTCAGCCACAAATAAGTATTCTTTGCACTCAGATCTGAGTGACTCATGTGCTATTGTACCTGTAATGCACATTTATTTTATTATAAGCACGGCTGTAACAATGAACAGCATGTTCGCTTGTGCAAAACTAATTATGGCTTCTTTTTTTTTTTATAATCTTTGCTATTTAAATCGAGGATTGTTCATTATAATGCGGAACATTATCCTGGCCACAGCGTGTAATAACTGTAATCTAATGTACAGAAAATAAGATGAAAATGGATGCATTTTTTTTTTCTTCATACTTCGTTTTTTCCTGTACATTATTATTCCTGTACGTTATTTTTCCTGTATGTTATGGCCTCTTACATTATAAAATGGTTTAGGCTGAAACGGCAGATATTAAAATCGTATTTAAGCCGTATTAGATTATGTTTTTTTGCTCACCAGCATTTTAGCTAGCGGAGGGTGAAAGAAGTTATAGTCCACACACCTCCCAGTATTTCAAATGATCTAAAAGGCACACTTTAATGTTAGGGGTGTGACCAGGGGAGAGACTGATCTGGGAAATCTAAGATGACGTGTAAATAACAATTTATACAATGTATCTTATTTACACAGACTGATTTCTAAACACATTTATTGTAGTTTAAAGACACATTACTGCGAGTATTATTGCTGTGGAGTAGAGATGTCGCGAACTGTCCGCCGAACTGTTCGCGAACTGTCCGCTGGCGAACAATAGCTTGTTCGCATTGGGCGACCATATCCGATTTCCGGTCCGCCCCCTATACGTCATCATTGAGTAAACTTTGACCCGGAACCTCACAGTCAGCAGACACTTCCTGGGAGGGAGGGTCTGCTGCTGATTGGGTGGAATGTGTCTGCTGGCTGTGAGGTTCTGGGTCAAAGTTTACTCAATGATGACGTATAGGGGGCGGACCGGAAATCGGATATGTTCGCCCAACGCGAACACGCTATTGTTCGCTGGCGGACAGTTCGCGAACAGTTCGCGACATCTCTACTGTGATACACTTATACAGATTACTGGGAGTATTATTGCTGTGGAGCTCTGTTATACAGACACATTACTGGGAGTATAATTGCGGTGGAGCTCTGTTATATAGACACATTACTGGGAATATTGTTGCTGTGGAGCTCTGTTATACCCTCAGACACATTACTGGGAGTATTATTGCTGTGGAGCTCAGTTATACTCTCAGACACATTACTGGGAGTATTATTGCTGTGGAGCTCAGTTATACTCTCAGACACATTACTGGGAGTATTATTGCTGTAGAGCTCAGTTATACTCTCAGACACATTACTAGGAGTATTATTGCTGTGGAGCTCTGTTATACACTCAGACACACTAACAATATGGAGATCATAGAAAATAAGAACATTAGGATAGAAAAGATGGACAGAGTGGTTTGGGCCCAAGATAGGGACACTTGGGAGGTATGAGTCCACAACAGGTGGCATGAGGGACTGTGTATGAAGCATTGGCACTACTACATTTTAATTTTAAGAAAGAAACAAACTCAGTTGGTTTTAGACCATAATAACCAAACTGGAAAAAAACTGTAGTGAGAATTTTTCCGTTTTAGTTATTTGCGTTTCCCTTCTGAATTCTCCACAATTCTTACTTTACAATTCGATTTCTTTAGCACTTTTAAGATACATTGAACGATGCAGCATAAAAAGCCACAGAAATTGAGGGCAGATGGAAAATTTGTATACTAGTTACATGTGATGTGGAATTTTTGTATACTTTTATCCCACATGACAAATTATGCAATTCTATTAAATGTATGTTGGAAAAAAGGAGAAAGGATTCCTGAGAGACAAATGGATATAATAATAAAAGGTATTAACCATTTCAATTATTTTTGTTTTTAATAATGAATATTCTTTCTTCAGATATAAGGGACAGCTATGGGGACTAGATTTGATCCCAGTGATGGTAATTTGTGCATGGCAGATTGGGAAGATCATTTTATTTGGCCCCAAAGTAGTTGGAAGGGAAATCTGGGCTCCTATGTCAGATATATAGAGGGTTAATTTATTATTTGGGAAGGTCTGGAAACAGATCTGGTTAATTGTCATGAATCTCTTAATAATAATCATTGGGGTCTAAAATTTACTATGGACTTTAGTAAAAATTTCATTACATTTTAAGATGTATCTTTTTAAAAAACAAAAATTCTTAATTTAGAAGCTTAGACAGCAGGTACAATACAGAATCACATAGTTGACAATAAATTTGGAGTATGACCGTACACAGTACACGATTTATATAAGGGATAGAGATTCACTTCTATTTATTTGAACGGCTATTAAGGGATAATATTCAGGAATTCATTGGGAAGAACTGTGTTATTAGCAATAATCAGCATGGTTTTATGAAACATAGGCCATGTCAAACTAACCTAATTGCATTCTACGAAGAAGTAAGTAGAAGTATAGATCAGGGTGTTGCAGTGGATGTGATCTACTTGGATTTTGCCAAGGCATTTAATACGGGTCCTCACAATAGGTTAGTCTTCAAACTAAAAGAAATTGGTTTAGATGAATATTCTTGTTCTTGGGTAGAACATTGGCTTAAGGATAGAGTACAACGAGTTGTCATTAATGGTACATTTTCAAACTGGACAAAAGTGGTAAGTGGTGTCCCTTAGGGTTCTGTTTTGGGGACCGCTTCTATTTAACATATTTATAAAATGATCTTGAAATGGGCATTGAAAGCCATGTATCAGTGTTTGCAGATGACACAAACCTTTGTAAAGTAATAAAATGTGAGCAGGATATATTGCCTTGTTGCAGAGGGATTTGGATAGATTGGGGGACTGGGCACTAAAATGGCAGATGACTTTTAACGTAGAGAAATGCAAAGTTATGCACTTCGGGGGTTAAGAATGCACAAGCAATTTACACCCTAAATGGTAGTGAACTAGGGATAACCACACACGAGAAGGATTTGGGAATTGTTATAGACAACAAATTAGGCAGCATTATGCAATGTCAATCTGCAGTTGCTAAGGCCAGTAAGGTTTTGTCATGTATAAATAGGGGCATAAATTCTCGGGATGAAAATATAATTTTGCCTCTTTATAAATTGCTGGTAAGACCACACCTTGAATATGCTGTGCAATTTTGGGCACCTGTTCTAAAGAATGATATTATGGCACTAGAAAAAGTGCAGAGACGAGCTACAAAATTGATAAAAGGAATGGAGCAGTATAAACCATTATCTGGAAATCTATTCATAAACAGGACTATACATAGGACACGAGGTCACACATTTAGGCTGGAAGAAAGGAGATTTCATCTAAGGCAAAAAAAGTTTTTTTTACAGTAAGAGCAATAAGGATATGGAATTCTTTGCCTGAAGAGGTGGTTTTGTCAGAGTCTATACAGATGTTTACACTGCAATTGGATAAATACTTGCAAAACATAACATACAGGGATATAATTTCTAATTAGTGGGGCAATAGCTGCTTGATCCAAGGAGACATCTGACTGCTATTTTGGGGTCAAGAAGGATTTTTTTCCTAGTTTCTTGCAAAATTGGAAGCGCTTCAGACTGGCTTTTTTGCCTTCTTTTGGATCAACAGCAAAAACATACGTGAGGAAGGCTGAACTTGATGGACGCAAGTCTCTTTTCAGCTATGTAACTATGTAAGATATCGAGCTGATCAGTTTCGCTAAATAATGATACTTTTTGAAAATAAAACAGTAAATAATTAATGATACTTAAGGGAACATTAAACTAGCCTTTGGACAACATAGTAGAACATTTGTACGCAGTCCACTCATGAAGATTTTATAGAAAAATAAAAAAATTAATTATGCACAAAACATTATTGAGAAAGTGCAGGTAAATGGATTTATTAACAGGTCAAGCTGTCATTATGAACCTTGGCTAAATAGTGTACCTCCGAGTCAATTCCTTAGAATTAGAAGAAATTGTACACATCTAGTTGATTACGAAGAACAAACCCAAATGTTAAAAGATTAATAGTTAAGAATTATTATGAACAGAATTGAAAAGAAGAATTAATTAGAGAAGAACGTATCCAGTATAAAAAGAAGGATAAGGCAGACTTTGGTATTTAGGTAGAATTACTCGCTTTTAAATTTGGTCTGTTTAAGTGGTTACTATGGTAAACGGATTCTGGCCATTAAAATTGCAAGGGATAAAACAAAGTTTTCTCATTCTTAAAAGGACACTACAGCTCCATGTAGAGGTTCTGCTGTCCATAGCCTGTCCCTGCAGTATTAGCATTGTGAAAGGCGGTGTTTTCATTGCTGCCTTGTAACACCTCTAGTGGCAGAGGTCTAGTTTTAAATTGGTTGTGAGCGTAAGACGCTCTAACTTTTTTAAATACCTTTTGTTTTCTAAATTTCAAGTCTTTTAACATAATTTCAAGATTATGGAACTAATGACACCATAATATTAAGAATTTAGTAAAGAATATTAAATATTAAGAAAACACACTTAAATTGCTATAAAGTTTGAATTGCAGTCACATTTGCATAACAGATTTTGACTCCAAAAGATGCAATCAGTCTTGCAAAACGTTAAATTGTATTAACACAGTAAATTTCTCTGTTAAAACTTAAAGGCAGCTGTAGGTAAAATGACTCTTAAATTTGGTCCGTTTAAGTGGTTACTGTGGTAACCCGATTGTGGATATTTAAATTGCAGGAGAAAATTAGCTTTTTCTCTTTCTTAAGGTTATTAACTTAATCAAGGCCAGTCAAACTCCAAAAGACTAGCTTTTATTTTGGTTGTGAACATAAGTTGATTCAATTTTTTAAAATACTTTCGTTCCCATGGCAACTCAGTTAAGTATATCTTAATCAAAAGTACGGGTGAACATTGAAATTTTAGCCACATTATATGAGAAGGTAATAAAACGGATATATTTATTGTTATAAAAAGATATATGTATTTTTTAATTATCTGATGTAAAATTTAGGGGAAAAAACAAACAGTGAAGATTTGTCATGCAGGAGGGTCTTTGAATCAATACAAATGAAAATCCCAGAAAAAATGTCACGGTTTTGTTTTTTTCTTCACATCACCATATTTTTTTTTATTTTTTTTAGAAAAAGCCTTATTGGCGAAACGTGTCAGTGTTTATATTTTACTGTGTAATAAAAAGGACCAATATACTTTTTAATAGTCTTTTTTTTTTATTAAAATTTTTTTAAAGAAGATATTGTACTTAGAGATAGTTTTGTTCCTCCATTAAATGGACTACCTAATAACATTTTATCAAGTTTAAGACTTGTCAGAGTTATTAATCAGACCATATTAGATCTCAGCGCACAGCAGCATTAATGTGCTTTGCATTGCAAGGACTGCGCACCATAACCAATTATTGATTTTCAGAAAATGCAGGAACTCGAGAACAAAGAATACAAATTGTATCTGTGCTTAATACAGTAAGACCGGGATTTTCTTACGCCTACTCAGATACACAAAACAGAGAGGCGGAATTTAGGACATAATAGTTTTAAGCAACAAGTTCTAATTGCAAGATTTGGAGTTTACAAGAAGAATCTCTTTTGAGTAACTGTTTTCAGCCTACAGAGACAATAATTGCTGTGATGTCAAGGGCCAGGTGATTCAGCATCTGACAAGTCTGTGTCACAATAACTCAGCAGTAGAGAATTTTGCCCATTAAGGAAAATTTCTCGCTTCATATTTTTGTGATGCTTGGAGCTTTCAGATTGTAATTGTGGCAAACCTAGCCACTTGTGATAACATGGACTATATGTAGAAAAAGGTTGCATGTATTATTCTTATGACTTCTTGTATTCCCTGGCTGTACCCTGTGTATTATTGTATGTTACATTGAATTCGTGTGCTAGCTGCCGAAAGCGGCTAGCATTCAAGTGTATCGTTTCACGAACAGCACCATTGCGGGCTGTTCGTGAACCGAATAAGCCATCCCTTAATAGCCCACACAGAGAGGGACGTGTGGCGCTCGTTAACCGATTGCAACAATGTTGCAATCGGTAATTAGAGGCTTTCCTAGGTGGCCGTCGTTCGGCTACCGACCACGCGGTGGTCGGCCATCTTGGATCCTTTGTCTCCCCAGCGGTGTTGGGTCGTCGAGCGCGTGGTACTGGAAACGGCTACTCAACGGCGCGAACACCGCTGGGCTTCCAGGCCGTTCGGGAGCTCCGGTCTTTTCGCTATTAGGGTTCCCCATCAGTGTTCGGTACTTTGGGTTGAACTCTATGGCAAAGTGTATTTCGTGCGGCGTTTTAGAAAAAAGCCTTATTGGCGAAACGTGTCAATGTTTCTTTTTTACTGTGTAATAAAAAGGACCAATATACTTATTAATAGTCTTTTTTTTTTTATTTACATTTTTTTAAAGAAGATATTGTACTTATCGAGATAGTCCATTTAATGGAGGAACAAAACTACCTAATAACATTTTATCTTGAGCTAGGCTATGTGCTCATAAACGTGTGAGTATATAAGCTATAAATATATACCATTTAACAGAGTGACATTGTTGTAGCCTCTTTCTTTTACAGTGGAAGCTAGATTGAAGCAAGGCACTGAAAAAACAAGGCTCCACCAAAAGTGAATTGCAAAGCATCTCAAGGCATTACTTTTTCCTGCTGGGATAACTGTATCTTGCAAAAAATCCTGGTGCAACTCTGAAATTCAAAGCAGAGACTTAATCCACAGCTGCCAGCTCTTCATATGAGTGTGATACCTACACGTAATATTTGTATTTAAGGTATAAAAAAAAAAAAAAACTGCTTTACACTATATCGCCGATTCTCTCCTTTTAGGGCAAGTCGGAGAGAAAGAGTACAAAAAGCAACAATAATCATAGAAACATAGAATGTGACGGCAGATAAGAACCATTCGGCCCATCTAGTCTGCCCAATAATAAATACTTTCATTAGTCCCTGGCCTTATCTTATAGCTAGGATAGCCTTATGCCTATCCCACGCATGCTTAAACTCCTTTACTGTGTTAACCTCTACCACTTCAGCTGGAAGGCTATTCCATGCATCCACTACCCTCTCAGTAAAGTAATACTTCCTGATATTATTTTTAAACCTTTGTCCCTCTAATTTAAGACTATGTCCTCTTGTTGTGGTAGTTTTCTTCTTTTAAATATAGTCTCCTCCTTTACTGTGTTGATTCCCTTTATGTATTTAAATGTTTCTATCATATCCCCCCTGTCTCGTCTTTCCTCCAAGCTATACATGTTAAGATCCTTTAACCTTTCCTGGTAAGTTTTATCCCGCAATCCATGAACCAGTTTAGTAGCCTTTCTCTGAACCCTCTCTAAGGTATCAATATCCTTCTGAAGATACGGTCTCCAGTACTGTGTACAATACTCCAAGTGAGGTCTCACCAGTGTTCTGTACAATGGCATGAGCACTTCCCTCTTCCTACTGCTAATACCTCTCCCTATACAACCAAGCATTCTGCTAGCATTTCCTGCTGCTCTATTACATTGCCTGCCTACCTTTAAGTCATCAGTAATAATCACCCCTAAATCCCTTTCCTCAGATGTTGAGGTTAGGACTCTATCAATATTCTCTAATCTGCCCCTGGGTTTTTACGTCCAAGATGCATTATCTTGCACTTATCCACATTAAATGTCAGTTGCCACAACTCTGACCATTTTTCTAGTTTACCTAAATCATTTGCCATTTGGCTTATCCCTCCTGGAACATCAACCAATTTTTTTTAAATTAGAGGAAAAATAAAATGTGTTTTGGTTTATCCTAATAATTGGTTTTAGGCTTTGTAGAGCAGAGTTCAGTAAGGGAAAAATGCTTTTGAAAACTTCCAATTGTTGAGATGTCCTTTAACATGATAGACAAACAGACCTGTATTAAAAGGGGTATAACAGGGATACATGCTTAGACCCTTCATTGCTGAGGATTTATGGACTATGCAGTTCTGCAATCTGTAGTAGCTTTATTCATGAAACTACATGAATGAAGTTACAATGCAAAGATTAGCAAATCACCTTTCAGCCAATATTACAAATGATGTGACTCTTGACATAAAGGACAAGACAAGATGGCAGCACCCAAGAGGACAGACAGTAGGTCTCTACATCTCCCCCTTTCTTCTCCTTCCAAGTATGTAAAGCCCCCCAGCATTAGACCATGATAATTAGGAGGTAAAGAGAATTGCTCATGGGATATCTTCTTTCACAATATTCCTTAACTTCAAAAGACAAATTGTAATCTTTATGGTAAAAATCAATAGATCTGTGATGAGAGCCTGGAGCTTGTAAACCGCTTTCATTTATCCAGACGGAAAATAAAATAAAAATGGATTTCTGGCTCACATATAAAACAATTCTTTGTTTTGTCTAATATTACTGTAAGATACTCCCCCCCCCAAAAAAACCTCAACAGATAATCAATGATTTTTTACACAGAGCCCTAAAGTGCATCTGTCAACTTTGCTATTTTGTCTTGTTAAATCTGCTTACAGAAATGGTTTATACTTTGCGTCTTTTACGGAAAATGTAATAGTTTAAGACTTGTCAGAGTTATTATTCAGACCATATTAGATCTCCGCGCACAGCAGCATTAATGTGCTTTGCGTTGCAAGGACTGCGCACCATAACCAATTATTGATTTTCAGAAAATGCAGGAACTCGAGAACAAAGAATACAAATTGTATCTGTGCTTAATACAGTAAGACCGGGATTTTCTTACACCTACTCAGATACACAAAACAGAGAGGCGGAATTTAGGACATAATAGTTTTAAGCAACAAGTTCTAATTGCAAGATTTGGAGTTTACAAGAAGAATATCTTTTGAGTAACTGTTTTCAGCCTACAGAGACAATAATTGCTGTGATGTCAAGGGCCAGGTGATTCAGCATCTGACAAGTCTGTGTCACAATAACTCAGCAGTAGAGAATTTTGCCCATTAAGGAAAATTTCTCGCTTCCTATTTATGTGATGCTTGGAGCTTTCAGATTGTAATCAAAGCCAAATCTGAAGCTTATTTCGTCACTCGAGAACGCTGAATAGCAGTCTATTTAATCACTAATGAGTTCCTCCAGCATACCAAGCCACGTGGGAACAAAACGGTGGAAGATCATTTTGAATGCCTTACATTGGATAGTACGGCTCGCATTCAAAATCGCTCTAACATTGAACCGTTTCCTAGAATGATCACATATTTATAGACCAAAAAGGACTTTAAATATTTTATTTAAAACTGTGACTATTAAAAGAACACTTTAGAGTTAGGAACACAAACATGTATTCCCAACAATGTAGTGCTCCTCTACCTAGTTCTATAGAGGTGTCTCCCCCTCTACACACCCTGCAATAAGAACGAATTAAAAAAAAAAAGTTTTATTGATTTTTACACACTCAGTGCAACGGAAGCACCTCTAGTGTTTGTCAGGAAGACAGTGATTAAAGGTGTATTTAACCCAGCAACTAAACAATTTTTTTAAATTGCAGGGTTAAAAATGACATTAAAATGTAGTGGTTTGGGTGAATTTAGTGTCCCTTTAAATATATATTCAAAAGGATAAATAAAAAAAAGAAAGAAAAAAAAAGAGAAAAAACAAACTGTCTGTTATATAAAAAAAATAAAAAGTAAAAAAGGCCTAAATATCCCATCCATGGCTGAGAAATAAAATACACACACAAGTCTTATTTCAAATAATTTTTTTTAAAAACAAACGAAATTAGAAGAGAAGAGAATAAAAAAAATAATAATATATACATCTAATATAATAATAATAATAATAATAATAATAATAATAATAATAAGTAACAACAATTCCTAAATGTGCCCCCAAAACGATGTTTCAGGACATTTTTCAGTTTAATTTAATACACTCCTGTACAGTGTTTTTATTTTGTTTATCATGTATTTTTATTGTAAATATTTGAATTATAAAATCATTACTAAGAGCTGTAACATTGTATTTGCCCATCCACAAGGAGATGGGACGGATATGTCCAGCCATCCTTGAACAGATGGGATAAACATCTGGAACCTCATTTTTCACAAATGTAAATTCCTATATATGGCAAAGCAGACAACGCATTTTACATGTAGGGTGGTTACGGGAGGTCTACTGCATCTACCAAACTGGATGTTTGCGATTGACAATCTAACGACAATTCTTACCAAATCCAAGAAAGGGAGGGAGAAAACTGCATGTTTTAATTTTTTGTTCCGTCAAGTTCAGTGTAACATCTACAACAAACTTGAACATTCTGATATTTTTCTTTATCGAAACTATTATAATGCTCTCTCTAATTTGTACCACTAAGCTCTCGGTTGAGCTATTGGTGTGTTTTGGTACATGTAGATGTTTTTATTCCACGTCAATGACATAGCTATGAAATATATTGGGCTCTAAATAAAGTCAGGATAAATGATCATTGAAGAAATTCCTACTGAGGAATTAGCAGATCGTTTATTTTAATCAAAATGTTCAAAGCAGGGGTTCAATGAAAAACATAAGGCTTGAACGTTAAAATCCAATTAAAACAAATATCGCATTAAATGGATTGTTCCTCTTTCCAAATGAGAGAGGTCATATTGAGATCCTAAATTCAGAAGTGAAAATCCGCCTTATGGTTAAGAATCAAATGAAGATTAAAATACAATAATGAAAGTAATCTGTATACTTATAATCAAAGGGCGTTAAAACATTTTTGTTGAAGACTCATTTAAAGATGTATGTAACGTTATCATGATAAATTATAAGAGAATCTGACAATCCTAAAGTGTATACAGAATAATATTCCAGAGCTCCGCAGGGGTGGCAGCTGTGCAAGGTCCTAAACCCACAACTTCAAAAGTGGTCACTGTGCACTAAAAAGGGACCGTTTTAATTTAAAGGGACACTATAGTCACCAAAATAACTTTAGCTTAATGAAGTAGTTTTGGTATATAGATCATGTCCCTGCCGCCTCACTGATCAATTCTCTGCCATTTGGGAGTTAAATAACTTTGTTTATACAGCCCTAGTCATATATCCCTGCACAGCCTTCCTAACACTTCCTTTAAAGAGTCATCTAAAGTTTACACTTAATTTATTGCACATTCTGTTTCATTTAGAATTTCGTATCTCCTGCTCTGTTAATAGCCTTCTAGACTCTGCAGGGGCCTCCTCTGAGTGATTAAAGTTCATTTTACGGAGCAGGAGCTACAATCCTTTTCGGTAAGTTACATATAGTTGAAAGTGAAACCATTTTTTTCATGCAGTCTTTGTCAATTAAAGCCAGGGGAGGTGTGGCTAGGGTTGCATAACCAGTAACAGCCTATGGATCAAATCTTAAAATGCTTTTGGGCACGGTTAGAGTCACACCTGGGACCTGCAGCACTGAGCACCAAGACGGGTACTGAGAGACCACAGCTTGAGACTGTGCTCCAAGACCAGTTCACAGTGGATCACAAAAAAACAAACCCTTCCTTAACACTGACAAAACTGTCACAATGATCTTTGGAACAGTACCTAAATTACCCAAATTACACAATTCCCATCTATTCATCAATACAAAATGAAATGGCACACTGACCGCGGTCCACTCTTTTAAATACCTGGGTATGATATTAGACCCCAATCTATCTTTTGGCCTCCACATAGAAAAACTTGCATCTAAGCTTTATCCAAAACTAGGTGCCCTGTACAGAAACAAAGCCTGCCTAAGACCTACAGTAAAGGAAAAGATTGTGCAGCAAATGCTGATGCCAATAATTGATTATGGGGATGTAGTATATGCGTCTGCATCGCAATCCCACCTTAATAAACTTAATACATTCTATAATTTGTTCTGCCGATTTGTGCTACAATGTAATTACAGGACTCACCATTGTGACATGCTAAAAGAACTAAACTGGCTGTTGCTGGAATCCAAACGCACCCTTCATCTTTCCAGCCTTGTGTTTAAGAGCTTTTCTGGGAAACTCCCACCCTACCTGAACAAAATGCTGTTCCCACCTCCTATAACCTCCGATCCAATACCAGCACTTTATTTAGTCTACCTCAATACAAAAAGAAAGCAGCCCGATCCTCCTTTTCCTACAGAGCACCGCAATTATGGAACGACCTCCCGCACAATTTAAAATCTTCCCCAAACCTAAAGTCCTTTAAGAGATCCCTCTCTACATATCTCAAAACAGAATGCACCTGTCATGGTTGATTATATATTTCCTGCCTGTGCTATGTTAAATATTGTATTTATTGTGTATTAATATTGTTTTTGTATTTTATTATGCAGTGAGACTGCAGGGCTATGATCTATACTCCAAAACGGCTTAATTAAGCTAAAGTTGCTTTGGGGAATTATAGTGTCACTTTAATTTCTCCATAAGAGGGAAGTAAAATTGTGTACAGGATATTAACCAAATAATAAATAAATAAAAATCAAGCTCTTGAGGTCAGAATTCAACAGAATTCAATGAAAGAGTTTAGTTAACAGGGGGAGAATAAAGTGCAATAAATTGAATGAAATGGCATCTTACCCCGTGAAGACAAGGCACAATAGGGTGCAGATTAAAATGATGACTTGATTAAACATGGCAGACTGCGTCCTTTGGATGGCCCGATGAAGATCATTCTGCAAAAAATTGTCCATCTCAAAATCCACTTATAAAATAAAAACATGGTAATATTATATGCATAGCGTGATGCAGTGAAGCTGTTAAAGGGACACTCCAAGCTCCAACACACGTTAGATGCACTGTGTAGGTTAGGTTACAGTTAGTTATACTGGGTGGGTTTATATAATTAAATGGACACTCCAGGCTCCAACACACGTTAGATGCACTGTGTAGGTTAGGTTACAGTTAGTTATACTGGGTGGGTTTATATTATTAAAGGGACACTCCAGGCTCCCACACACGTTAGATGCACTGTGTAGGTTAGGTTACAGTTAGTTATACTGGGTGGGTTTATATTATTAAAGGGACACTCCAGGCTCCCACACACGTTAGATGCACTGTGTAGGTTAGGCTACAGTTAGTTATACTGGGTGGGTTTATATTATTAAAGGGACACTCCAGGCTCCCACACACGTTAGATGCACTGTGTAGGTTGGGTTACAGTTAGTTATACTGGGTGGGTTTATATTATTAAAGGGACACTCCAGGCTCCCACACACGTTAGATGCACTGTGTAGGTTAGGTTACAGTTAGTTATACTGGGTGGGTTTATATTATTAAAGGGACACTCCAGGCTCCCACACACGTTAGATGCACTGTGTAGGTTAGGTTACAGTTAGTTATACTGGGTGGGTTTATATTATTAAAGGGACACTCCAGGCTCCCACACACGTTAGGTGCACTGTGTAGGTTAGGTTACAGTTAGTTATACTGGGTGGGTTTATATTAATAAAGGGACACTCCAGGCTCCCACACATGTTAGATGCACTGTGTAGGTTAGGTTACAGTTAGTTATACTGGGTGGGTTTATATTATTAAAGGGACACTCCAGGCTCCCACACATGTTAGGTGCACTGTGTAGGTTAGGTTACAGTTAGTTATACTGGGTGGGTTTATATTATTAAAGGGACACTCCAGGCTCCCACACACGTTAGATGCACTGCGTAGGTTAGGTTACAGTTAGTTATACTGGGTGGGTTTATATTATTAAAGGGACACTCCAGGCTCCCACACACGTTAGATGCACTATGTATTTTAGGGTACAGTTAGTTATACTGGGTGGGTTTATATTATTAAAGGGACACTCCCGGCTCCCACACAAGTTGGGTGCATTGTGTAGGTTAGGTTACAGTTAGTTATACTGGGTGGGTTTATATTATTAAAGGGACACTCCAGGCTCCCATACACATTATGGGGAACTTTGTAGGTTAGGTTACAGTTGACCAGCCGCTATGAATGGATGAATTATTCAATTATTGAATCTGTTGTCTGCTTCAAATAATTTCCTGATACAACCAAACATACTTACAATCATATTTTCCAAAACGCATTTTGCCAACCAGCAGTTTAGGAAAACTGGAATGAATAAATTCCGCAATGGAGCCCAAAATATCTGAGGAAAAAAAAAAGAAAATTTCTTTTTTTAAGGGGGAGGGGGGGAATTACAGTGTTGATTTCATATTTACATAATTTAATATGATAAAACATTTTGATCAATATATTTCTATATAAATATATATTTTTTTATATTTTGAACAATTTTAGATCAAGGCCCAGTACATGCTTCTGTAAGTTTTTTTTTCATGCCTAATAGCCAATATTACAATATACAATAAATCTTGCACATGTATAGAACCAGAATTATTTTAAAATCTAATTGGGTTATTCACTGGGTGGGTTATAATTTTAGGCAAATAATTCCACATTTGCTTTTGGAAACTTTTTTTTTTTCTCCAATCATCCATGTTTTCAGTTGAATTATTTTGGCCTAAATTTTGATATTCAATTTTAATTCACAAAACATTCTGCAGCATAGCATGGAGAGGAAGAAATGAGAATTGTAAATACAAAAAAGATACAAATGAAGAGTCGGATTTTCCTGGAATGTAATTGGAGGGACTCAGGAGAATTTTTAATAAGCCACAACACAGACAGTGGAGTGGTTTATAAAGGTCTCCAGACTCCAAAGATGTATTTCTTTCCCCAGAATACTCACCGTAATGTGTCTTATGTTACATGATATTTTAATAGTGAGGCTAGGAATGGGGTCCTTTAATCTCGGCAAGTTTAGGAACCTTCTAATCTCAACCTATACAAGACTGTTGGGAGTTCCATTTTTTGTATTTCTTTCAGCCCCTTTCCATTTTGTGACGCACCACGCAAGGAAGTACAAAGTAAAATCACGCTATCAGCGTACCCAGCACCTCACCACCACGTCCGACCTTTGTGTAGGGCAAGCAGGGCACCCGTCCATCACAAGTGCCGTTGATCCATTTATATATGAAACAATCATTGGCACGCTCACCTGCTGCAGTGCTCGGCTAATGCTACTGGCACAGGCTAGCTGCACATATCGATCTATATTAATGCTGCCGCATTAAATTTGAATAAAGAATAATGCCTAGCCCAGCCCTGGATTGTTATGTGTGTCTATAAATGCTTGATCTACGTTGAATTGAAGTTTGTTTTAAAGTAAAATAACATTTCCTGATTGAAAATAAATTATCTTAGAATGTTGTATGTTGATTTTATTTGCTTGGCGTTTGCGTTTCCAACCTTCCCACCATAAATTTCTAATCTTCTCCAAAAGTAAACAAAATATAATAATAATAATAATGGGACAAGGGCAGGACAAGAGGAGGCAGAACAACAAGGGGGTATGGCACATAGAGTAATGGGGCACAGTGGTGGCAGGCTTAGGGCCCTGAACATTAGTCTTGCCCGCCCATGACACTGGGAATATTAAGGGTTGCCCTGCTAACCATGGCAGCCACTGCCGCTTCCAGGAAATGTGACTGACAACATTTTCAGGCAGATCTGGACATGTATGTCCCTGTGTTGCATTTAGATTAGTTGCCCCTGGCATTGCAGTGTCAATCCCATCATGCACCATAGATTTTACAAATGTCAGCCACCACGCACAATGCGGGATTTCAAACGATGATATGGACAGATATATTTTTATCATACAGGTTTGTGAATGGGTTAACATGGACTTAAACGGGGAGCCTGATGGCGTTCGTTATTGGTTTTGCTGTAAGTAATACATCTTAGGCAGAGTAAATCGGACACAGCTGGTTTGGATGAACAGTTTGCACGCAATTTAATTGAAATTATTTCAGGACAGACAGAGGTCAATTACTGACGGACGGTCATACTAGAAGGTCACCAGGAAAATAAATATATACAAATTACATCCCTCAAATGTCACATTGAATGTCACTCCCATTAGGGGAGCAGGCAGATCATATCAAGAAAGACATAAGACAAAGCTCATTGCACTGGTCATGAAACCTTTTAGGGGCAGAACTTAGCTTGTCCCCCCATAGTTTTGGAGTGTTTTGACAAGAGCCAGTGTGCCCCCAGCTTGTCTGCTGCTGCCGCCACTGACTGTATGCAGAATTCTACTTCTTCATTAAATATACAAACTTGAGCAGATATGATCACTACACATTATCTTCTTGATGGCTGAGGGGCTGGTATTTTGGTGCCAGAACAAACTAGTTTATTTTACACTGCTTGAAAATTTTTGACAAAGATTCTTCGTACCACAACCACAGTGATAAACTGTTGTGGATATGATACTTAACATGTGCCTCAAAGTGAGCTTATTCACCTCCTGGTTTGGTTAGAGCTCACTGCAGATGCTGCACAGCCCTTTAATGCATTATATCGTTAGAAATACAAATATGTATTCCTAAAACTATACGGTTCTCCTCCTTATTTAGATTCAGGGGCTCAATTAAATTAAATAAAAATAGGGGGGTGGGGGGAAACAAAAAAAAAACGGTTTTAACTTTCCATTTTTCCAGCGCCGAGACTCGATTGGTGCAAATAGCACCTTCAGTTATGTCATCCTGCAGGAGTGGCTTCCTTGGCTTCCTGTCCAATAGCCATGCAATCAAAACATTGCCGTAAGTGCTTAAAGGCAAGGTTTTACAGTCCTGCAGGGACCACTACAGCCAGACCACTTTATTGAGATGAAGTGGTCTGGGTACCGTTAGTGTCAGGGTCCCTTATGAGCTTAGAGAAAATGCATAATTGGAAAAACATAATAGTAACTTAAAGGACCACTATAGTGCCAGGAAAACATACTCGTTTTCCTGGCACTATAGTGCCCTGAGGGTGCCCCCACCCTCAGGGTCCTCCTCCCGCCCGGCTCTGGAAGGGGGAAAGGGGTAAAAACTTACCTTTTTCCAGCGCCGGGCGGGGAGCTCTCCTCCTCCGATCCTCCTCCTGGGCTGAATGCGCACGCGCGGCAAGAGCTGCGCGCATTCAGCCGGTCACATAGGAAAGCATTCATAATGCTTTCCTATGGACGCTTGCGTGCTCTCACTGTGAAAAATCACAGTGAGAAGCACGCAAGCGCCTCTAGTGGCTGTCAATGAGACAGCCACTAGAGGATTAGGGGGAAGGCTTAACCCATTGATAAACATAGCAGTTTCTCTGAAACTGCTATGTTTATAAAAAAAAAATGGGTTAACCCTAGCTGGACCTGGCACCCAGACCACTTCATTAAGCTGAAGTGGTCTGGGTGCCTAGAGTGGTCCTCTAACATGCACCAACAGAGAGTGGATAACAACAATGTATGATTCAATGAGAGCATCTAGAAGAAAATAACTAATGGTATTATTTCTAACATTCTTTTTTCTTCTAATTCCTTTAAGAGTCCTTGGTACATGGAATGGCTTTTCAGCAAAATTGTTAGAGCTGAATCACAAGGCATGTTAATGAGGCATGGTCACTTTTCTATAGGATAGTTTTGCTAATTTCTATATATGGTTGAACGAACGTGATGGACTTTGGTCTTTTTTCAACCTAGATTTCTAAGTAACTATATCCTGCATTTTCTTCATAAAATATGGGAATCCTGGGACATTTTGAATTTGAATCAGATGCCATACTGTGCCATCCGTGCATTAGTTGGGTGTTAGAATGTATCCTTACATCTGACAGAATAGCCCTAGTTTGTAAACCAGGAAATAACATTCGGAAAACAGTTTACACTCGTAATTTATAGGATAAGCAGACTCTAATTGACCAACTGGTAAATGTAAGATGTCCCTTTATTAAAAAAAAAATGCTACACTTAGATAATTCTTTTGGCCACAGGCTGTGTAGACCTGCACAGAGCACACATCCTTTGGCTATAATCTAAACTCCAGTCACACGACTTTGAGCATGAAACTACATCAGACCCCATTACTGCTCATAGCAAGAGACACTTTGCAGAATTAGCCGTTACATACAATTCACATGTCCTGCAGCTTCCCTCCATCTACCCGGGGCTTCCTGAACATACATTTAATCACATAAAAGCCTTACAATACACATGATTCACAAGTTCTGCTGACTACAAAAAGATTGCGTAGGCACGAAATTTCGAACTCATAAAAGAAATAGTTTGTTTCCATCAACCTCGCTGGGTAATTTTTTTCTTTTGGTATGAGCGGAGTAATGGGGATCCCGCAGAGTCTACCATTGAAAGAGACGAAAATTACCATTTCAGTTTAAAGTGAGAACGACATGAGATGGCAGTCAGCATGTCGACACTGTAATTTTAGCTAGATTTCTACGCTGGGATCCTAATCACACCGAGTGCTGAAAAAGTAAGACTACCAGGTTAGCAAGTTATGGCTTTGAAAATATCTACTTGGGAAAAATAAATGTAAATTTTAAAGGGAAACTTACAAATCTCTGGAAATCACACGACTCAAAACACTGAAAAATTACTTTTAACTTGTGTTAACCTATTTTTCATTCAATGATCCATTTTCTTTTAAATACAATATTAAAGAATTTATTTATAATCTAGTTCAGTCTGAGCACACAGCATGCATTGCACCGGAATATGTGAAACACAAATTGTGGAGGATATTTATCAAAGTGTTCTGAAAAATTGAGGTTGAGTTTTGCCAATATTTTTATCTAATTTAAAGTGACAGTTTTTTGCAAAAAATTCCATTTAAGAATATATCCTTATTTGTAGTGGTGGCAGAAAAATAAATAAATTGCTCCACAAATTAACTAGACAAATTATAAATCTCATCTTTCTCATTGGCCCCTTTTACTCTCTAGGGTTGTGTGTGGGTAAAAATTAGTTTTGGTGTTTAGTTTCCATTTATTAATTTTCGATTTGTACAAAATTCAGAAATGTTCAATTTGGAACGAAACAAAATTAGGAAAAAAGTGTTCAGAAGTGAAACTAAATTCGGACGTTATTATTCCAAAGAATACCAAATTTAGGTGCTGTTCAACAGATAGCGGCCTATTCTCGTATCCTTAAATGTGATCTAACATAAGAGTACTAAAATTAGGGAGTTCTCTACTAAACACAGTTGAAAGATAAAAATGAAAAGTTCTTTTTACTAAATTCTGGTCTTGCAGCTGTGTTTAGTAGATAATTCCCTTATTTGCTATCCTTACATGGGATTGCCATATTTAAGGGTACCAAATGGGTAGCTATCTGTTAAACGGCACCCTAATTTAATATCTCAATCCCACCAAATCAGGGAGCTGTTAAATTCAGTGGACCGCTCCCTAATTTGGTATCCTTTACAATGAGCGCAGTCCTATATTGGACCGTCTTAGGTCAATTAAGACATGATGAAGTACGAGCACCCTTCCTCTGGGAGGGCGACTGTGTTCTCCTGACACCATAACTGCAACAGTTGGCTGTAGTGGTTATGGTGCTTTGAATGTTCCCTTTAGCATAGCCCATGTTTGCTAAACCAATAATGGCAAAAGTGTAAGAAAACATCAGGAAAGGTGTAACTGTGATCCTGTTTAAATTGTTAAAGGTTCATCAGCCGCCATTAACATATAGATAATTATCAAAACGTTAGATTGTGATCCAGGAAACGCCGGCCAAGGATGTTCCCTGGCGTGAATAATCCGGAGTCTCTCATTCAGCTGATAAACATCAACTCACGGATTTGGGTTTGTATCACCCAATACAAATATTTACTTACATACTCTACAACTGTAACAACACATTTCGTTTATTACATTACAATTTGCATTTTTGGCTGGAGTTTTCTGCACAGCGTTCGGCAACAAAACAAATAAAAGGATCTAGAAATATCCATGTTAAATTACACTCTAACCTTCCGAACAGATAATAGTGACATTGTTTCCTGAGTGCTATATGAAATACCACGACAGATTAATTCTGGTTGGTTCCCCCCCGCAGATCCTGACTTTCTAAGTAGATGCGGCTTTCAAGGTCTAATAACAAGCGAGGGTAGGTGTGATGCTCAGCTAGGAGGAGAATTGGTATGGTTTTAACCTTGCTTCCTACCAGACCCAGTAATTCCCAACCTTCAGTTTGCGCATTCATTGTGGTTATCACAAAGCTGCTCAGTGGCAATTTACTGCTGGAAGTGGAACAATGCATTCTGCACACAGTGTTCCTGAGGAGTTTAACCATTTCAAAGTCTTCTAGAATCCTGGTTCAGATCTAAAATGACCAATGACATGCCAAGCCGGTCATCGTATAAAGGGGATGAATAGTACTGTGTTGTGCATGTAGCTATGCATGAGTGATGGGAGTTTGAGTGTACAGTTCGTGAATCGGGTTTGTAAAAAAATAAAAGGTTTTAAATTAGAGCTTGGCTTTGACGATGACAGGTGAGCTTACTCTCTAAGGCCATTCAGTGGAAATAAAAAGTACTGTGATTTAAAAGCACTTTATGGGATTTGAGATAGCACACAGGTGATTTTGTGTTGTTTTTCCCCCCCATTCATTCGCTGTAAGCGTGATTTGAGTTAGAGTGCAAGCATGAATATGTACAGTTAAATAAATATTTAATTGGGACTATCCCGCCAGATCCAGGATTGTTGGGACATATGTGGTGTGTGATTTAGATTTTTAGGAAAACCTAAAAAGAGATAAATTGTTAGCAGTTCAGAATTTTAACCTTCACTGACTGTTTTTTTTTTGTAGTTTTTACTTTTTAAGATACCGATACTCTTTTTATTCACAACTAGTTTTTAACTCAAGTTTGAATGGCGCTGCAGGTAAAGAATGATAATTGTAACAATATCAGCTGGTAGGAACGTTTTGCAGTGCAGAACTGCGAGTGAAATGCATAGAATAATGACAATAATAAACAGTAATTATAGCTTTGCTTCCCTTCATCCTTTCTGAATGCGACCCAAAGTCGTCATTTTCTCCAAATGCTTCGAAGCAACTGCTATTTCAGTTAGAATTGGTGTTTTTCCATCGTATTTTTTTAATAGCTCGCATCTCATACAGAATTTGCAAGGGAGCCCCAGGATGGTAATATTTGCGAATTTCAATAACAGAAACATCAGCATCCTAACTGATTTACATCGAGCCTCGTTCCATGAAATCACCGGAGCGCAGTTAGAACATCAAAAAAAAAACTGGGCTTACTGTGATGATGAAGGGGACACTGTTAATCATCTCCAAAATGAAGGAAATCCGAATGATCTGTTCCCAAATATTGCCCTGTAGAGGGGAGAAAAAAATAAATAAATATCAGATTTGAGTGCTGAGGGGGAATATCACCATAAATAAATAAATCAATCAGCAATAATTTCATGATGACCTGTACTTCAGTTCTTATCCAACTACAAACCTTCTGTTTCTAGCAAAACAATTAAAGCCATAGTCTATCCCCACTTGGAACCCATCAGCATGTACAGTTTGAAATCTTAACATAAAGCATTTGATGTATGGCAGCCTCTTGAGAATTTAGTTGTGAAACTACAATACCCATGATGCACTGCCACCCCAAGGCTATAATCATGATTGACAGACCATCAAGGGAATTTCAGTTCAAAGCAGAGAACCACCCAGCTCTCTCTCTAAAGAACTGCACGTCATTTGCAAAACACATTTTTTTTTTACCCATTAAACATTACAATGGAGAACCTGTTCCGGAAAACGAAAATCTTAAAAAAAAAAAAAAATGAATATGAAAAACAGTATGTGGACACAACAGCAGATTATCCCTGGAACAAACTTGTGTTTTCTGTTCTATAATGATATAGGGAATACTTCCCACCATATTCAGCGATTTAATTTGGAATAAAAATATCCAGTCCTTTTTTTTGTGTGTTTTTTTTTTTTTTTTTAACTCTCCTAAATCTAAGCCAGCGGTGGGCGAAAAGAACACGTCCCAAGTCTCACAAAGAGATACTTATTAGAAAGTATTAAAAATCTGCAAAATGTTCTTCTACCATTCAGTACTATGCTCCAGAGACCTTTAATTACAAAAATGAACATAAAACCTAAAATTAGTTTATTAGGATAATTAATCCAGCGCTGCAGAATCTGTTGGCGCTTTATAAATACCAGTAATAAATAATAAAATAAAATAATAAATTATTTTCCAAAGATGGCTTATATGTTTTGTTATTAAAAAATATTTCGGAGTTGGTTGGCTGTTGACAAAAGGATTGTCAAAACAGAGGCTGAAAAAGTATTCCAATGTGAGTGAAGATTTGGTACTAGAGAATGGGGAATATCCTGCAATTAAAGGGGAACCGTCACCTTACAACAATAAACATTGAAAATAATCTATAACTGGTGTTTCTACATGCGATTCTATCTTTGATGTTAAATGTATATTATAGATTGAACAGAAACATCACAATCCAGTCCAAACAGGGCACACAATGCAAATGAGGTAGAGAAACAATGTTTCATTTGTTTTCCCTTCTCTGGTGTGCTCTTTCTAGGTCGACTGAATTTACAAAAAATGATGGACGGAGGGATAAGATTGAAAATTTCAGACTTCACAAATACATATTTGATAGACATCAGGACAAAATAAATATAATGTTAAAAACCCTGGAAAGTGACAGATTCCCTCTCAAGTTGCAAAGTTGCCCTGTTTTATGCTTATGAACTGTGCCCTCTGTTGAATAGGATTTGAAAGTGATAAGGGTCTTTAGCTACCCACAATCCGGCCCCCACTGGAGGTGTGGCTAAGGCAGGCATTACAGGCTTCCTTGTAGCCATAACAATTCATACCAGAAATGAGCACTGTGATAGGTTGTATGCAGTCAGCTGACACTCTCAGCCAATCACAGCCACCCATTGCTGCTCAGGCTAATAATTCCTCATTAATCCAAGCAGCACAGAAAGAAGTAGGTCCTGGGGATTCTCGTTTAGCATTAAAACGGGTTAACAAGGACAAGACTGGACGCAACACCGGCACCTGGGGGTTCCAAGTAAGTTGTCCGACATTCAAGCTGTAGTGGTTATGGTGCTTAATATAAAATGTATTTTGGTTAGAAAGGATAACATATGACAGGTGTGAAACGGAGCAGCACATTGAGTGGCATAGATACGATTAAAGTGTCACCTGAAATTTTATTTCCCTAAATCAATTTAAAAATATTTCCAGTGGATTATGGGTTTGTTCATTAATCACCAAACTGCGGGGGCTTGAAAACAATGACAATATCTTATTCACGTTTTACAGAATGAATCACATCAACTGTAAAGATTACAAAATGATCAACGTAAGTGATCTTACCGGTGGGGAGAACGGTGCCACAGAGATACTGGACTATTAATCCCATAATAAAGACCTTAGGGGGTCGTCCGGGTCACGTGACAGGAAGTGGTTGTTAGAGTAAACAGGAGGTTTTTAATCCATTGATAAAGCCTATATGGTCAAACGCGTTTGGATATTGTACTGATTTTAATTAATTGTTAATAAATAGATTTTGGTCCTTTTATTCTTTTGTACCATCATCTTTTATTTTCATTTTTTATTCTATTTTATTTTCTACAACTACCTGGCTTTTTTACTTTATTTTTTCCTATACTCCAAAGAATCCCAGGTGGGGATCATACTACCAATGCCCGTGTCATAGAGCAGTTAGCCTGCCCTATATACTGTGAGTATATTTTATTACATTTTATATACCAGAAATATTTTACTGAGGGCACTATTGCTGTTTTATTATCTCCTCTCTGAGCTCCTGTTACCATCTCTAAGAACACTCATCATATTTCCCAGAGGCGGGAATCATACCGCTGTATGCCTACTACACTAGAGCTAGTATAAGCTCTATCAAATGTGAGTGTATCTACTATATTTTAACAATTCTTATCCAATTCTGAAACATACTGCACCATTACTGTTTCCATTTTTATCTCCCCCCTGGCTGTATGTCACTGCACTGAAGAGGAAAACTCACCGTATATCCTACAAGCGGGGATTATACCGCTGCAAGCTATCCACACCAGAGCTGGATTAAGCTCTACTAAATGTGAGTAAGACCTCTTCTATTTATATTTGATACCTCTTGGATCACCCTGCACCATCATCCTTTTCATCATTCATCGCCCTCTCCTATATATCTGAATACTGCAAGGAGCGGAAACCTACAATTCCAGAGACCAACCTAGGACCCAAGTTCCACTCTATTGGACTCCGTTTTATTATTACTACCCTAACTAGGACTTTAATTTATTTACCTTGCTTATTGGCGCAGTCCCATCCCTTTGTTTGTTTGCTTTTGTCCATTTACTCCAAGGACACGTGTGGGAGTCCTTGTTTGGGATTGCTGCCTTTTCCCTTTTTCTTTATATATTAGCGCTGACTCTATTCTCTGTTTGTTTTTTTAAAACAGGAAGTACAAGGAAATGCAACCCTACCATAAGCAAACAGAGCTACATTATTTGCATGATAACTCCAAACAATGGTCCTACCTTGTAACTGAGATATATAAGTAGCATGGTCTCCATAAAGCTTATTATGGCTACAGTAACCTGTGAGAAGAGACACAATATATTAATGGGTGTACAAAGTCCACATATGGCAGGTTTGGCCACAGTAAGCCTGGAGCATAGCTGTGCGCATGTTCTAGGGCCTACAGGACATACACGCATGGGACACAGGGTAGACAACAGGTAAAGGCGGGTGTATGGCAGCACAAACCCTGCATGGGAGTAAATAAGGCAACAGAGGCATTTGCAATGGTATCGATAAAAACACAAAGCCATGCAGGAGTTAAGGAGAGTATTTCAACACTATGCAGGAGGGAGAACATAATAAAATAAAGCTCTTCACTGTGTAAAAAAGGAAGAATAATGACCTGCAGGATTAAGAAGGCAGAAAAAGCTCTGCAGGAGGGGAAGGTCAAAGCTCTGCAGGGTTCAAGCAGGTAGGACACATACTCTGTCAGCGTATGGAGGAACATACAAGGAACTGCAGCAATCATGAAGGTGGCAAAAAGCTCTGCAGGTGGTGGAACGATCGTTGCAGAAGGCTCTGCAGGGGAAGAGGAGCATACAAGGGTAGGCAGGAGTTAAGAAAGTAGCACAAGGCTCTGCAGGGGAAAAGAAGGGCAGCATGGGGATCTGCAGGGCTAAAGTAGGCTCTCCAAGACTCCACTGTCATTTACTCACCTGAATAGCCCACAGAGGCATCCTTCTGTCCACCCACAGGATGGGATCCCTGTGCAATGAAAATAAAACAAAAACGGATTTATTCACTAAACATCGAAAAAGTTCTCCACTTCTGCTAAAGTCACAACTTGACAAATTTTACCCAGACTTTTGCAATTCAGCTTTCAATTCAGTTCGGTGAATAAAACTATAAACCCCTAAAACACTACAAATTGACTTCTTGTTTTTTTTTATATATATATATACACACAGAGGTCTGGTTTTGATATTAACAAAAATGTGTAAAGTTCAACTAACGCGGCTGAAATAAAAGGTGACAGTTATTTTAGTGCCAGGGCTATAGTCTACATATTGGGAAGCCAGACGTCCGGGGAGTTTTGCTAGACACACATAAGCTCTGCTTCAAATTATATTAAACGTATAACTCATGTAAAGCACACAGGGATTTAAAGGGTCACCTTTACCTGCCTGTTCCTGTCTTCTAATGAAGATCTGAAATATCTGTTTACAGGGATTGCTTTAGGGAAATAATTATTGGTGGCTCATTCGGTTTACGTTAATTACGGAGAACACAAAATCTGCTCCTTGATACAATTTGATTCTTAATGTGTAATTATCACAATCACTCATCTCAGTTAATGAAACATCGTTAACAGAATTGTAAGAACGCTCGCACCTCTTAATAAAGGCCTGGGATTAATTTAGCCCAAATTTCACGTGTCGTCTTGTTGGGTCTGGTCATACTCACCAGCTTATATCTGGATATTTCCGCTCTGTGTAGTTCTGTTTCACACATCCCCAGCTAGGAGAACACAAGAAAACACTCATATTAATTATTTTATTTACATTTTATATTGTATAATTCTGTCATATATGCATGAAATCCAAAATCGATAATAAAAACACTCTGCCAATATCGGATAGCCCTCATTCAGGGTTATTTTCTAAAGGGAGATTTGTCAGGAATTCTAAATTAAAATGGTCAAAATAGGTGTATTGAAAACAGGATTGACCAATTGGTCTCTTTTAGCCTACATCTTGAAATTCACTTGGAATCCCATTGTACAGCGTTGCGGAATTGTTGGCGCTTTATAAATAATAATTTAATTTGAATTCCCTGCAACAGTGGCGTACTAAGGGGGGGACGGGGGGGGCGGTCCGCCCCGGGTGCCAGCCGGGTGGGGGGTGCCATGGCCAGCCCCGCCGCCCCCCCCCATGCTGCAGCCGCCCGAGCGCTCTGTATAGAGCCTCAGGCGGCTGCAGCTTTGCCCGGGCGGTGCGTCCATGAGGGCGGACCGCACCGCCCGGGCGCAGCCTGAGAAAGGGGGTTGACAGGAGGGAAGCGCTGAGCGCTCCCTCCAAACAAAGCTCTTTAGCTGTAGCCGCGGCCCCAGCCCCCTGCAGAGTTGAGAATCCATGCAGGAGAGTGCTGGTCTCCTGTACCCGACCGGACTAACAGGAAGGGAACACTGAGTGTGCACTTCCTGTTAGTCCAGCCGGGTACAGGAGACAGCTGCTCTCTGTACCCGCGGACTATACTGGGCTCGGCCACGCTACAGCAAAGGTGGGGGGGGG
>OW240920.1:140450385-140512738 GCA_933207985.1 Pelobates cultripes | reverse complement strand
AGAAAGTGGGAGGAGGAGAAGGAAATTGGAGCGGGAGGAGAGATTGACATTCATCACATACACACAATGCACCCCTTGCACACAGAAAAACACACAGACACACATACACAAGCAATGCAACCGTTACACACAATGCATCCCTTACACACACAGAAACACACAATGCATTCATTACACACACTCAATACACCCCTTACACACATTCAATGCATCCCATACATACACAGAAACACACCTTGCAGTCCTTACACATACAAACACAATTTCACACAATGCATTCCTTACACACATATCAGGACATCCCCTACACACTCCACCCCCTGTGAACAAACTCATTGGTGGAACATGAAGGTGGACCTTGGGACCCAGACCTTGAGCTGTGTAAAGGACCCCCAAAAAATGGAGCTGCTTCCCGTTCTCCCAGAACATTGATTTTTGTGACCACAGTTACAAACCGCCTCAGAGAGCCTTTCTACACCAGACCAGTGGAGCCAGACTGCAGCTAGAGCCCATCATCATCCTCATCTGGTTGTAAGTAGGCAATCTAGTATATTATTCGTGGCACTAATCTCTAATTTACCTCACATTAAAGAAACACTATAGTCCCCAGAACCACTGCAGCTTAATGTAGTGGTTCTGGTGTCTATAGCCTGTCCCTGCAGGCCTTTTAATGTAAACACAGCGGCACTGCAGCACTAGCGTTAGTTAACATGGCAAATCATATGGGTGGGGCATTGTGATGTCACATGGGGGCGGCAAACTTTACTTTTGCCTAGGGCGGCAAAAATCCTTGCACCGGCCCTGGCTGGAGGGGGCTGTGTGAGCTGTAGAAGGGGGCGGGGGTTTTGTATTGGGACAGGAGTCTTTACAAATTGTAAAAAAAAAAAGAGAACCTTTAAAATTTTTACAGGTTTTTTTTTGGGGGTGCCAAGCACAGGATCCGCCCCTGCCCTGCAATAATCCGGTTTGTACTGAATGGGGATTATGGGGACAAGAACTTGTTGGATGTACAGATATTACAACCTTAACTGCACTAACCATAAAAATATTCTGGAAGACGGTGGCGGATCCGAGCAACTGACCGGAACATACGCACGATCGATAAGCTCCGGGCTAATATACAAAAACTCTGCGAAAATACCTAATTTTCAAGTCTCAATACTGCAGCCCCATAACCCTAACGACCATGGGCAGGAAAACCAAGAAGCTGAAACCTGAAAGACCAAAGCCAGGCATGAATATTGGAGATCTTCTCCGTTAAGCGCATGGCGCATATGGACCCAAGATGGCCGCCGACCTGGGAGATTTCTACAGCGACTCGGAAGAGCTGTCCCCAGACGAAGATGGAGGCGGACTGACACAGCCTCAACCTAAGCCGAAGACCGGTGACCCCAGACCAGTGATGGCAGAAATGCTCTAGAACATGCTTTGGGTCCTCCAGAGGTCCATACAGGCAGATGTGGCCCTGCTTTGCACTGACATCACGGGTCTGGTAGGCTGCATGGTGCAGTGGAAGTCACTTCTGAGCTCAGCTCCAGTTAGACCTCCAAACGCTTACCAAATGAAAAGCAGCCACTGAATTCCAATTTGCCTTGCTGGAAGACTTGAGATTCTGCAATAATTTGAAAATCCAGGGAATACCGGAAGGCATACCCGCAGGAGAGCTCCCACATCTCATCCGGTGGCTCATGGCTCACTTACTGGGGCCCAAGCAGTCTAGACATATAAACTTGGACGGCATCTCCCGGGTTCCGAAACCCAAGAGAGCACCCGAATCTGCTCCCAGAGACCTGATGAATCTGCAGTTCTGCAGCGGTACAGACAAGGCGCTGGTACAAGTGACGCTTAAGGGACTACCTGGCTCAATTTTGACAACACGGCTCTCTTTTACTTTGCGGATCTCTCAGGCGAGACACTACAATGGCGCAAAACGCTACAACCCCTCGCAGCCCTGCTACGCAGCCACAACATGGAATACCACTGGAGATCTCCACGAGCCTTACAAGTGAGACAGGTTGACACAGTACACTCCATCACTGATATCTCCGAAACACCTGCACTCCTCACCAAACTGGGCCTGCCAGTGGACTCACTACAACGACCTAGCACCCAAGCAACAACATCGGTGACTCATCGCTGGGACCCGACCATGATCACACCATGCATCCCGAAGAAAGCAACACCCGCGGCATACACTACAGTAACTACCTGAGGTAGAGAGTAGGTGACAGGAACTTTCCTCCCTCAATGCACGGGACTTACACACACTGCTGTTCTAAGTTTGTTAGACTTTTATTTCTTGACCTTTCTTCATTTTATTTTTAGTGGCCCAACTGCCCAAGCCACTGGTCAGATATGCACAGGATTTACCTGGCCCTAAGCCAGGCTCCAGCATCTCACCCCCCCTCCACCCACCTCTAACACCAGAGACCGGTTACTACAGAATGATGGAGGTGTAAATCTAGTTTAAGCCACAACCTGCCGTCTTGTGCTTCACACTTCTGGTATATCACAGTCAGCCCCCAGGCAGCAGGATTACATGCCCCAACCATATGTTTCGAGCTTATTATAATGTGGGTCTTCTCTATTGCACTCCTAAATTGTTCATTAGCATTAGACTGGCTATGTACCTGCATATGTTTATTTTACAAAATTGTACATGTATACTATGTGCCACGACGTTGTTACAAATAGTAGGACTTCAAATGATTTATTTGAATGTTGGGGCTTTGCAAGCCTGTTATACCCTGCTGAACAAAAAAATAAAGAATAAAAAATAAATAAAAAAAATTATATATTCTGGAAAACAATTAAAGTCAAGAAACATACTGTCCATCCAATTATTGTTTATCTTTGCAATTTGCACAATTGTACTTCCAAATGATTCAATTTCTGTTGAATAATTCATTTGACATAAATTGATTAAGCTTTTTATTCCCAGATGCTCGGAATCCATATATTTCATATATCAGCTCAATAAGGGATATTTATAAAACTGGCAAAAACAAAAATGTAAAACATTAAAAGTGGCGCAGTTACTATGGAAACCAATGAATGAAGTAAAACATCCTAACAGTGTCCCTGGTGACTGCCCCACTTTCTAAATTTGCTCCATTTTCTCCCAGTAAGACTTTTCTGAATCTCCCCTTTAGGTTGATTTATAACGAAGAATTTTTAAATGTGTCTGCCCAAGGCGGTGGGAATGTTAATGTGCCCCAAATTCCTGTATAACCCCCATTTATAACGTACAGCATCCCTCACGGGGATCTGTTTATGGAACTTTATACCATTAATGTATGTGCAAGTCAGTATTAATTGGTTTTATGCTTCCTCACCAGAGACCTCACTAATTCAATCGGTTTTATTTCAGGCCTGCCATTACCGGGCATTTAATTACTTAATAATCATGCAGAAAGGCAATTTATTAAAATATGCAAAGCCAACACTAACTAGGTAAGTGTGTTGGGATATAGTCAGCATCTGCGGTTCGGAGTTGCGAGGTGGATTTGACCTGTTGTGTTAGCAGACTGTCTGCTTACAGCAAGGAGTGTTGGTTCCTTGCCAAATACCAAAAAAAAAGCAGGAATCGAAAATGCTATTTAACCACATGTTGGGACGCTCTCCACCCCTGCCCTCTGAAACTAAAAGTAACCCACATGAACGAATAACTGGGACTAGAAGCTCTACACCAGGGCTGATCAAATGGGAGATCCTGGACTGCTGTGAATCTACAACTTCCATGATGCTTTAAGGCTGGAAATGCATTATGGGTGTGGTAGTCCTGGAACATCTGGAGATACCATGTTCTAGGCTCATTTAATACATTTCCTGCACTGGCTTCCCCAAACTCTGACCCTCCAGATGTTGCTGAACTACAACTCCCATGATTCTATGAATGAAATTGATAGGCTGAGAATCATAGGAGTTGTAGTTCAGCAACATCTGGAGGGCCAGAGTTTGGGGAAGCCTGGCCTACAGAGTGGTCTAACACTACCTGGCTAAATACATATACTTATATCGTTATTATACGTAGAACATTTTGGACATCAGTGAATCATTGTGTGATGATCAGAAATCAACTACGTCTACAATGGACAAGAATTCCAGTGTAAGAGCTTTCCAGGATAAATGGGATTTGTGTACATTGTAACAAAATTAGCAACTTTGCAGAGTTCTTGCTATTGCCCCCAGTATCTTTATTGTCAGTGATTCAGGGTCGGTTCCCTCCTCTAAGCAGCACACAATCAGGCTGCCACCACTGATCCAAACCGTTACACAGACCAACTGCTCGGGGAACACAGCAGCTAACGCTGGAGGGGGGCAATTTACCAATCCAAAAATCTTTTACACTATAGGGATATGAACATTATAACTCTGTAACAAACTATATGCTGCAATACATCAAAAGCTAAGTTAATAATTCATACTAGTTCCCCTTTAAGACCCTCCAATAATGTTATCCTATGTTGGCAGACCTTGCTCGCATTTTACAAATTTAAATGAGCCAGTGTTCGACCTGTAGCTGCAAAAGTTTCGTGTTTGCTGAGAAAAAAAAAAAAAGAACATAACACAACCTTACCATCCAATGCCTTCTGTTGGGTCGTCCAGTAAAACGCGCACAATGTACAATAAGCAGGAGAGGAGCTTTAAGGAGAAATTGAAAAGACGTATTCTGAGGCCTACAACAAAAAAAAGAGGGCGAAGGTCATAAAACGAACAACCCTATATATTCTATCAGAGCGGAAACAAACAGAATGTCCATTTCTCACAATCACATTCATAGCTTTGAGAAGGCTAGCGGTCGTATTGCAAATTGCAAAATTTTGTCAAAAATACACAATATGGAAAATTTCTCCAGCTCATCTTCACTATTTTTACCTATATTTTTAAACTTGGTGTTTTGTGAATAAACCTGATTGACTCTGACAGTTTGCAAATCTAAAGTAATACGGATTTCTCAGACCAAGAAATTAATCGTTTTTATTGACACAACTAGCAGGCAGGAAGCTTTATATTTAGCCAAGTGTTAGGAGTAATTAAATAGCCCTGAATGCATTGCACCTCGTCTACGTCAATAGATCCATAAAATAAACCGTTTACTTTGTCACTGGAATACTTCATGCTTACACAGAGAGATGGCAATCATCCTCTCGGTCTCGCTGATTAAATCATCTATGTATTAACACGTACACAACAATATTGTCAAAAGGATATCGTTAGAGTGTATTCACTATGCAGGGAATGGGGAGGAATCGAAAGAGGAGGATTGCTAGAAATAGCAGTGATCTGAATTTTTCCAATGTAACGGCTTTGGCCTAGGTTTTTAAATTTATGTTTCCATTCACTACGATACAACGTACAATGTTATATTTTAAAATGTTTTTATATAGATTTGGATTCACATAATTTCACTTAAAAATTTCAAGCTACCTTGTGAAAAGGCATGGTTGGGCATTTAATGTAAATCAGCTTATATTCCCAGCATTCCAGCGGAACTGCCTATAACGTTAGGAACTGTAGCGGAGTCCTGTATAGTCTAATAATAAGGAACCAAGGCATCATTTTATTAGAAACGTGATCCAAAATGCAGGCCAGGTTATTGAGAAGGCATTTTAAATCCTACCCCATCTACTACTTGTATAAACAAAGATCAATACACTATAAACCTTAAAAATATAGAAATGTTGTTATCACCGATAGTCACATATTATCGTGATCGGGAAGGACTTGTCTCAAAAAAAAAAGGTGCCGTAAATGTAGACATATAAAGAGCGTTCTCAGACCAGAATGATTAAATGCTTGGAAATTAGATGCGAGGAATGAGCTCTCAACCTACGCAGATTGGTTTTCCAATTCTCAAGCAGGAATTACTTTTATATTCTATTTAAATGTAGAATTATTCAGGAAAGCAAATTCCTCCATCAGACTGACCTGCTCACAACTATTAGTAGATACATCTGTAAATAGTTACGTAGTAATCTAGGTTGAAGAAAAAGAAAAAAAAAGACTCAAATCCATCAAGCCCTACCTTCAAAAAAAATAATTTAAAAAAATATATGTTTTCATTGGGGGTATATCTACTAAACAGTGATTTTATTTTTGGGGAGCAGTGGAGTGTCCCTTTAAACTAAGCATAATTCTAGAATACAGTTTTATGCCTTTTGCAAAAGAAACGGTTTGATGATCTGTATGAATCTATGGCATAAGCAGCTATCGGGTGAAGCGATGCTTTTCATATCACACACAATATATCTATAATAGAAAGGCAATGCCGAGGACTGAGCAAATATTCTGTCTGTACAGGAAAAGCATTGCTATTGTAACACAGAACCACTAGATGGCAGTATGTTTCCAGAATTAATGTTCTGGTAAGGACAGTTTGTCCTCGGCACCAACAGACTGTTTCATAATAAAATACTACACTCGGGGTTTATCCAATAAACAACAAAACGGGAGCGAATCGAGTACCGATTTGCAAAGTTTAGGCTACATCTAGCCTAAATGTTTTAATTCGGTGTTCAGTTCCCTGCGATGTGGCGTTGTCACCACATGTGATGTAGTGGATAAGTCAATCTGCTAGAAGGAATGAAGCCCCCTACTAGTTTGTCATGATACGGGGACACTGACCATCAGATCTAACTGCAGAGTTCTAGAAGTGGGACAGACACCAGTTATATTTTACTACTTGAGATTATTCCTGTTTTACACTACTTTTCAGATTATGACACTTTGATAAATTGTTTTGATTTTAATATACGAAGATAAAACAGCGTGGTGTGTTTAAAGAGCTAATACATCATATACATTTTCGATCAAACATTGGGCTACAGTTTCTCTTTAATATTTAAAGTGGCTTTCGGCAGTGGGAGCATTACCTGTTGGCTTGCTCAATGTAACAGGAGGGAGGGGGGAGGATCACACCGGAGGTGCTCAATAGGCAGACCCCAGATGTTATACAATCTGTTTTGTCATTCGTAAAGGGACACTATAGGCACCCAGACCCCATCAGCTCATTGAAGTAGTTTGGGTGCAGCATCCCAGGTCCTTTAACCCTGCAATGATAATTATTGCAGTTTTTGATAAACTGGTATAATTGCCTTGGAGTGTTACTTTCACCTCTAGTGGCTCTCTACCAGACAACCCCTAGAGGGATTTCCTGGTGGTTAGGCGATTTCTAGTTGCCCGACGCTGGACGTCCTCGCGCTATGGATCCAGTGTCACCCAAAGCCCCAAAGGAAAGCATTATACAATGCTTTCCTATGAAGGAAGTCTTAATGCGAGTGCCGCGGAGGCAGAGCCTGAGCCAGCACCGAGGGGCACCTGCGCTGGAATCAGGTAAGTGACAGTCAGGTAAATCCAACCTTGCTCCTCTGCCAATGAATTCTGGGAAATGTAGTCTTGTGGCAGCTAGGGGTCCAAGGCTAGACACTCGTTACTTATATAAGTGTTGCACGCAAGGTAAATCGCATGTTACCGTACAACTACAATTGCCATGATGCATTAACTTCTAAGCACAAAAGCAAAGGAATAAAATGGACTATAATTAACTATATTGATTAATCTCTAAAGCCAGCTACTGCCCCCTGTGTGTCACCAAATAATATTACATGGCAGCGATGGAGGAACTCACTTGATCTTTGGTTTTTGATAAAGAAGAGTTTGAGTCTCTCTTTGAATGTGTTTTCATTGACGTAGAATTCCACTTGTACCCTGTAATAAACAAAGAGAAACGATGCATTAGAAAATACACTGTGTCTGGATGTATAACGAAGGACACGTCTAGTAGTCACAAATCATATTGTTAATTATAAACCAGGTATTTCTAATCTAAAACAGACAAACTGGAATCGTTCACCTTGTAAATTGCAGTATTTAGTACCCATCTACTGTGAGGAGGGAATCAATGCATTTAGTTAATGATAAATCCCAAATTAACTACCTCAGTTAGTTAAAAGGTTACTCCATCCAAAAACTGTGTTTTAAGAAAAGACTAGTTTTCATAGGCAGCACAGATGCAAAAGCTGTGCTACCATTGTCTGTCTGGTCCAGACCCCAATTTTACACAGAATTGACATTAGCCAGTTCAGAACTCTAGGCAGCAGAGGGGTTAATGTCCGTATGTGCAACTCTTCATACCAAAAACACTGCGCATACAGACTGCAGGTACCACCACCACTTCAAATCATAAAGTGTTCATGGTGCTTGTAGTAACTCTTAAATGAAGTCTCTCCTGCAGCATATAAATGCTTCGTACAACTAGAAGCACTTTTCATGTGCTGCCCACAGTAATAAATCTGGTATTCGTAGAGGAAATCATGCTTGGTCTGTCATTGTAGCGTGGCTGCGAGATTTCCTTTACTCGGACAGTTCTGATTTATGTGAAATTTGTCACCTGTTATGGTTCAGATAAGTCACAGATTCATTTTGCACAAGGTTTGTGGTTGTAAATGTGCGGGAGGGACGTCGAATGTAAATAGACATTGATTTGTAGATGCAAAAAAGAGAAAATATCAATTGAAAAACCCAACTGGGAAATGGCAGTTCCATTACAGCTAATTTAGAACCTCGATGATATCAATCACACAGCAGCCACCGGCTATCGACCAACAACGCTACGCCCTGCACCCAGTCTGCCTGCTCAGAATTGGTTATAACTGCAACAAAATTCAGAAATGACACATTTATACGCTACACCCCCAGATCTCTTTAACTGAAGATTTTTTTACTTACACATTTTCTGTATCAGACCGGTCCATATCATACTTAAGGTATGCAAACGCCAGGCACCAAGCTTTAATAGAGATCAGATTTTGCCCCGAGAGGTGAAACATCACTGCACAATTCACTATACTGTGTAATAAACTGAGAGCAGCCACGGTCAGCTTATTGAGACGCTCAAATCATTCTTTGTGATAAGTGGAACCGCAGCTGGGTAATACATGTCTTACTCCATAAACTCCTCCTGAGTAACAATCAGACTCCATAGACCAGAATGACTGGCTCCTGATTGGTCAAGACACTTCCTGCTCTGCTAAGGGCCTGATGCAGACACTTGGCTGGACAAGTGCATTAACTTTAGAAACTTTACAAGTAAGGGTGGAGGAGTCAATCCCTGATTTCATGATTTCTTTAACTGGTCTAAATACTGATTACCCTAAGGTATAGAGAATTCATATGCTGCTACTGAAGTATAGATAAGTCACAGGCTCCTTTTAGTATGTGGAATACATATCCTGCAGCAGGGAACTTGTTTAATTAAATTAGACTATAGTTGTGTCCTTGATTAGAGGATGGATGTGGTTTAGTGCAGGGCAGTACTTTTCATGTGCTGCCTGTCAGCAGGTAGAAGCGATGTGTATCCAGGCAGGCATATCGGATCTGGAAACCCTACTTGTACACCAGTGGTCATTAAGGGGTTAAGGATTATAATGTACATACTCCGGTATGGAGAGACGTGCACCGTGGGATTGCGGTCCAACGAATGGTGGATCAGCGTAATCTTACTGTGCTAGATGGAACATTGTTATCACAGGGAATTAAAAGGAAACCTGCAGAGTGTAAAGAACCGGCTATTGTTTGCACATAATAATATAACAATAACGACATTCATCCATTTAAATGACAACGTCCCGTATTTATTAGTAACGCACAAATCCTCCCATTCCACACCCCCTCACGGCACGAACCCCCTCACCGCACTCCAGAAAAAAAAAATATTTTTATATATAGTTGGCGCTAGATATTATTTCAAAGTACAGATGGTGACTTAACTTGGGCTTTTATTTACCATAATGAACCGTTAATAATGCACAGTCTGGGGGCCCTAATCTTAGGCAGAAACTGGGACATACATTCTAACGATGGCAGCTGAAACAGCTGCAGCCCAAGACTGTAACTCCCAATAATCGCAGACAGAACTTGGGCATGAACGTTCCAGGGTAGCTTCTTTAATAAAGGCCATAATTAAACCTCTAAACTTCACTCCCAATATCATAAAAGTTCATAGATAATATCCTGTATTTACTTTTTTTCTATGCTCAAATCGTTATAGTTTTTGCACAAAAACTCATGTTTTGCAGAATGTTGCACCATAAGCCAGCCTCTTTAGCCACGCCCCCTCATGCCGGAAAGATTTCCTTATCAAATGTATGTACACAGTCTCAGCCCCAACAGCACCGAGTGAACTGCTTCTAATTCACAACCTGGCTGCAGACATGCAGAGAAACTACTAACCGGTAGTAATAACCTTAATATCTCTCCTTCCTGTCATGGCTGCACTTTGACTGACAGACGCATACACTCATTGACACTCTCATATACACTGACAAACAATGACATACACACACACTATTACTTGGACACACACTGACAGACGCACGCACTCAATGACAGACACACACACTCACTGACTGACACACACATTTACAGACACACACACACACTTACAGACACATACACACACACACACATACACACAGTGGTGTATTTAGGATTTGTGCTGCCCTAGGCAGGACGGTGCTCGAGCACCCCCCCCCAATTGAAATTTTCCCCACCCCTTCCTGTCATGGCTGCACTTTGACTGACAGACGCATACACTCATTGACACTCTCATATACACTGACAAACAATGACATACACACACTATTACTTGGACACATACTGACAGACGCACGCACTCAATGACAGACACACACACTCACTGACCGACACACACATTTACAGACACATACACACACACACACTTACAGACACATACACACACTGGTGTATTTAGGATTTGTGCTGCCCTAGGCAGGACGGTGCTCGAGCACCCCCCCAATTTAAATTTTCCCTTCCCCTTCCTGCCAAGGCCGCACTGACTGACAGATGCTCACTCACTGACAGACGCACACTCACTGACAGAAACACGCACTCACTGACTGACACATACACACTCACTGACCGACACATACACACATTCACTCACAGACACACACACACATAGACACTTACAGACACACACACATAGACACTTACCGACACACACATAGACACCTACAAACACACACATACACACATACATTTACAGACACATACACACATACACTTACAGACACACTTACAGACACATACACATTTCTCCCAACACTCACAAATTATTATTTTTAAAATTTTATTTTAAATCCATCCAGCCAGCCTCCCTGGGAGAGCAGGAGTGGATTGCTTACCTGCACTCCAGTGGGGCTGCTGGTCGGGCAGGCAGGGGGCGGACAGGCTGAGTAGGCGGCAAGGGAGCTCTGATTTTCCTGCACAGCTCCCTTGCGCGCTGTTTAGTGATGCCGGGAGCCGGAGTGACGTAATATTCCGGCTCCCGGCTTCATTAAGCGGTGCGGAGGGAGCTGAGCAGGAAGAGCTCGGGTGAGTATGCTCCCTCGCCAGCCCGCCAGCTCTTGAGCCCCCCAGGACGCGAGGCAAACAAGGGATCTGCCTGGGCGTTTGGGGGTGGCTTTTTTTGCCGCCCCCTTCAAAGTGCCACCCAAGGCAGATGCTTTGTTTGCCTCACGATAGACACGTTCCTGATACTGTGTGTATGTATATATATATATTGCAAAATACAGAGTACTTTGTTAAAGTGGGAATAGTCGTGAATACAAAGTGATCGCTAAACTGGATTTATTTATGTTTTGAGATCAGTGGTGCTGACACAGGCTCACCGAGTGGCCCTAAGTGCATGGGCCACCCGATGGGCCCCCATAGTTTGCAGGCAGAGGGCAAAAGGAGCAGCTGTCTTGGGCCCCCCAGCTGGGACAGGGCCCGTGGCAGCTGCCCCGTTTGCCCTGCGTTAAAGAAGGCCCTGCTTACATTGTCAGGCAGGAGATCATGGGACTAATTCTAATGTGTCTTATAGCTAATTAAGTGTGTGGTTAATTAGACGTATATGAGAGGCTAATTTGCAAATACTTATAATAAGTGTAGGGGGTAAGATTCCTGGACAGATATTACTTATACATGAGGGTATTCACTTGTTATGGGCAAATGCAAATATTACAAGTTTTAGAATGAAATGTATCTCTTAAACTGTGTACTTTATCTTTAAGAGATATTGCAAACTGACAAGGCGTTAGAAATGGAACATATTGTTTTTCATAGATGTTTCTTTAAGCAATAACCTCAGTGCATAATATGTTTGCGCCATTTTGTCCCAGACGAATTACAATAACAATAATGCATAAACAAGCTTCAAGGCTATGCTACGACTCTTTCAGTACACAATATACTGTGGTAACCTTAAGCAGATAAGGATGTCCAGACTTTAAGATGCCATATTGAACTAAGTCAGGAAAATTACCCTTTAGTTATGGCCTTGTATATTTGCCAAGTTAAGGGAGGTCCTAAAATGAATAAAGTAAAAGAAGTGTTACTTTTTCATATATGAACTACGGTAACCCTAAAATGGAGACACCAAAGGTATAAATAGGTGTACTTTTAAATGTTAAGAAACAGAGGAGAGACTTGGAGACAGACGCTGCTCCATCTTAAAATGACAGAGAGGCTGACATGATGACATGTTCAGAAGGGTATGTTAACCTATTAATGATATTTGCAAGCATTTAGTTTAATCTTATAAACTCTGCTATAAATTATTGCAATAGATTTTATATGTCTATATTTATATTTTTATATAATAAATATCAAAAAGACAAAACTTTATTGCTTCCAAGACAATCCTTATTTTATATTATATAAATAATTGGGAATACATGTTAAATAGAGGATCTCCTACACTAACTATATAAAATTATGGCTAAGATATCTGTATGGTTAGTCCTGCTAAGTTCTATGCTTTAAGACGTTATAGTGGTAAATAAGGGAACCAGCCGCGGTTACAATTCTAGATACAAATCCCAGAAACTCCAGCTGTAAAGTGATTTATGGGATCATTTCTGCCCTTTGAAAAGGCAACTTCTGATTGTCTGATCACATCCTTTTCTGACAGGAGCGAACTGCTTGAAATGTAAAAAAGTTTAAAGCAAACTCGAACTTCATATTTAAAGGCACATTATAATCACCAGTTTTATGTAGTTGTTCTGGTGTCAATAGTCAGTCCCTGCAGGCTTTTTAATGTAAACACTGCCTTTTCTGAGAAAAGGCATTGTTTATGTTACAGCTTAGGAACACCCCTAGTGACCACTCCTCAGACTGCTTAAGAGGTGTTTCCTGGGTCAGTACTCTGCATGCAGACGCTGAAATTTCCCCATTGAGATTAATTGATTCAATGACTAAATAAACTTTCTAACCCAAAGTAAGTGGGGTATGACCAACTGAATGGAGACTTTAGAACAATAGTTTCAGGAATACACGTTTTGTTCCTGACATTCTAGAGCCCCTTTAAGTATCCTTTTTCTAAAATTATTTTTGGATTTTATTTTTTTTATTTTTCTATTTTAAAGTTATTATCTATGTTATACATAAAAAAGAAAAAAAAAAAAAGAAATGTGTTCCTTCCTGCCTAGAACGCCCAATTAAATTATATAAAAGGGCTCCTATTAAAAAGTAGGGAGACGGTGATATAGTTGACCATTGGTGGCGATGGCAGAGTTAATCGTACTATCCATGGCATTTAAATCATTTTATTACTGATATTCTTAGCACACTTCAAATTACTCTGAACCAAATGACCATATGATGTTGTTCCATCTACTGTGTTTAGTGAATACCTGAACTGCAAATTAAATTCCAAAAAAGGAATTCCAAAATAACAAGTCAGTTCGGAGCTTGGCAAATATGAGAATATTTATAGGAGGCAAGAAATATGAATCACATCTTCATACTGTGGCTGGCAATTTAAATCTGTATTATACTATATATGGCGGCTATAAAGGTCTGACCCTAAGGATAAACTCAATTTGTGCTTCCTCAATTAGTGGGGACCTGTCACCTAACATCAACTATAGATTAACAAATTATATTTAATAAGCTTACCATAAGGAATGTAAGGAGTGAAAAAATGTGCAACACTGCAGAAGATTTTTTTTAAAGTAACAATCCACTGCCAAATTAAAATATATTAATACAAATCCCTATTTATTAAATATACCTCCATTTAAAAAATCATGCATTTAATTATATATTATTATATATCTAAAAAACAATTTGCAAAAGCTGCAGATCTATTGTCTGCAGCATATGCATGCCCTCCCCTTCTAACCCCGCCCAGACTTTCTGTAGCTGTCCAATCACAGACTCCTCACTGCTGTTTAATGAGAAGTCTTTACAAGAGTTTATCTACACTGAGCTCCACTAAGCTTCACTGAGGGTGGGGGGGGGGGACACACATTGCTGGGGAGGGTTTTCGGTGCTGAAGCTCTGGGTGTGGGGCTCTTTAGCCCTGGATACCTACAGACTTATTAAGGATTTTTTTTTATTTTACATCTGGTAGCTCCTTCCCAAAGCATCTGCTGGATATAAGAAGACAGATCAGTACAGTACCCCACCAGACCACCAGGTGACAGTGAGGAGGGGATGCTGGGGTACAGAACTTTGCTGATCCTGGACAGTATCAGCAACATGCTCTTCATAGATATGGGAGGGGTGGGAGGAATACAATGAGGGAAAAAAGTATTTGATCCCGTGCTGATTTTGAATGTTTGCCCACTGAAAAAGAAATTATCAGTCTAAAATTTTAATGGTAGGTGTACTTTAAAAGTGAGAGACAGAATAATGAAAATCTGATTGATTGATTGCTTCTGTCTTTTATACAGGTAATGAGCTGAGATTAGGAGCACTCCTGCTGATTGATAGGGGATCAAATACTTATTTCACTCATTGACATGCAAATCAATTTATAACTTTTTTGACATGCGTTTTTCTGGATTTTTGTTTTGTTATTGTGTCTCTCACTGTTAAAATACACCTAAAATTAAAATTATAGACTGATCATTTATTTGTCAGTGGACAAACATTCAAAATCAGCAGGGGATCAAATACTTTTCTCCCCTCACTGTATAACACAGAAAGCCAGAGATATATAATGCCAACTATCTGTTAGTGTTCATATGGGCTCATGATTGGTGAGTGGATATTTTGAGCCCTGCTTATGGTGGAATTAGCCCAGTGATGCTCAATATTTGTTGATGGGTAACATTACTACTCACAGTAGCAATAAGGAATAGGCAGGTAAAATCTAGGACCAAACCGCTTGCTACATTTGTCCTGCCTCCTGTTTGAGATCCTGATCTTCCTTTCCTTAGTCACTTAAGGAGTCAGGAGTCAGATATACATAGGATTTAAGAAATAATAATAACAACAAAAATGACTTAGGACTTCCACAGGAAGTTGTTGGTCCCTATGGGGTTAAACTATCCAAACCTCTTTCTTCAGACTCACATCCCCAGAACAACGCACGTTTTTCCCCAGTACTTGTAAAACGTACGCGTGTCAGCAAAACAAGGAATACTGTATAGCTATACGGTGTGCTCTGCATACGATGACTTTCTGTTCTAATTATTTCCTAGAAACAATATCAGCACATCTCTGCTGGCACAAACATATGAATAACCAATTAAATGGCATCTGCAGGTTGTGACTCAGGTTGCTGCCTAGGGCGGGCACATGGGCAGACACAGTTGCCAGCTCTGCTGTGATCTAGATTTGCAGACAGTGGGTGAATCTACTTCCAAGAAAGGAGCAGGGGGCAACAAAAACACACAGAAGGGATTGCTCCTTGTTCTGATAATAGATGATTAAATCAAACTAAATAATGTTGGAGAAAAAAAATCTCCCACTAGGCAGTGATTCATTTATTTCCAACTCTGTTTTACAAGTCAGTTGTCCACTAGCTGTTGAGTTAATAGACACAAAGCGAATTACATAGTTACATAGGCTGAAAAGAGACTTGCGTCCACCAAGTTCAGCCTTCCTCACATCTGTTTTTGCTGTTGAGCCAAAAGAAGGCAATAAAACCTCAGTTTGAGATGCTTCCAATTTTGCAACAAAGTAGGAAAAAAAAATATTTTGGATCCCAGAGTAGTGTCGGTAGTAGTCAGATCTGTCCTTGCATCAAGAAGCTGTTACTCCACAAATAAATCATTATATCCATGTATAATATATTTTTGCAAGTAAGCATCCACTTGTTGTTTAAACATCTCTATAGACTCTGATAAAACCAACTCTTCAAGCAGAGACTTTCTTTATTGTTTTTACTGTAAAAAAAACCTTTCTTTGCTCTAGACTAAATCTCCTTTCTTCCAGTCTAAACGCGTGACCTTGTGTCCTATCTATAGTCCTGTTTATGAGTAGATTTCCAGACAATGATTTTTATTGGTCCAGAATAGGTTTGTATAATGCTATCATACAGTTGCGGAACTGATGTAAAGAGGGCCCTGGTGCAAGGAATGTTTTTGGGCCCCCCTCTAGCACAAGGGTGGTTAAAAGGTAGATCCACATCTATCGTACAACTCCCACAATTTTTTGCTAGCTTGGGATCTTCCATTTGCCCATCCTTGCAGGGTTTTATTTGTGAGCAACGTTTGTTTGTTTGAATGCAAGCATGTTTTTGTATAGAGTATGTGTGTGCATATAAAGGTGTAATTGTATGTAGTGTTGCCATTGGAATGTGGTAGTGTGCTTGTGTGTAGTGTTTGCATTTAAATGCAGGTGTACATTTGTGTGTAATGTTGGTATCTGAATGAAGGGGTTTTTGTATATAATTTGTTTTAATATAGGGGTGTTTGTAATGTTTGTGTTTGTATGTTGCGTTGGTGTTTATACATACATACACTGGCAGACACATGCATACACAGATAAACACACACACACACATACAGACTGCCCCATATACACACTGACACACATATGCAAACACCTTGACACACAGATACACACACTGACATATACAAACACCCTGACACACAGATACACACACTGACATATACAAACACCCTGACACAGAAACACACACTGACATACACAAACACCCTGACACACAGATACACACACTGACATATACAAACACCCTGACACACAGATACACACACTGACATATACAAACACACTGACACACAGATACACACACTGACATATACAAACACACTGACACTACATACACTGACATATACACCCTGACACACAAATACATACACTGACACATACAAACACCCTGACACACCAATACACACACTGACATATACAAACACCCTGACACAGAAACACACACTGACATACACAAACACCCTGACACACAGATACACACACTGACATATACAAACATCCTGACACACAGATACACACACGGACATATACAAAAATCCTGACAAACAGATACATACACTGACATATACAAACACCCTGACACAGAAACACACACTGACATACACAAACACCCTGACACACAGATACACACACTGACATATACAAACACCCTGACACACAGATACACACACTGACATATACAAACACACTGACACACAGATACACACACTGACATATACAAACACACTGACACACAGATACATACACACATCACGAGTTTTATGTTTTCAGCCACCATCCTGTTTACATAATTTTTTTGGCAGGAAGGTGGCTTGACTGAGATCCTGTCGCTGCCTCTGTCTGATGGGAGTGTGGGTCTGGAGCTGGGTCTCTTCCCCTTCACCTGTGCTGCCACCAAGCCTCCTCTCCCTCCCGTGCAGATTTTCTTGCATCTGGGAGGAAGTGATCTGAACTCCCTTCTTCCCAGCTCTGCCATTGTGAAAGGGGCCCAGTCGTGTTGCTATTAAAGGGCCACTATGCCAGACCGGTCAACTTTTCAGCAATACCCACCAGGTGGCCTTAACTGCATGGGCCACCCGATGGGCCCCCTTAGTATGTGGTAGTTCTGCCACTTCTATCATATCCCCTCTGAGGCACTGTTTTTCTAAACTAAAGAGATTTACATTTAACGTTTCTTCATCTTCATAACTAAAATGCTCCATTCCTTATCAATTTTGTATCTGTAATTTTTCTAGCTCCATAATATCCTATTGTAGAACAGGTGCCCAAAATTTCACAGCATATTCAAGGTCTTACCATTGATTTAGAAAGAGAAATGTTTCTTTATATACGTGGTAATTCCTTACTGGCCTTAGCCACTGCTGATTGACATTGAATATTATTGCCTAGTTTGTTGTCTATGACAATTCCCAAAACCTTCTCTAATATGAAAGGATTTAGCTACAAATTTGCCATACTGACATTTTTTTGTTCTTCCAGAACCACATTAATTTGATGTGCTGTGAATATCTGCTATATGGTACATGTCACAACGCATTTAATTAATCATAGCTAGAATGTCTGCTTTGATTAATTAATTTCCCGGTGTCAGAACGGTGTATTCAACCCAATTTGGTACACACATCATTGGTTTTGATTTGCATAGCGATACAAAAATGGCATGTCTGACAGTAAACCCACAAACCATCAGCTATGCCTTGCTGCTGGTCATCACCCAGCGGAGAATAAAAAATCACGCAGAGCAGCATTAATTTCCTAGCAAGCTATACATAATGTCACGCCTACCCCATCCCACATGAAGTAGCAACACGAAGGATTTAACCTCTTCGTGTCAGGCGGCATTCCAGGAATAAGGTGCCTTGTCCTGAAGGGGTTAAAGTCTACGAACAAGATAGGAAGAGGTCTTGCCACAGCGATCCTGCCTTGTGTCGGAGGTTCAGGCTGATGATGGTGCAATGGCTTAGCGAATATTTTCTATAGTCGCATTAATACAACTGAGCACCATTTGTATGCTGCCGCCTACCTGAGGATTATGGCTGATTACACGTATCGATATATGGCCACAATCTACCAAGTATCAGCAGGATGTCACAAATCCCGTCTCGAGCTGATTGCAAAAACGGGAGCGTGAGTTCAGCGTGCTCCAATGGCCTCTGCTGTCACCAGATCGTAATACATTACAGCTTGAGGATGTGGTAGAATGGGACATGAATGTGCAGACAACAAATCTGCAGGAACTGCATCCATGCCAAGCAGAATGTAGAAAGAACTGAATGCTACCCATGGCATTCCTATCTGAGCACTGTTTTAGTGGACATTCCCCTCGTTCTCTAATATGAAATAATAAACTTGGAGGGCATCATGTTTTTTTATTTTTCATGCCTGATGCGTACCGACCAACATTGGGAGGTATGTTTGAACTGGTGGTGGGTAGGTCACAAGGAGCCTTCTCCTTCTTTGTAGAGGTGCACACGAGCCTGTGACATTTAATCCAATCATGCTTAGTCTCACAAAGAAAAGTGGTCAAAATTCCAAATCTTGACAGACATAAATATTCACTGAGCCGGGAATTTTTGTGAATAGCCTCTGGGTGTATTTATCCTTGTGGAGAGAGATGGATAGCAATATGTATTACACGGAGAAAAGCGTTTCACCTCTAAAGCAACTATAACAGAATGTATTTGTTATTTTGAGGCCACAAAATAACAGATCAAGGCATTTCTGCATCATATACGCGGAGCCATAGTTTCATGTTTTAGTGACACACGTATGATACTAGCTAATGATTGTTTACCGATTTCGAGCCTATTCCACCACCTAGTCGTTGCCTGGTCGTGGTTTTGTCTTGTTCCAGATTAGTGCATTCCTTTTTTGTGTGATTCTTTGGCATTATTGACTCGACTACCTCCTGTACTCTGGACCTCAGCTAGCTTAATCGATATTTTTTCACAGTTCTGCTATTCTTTCCTTCAAGAGCCGGTATTCTGCTCTGTCCTACTCTTCCACCTTTGTTGGCTCTCACCAAAGTTCTGTGTGATGTGCGATAGTCCATCCTGACAAACTTCCTTTATCTCTATCAATTTATTAGTCTCTGCAATAGGAGTACCCAAAAGGTAGATCCCCAGGCGTTGTAGAACTACAGCTCCCTTGATGCTTTGCATGCCTTTTGAATGCTTTCTGAATGACAAAGCATCATGGAACTTTTAAAACATCTGGGGATCTATCTTTTGGGAAGCCCTGCTCTACAACCTTTACTGGGAAGCAATTCCATGCATCTACAACTCCTGCATTATCCTTCCTCCAACTTGAAATTCTGGCTTCCTGTTCTAGTTAAGATCTCTCCAGAAAACGTCACCTTCTTGTACACTTTTTCTGTTTTGGGGGTTGACAGATGTAAAGGTCTCCTCACCTGGAGGAACCCGTTTATGAATTCAGCCATTGTAGTCTTGACTCAGGTCATTAAGCAAACCCCTAGTCGATTCATCTGGCTGTCAGACAACAATCTAACCCAAGAACTATAATCATAATGAAGTCTGGCTGACGGCTTAGCGTATACTTCAATATGAAGACCTCTCATTCTGTCTCTCCTCAGAGTGATGCAGTCACTACTTAAACTCAAATACTCAATAATTCAAACTGACCATTAACCCCTACACTACCACAAACCATAATCCCCTCCAGTCATTTAACTCTAACCATGAAATTATCATGTGATATAATAATTGTAGATACGGTCAGTCCCTGCATTGGCTATAATGATACTCCCACCTATCTATCCTCCCTTATACACAAGTATGTCCCGTCTAGGCCCTTACGATCTGCTGAAGACTTACGTCTATCTTCTGTCCGTACTCCCACCTCTGATGCTCGCCTTCAAGATTTCTCGAGGGCTGCACCGTTCCTGTGGAACTCCCTTCTTTTCTCCATTAAACTCTCACCCAGTCTCCACTCCTTCAAAAAATCATTAATAACTTACTTTTTCACAAAAACGTGTCAATTAAACTGTTAATGGCTTCAAAAACCCCCACACTAAGTCAAAAAGCATTGAATGCTATTCTACCAATTTACTTTCCTAATACTTCCCTTACCTTTTGTGTCACTATACTCCACTCCCTCTACCATGGAAGCTCATTGAGCAGGGCCCTCAACCCCTGTTTGTCCAACTTGTCTGGTTACAATTTCATGTTTGTTAGGCCACCCATTGTAAAGCGCTATGGAATTTGTTGGCGCTATATAAATATAATCATATTAATAATATAATGCTGACTCATATATTATGGGAAAATTATGCCTAGCTCTGAAGACTTTTTGATATATATATTTTTTATTATTATTTAAATCTTATTGTTTTAAATAAATTTAGTAGAGAATGGTGGGAATCGGATATACAACATGAAGTACGCTAACAAATATTTACACTGTGACAAGAAAACTAAAATTAACAAATAAACAAAATAATATTCACACTATAATTATCATTGCCGGTTTCAAACAAAGTGTAAATAAAATGTAAGAGTTCAGTTTGGGTTAAAGAGGGGAGGGGAGCTCCTACAAATTATAACTTGTTTGCATATATTGTTAACGTATTACATGGGGTAAAGCATATAGGATGTTGTGAAAGGTTTATATGATCCCCTATTGCAGACGCAGAGCTTAGTTACTGTGTTAATGCATTAATAATGTGCGTATATTATTATGAAGACTATCTAGCAATCTGCCATCATAATATCTTAATACAACAGGTGGCAGACAGAGCTGTGACCCCTCATGCTGATGTATGCATACCGTACAAACAGGACGGAACATTACACTGCGTACAAACAGTATGGGATGAAACCTTACACTGCATGCAAACAGTATAAACAGAACATTACATTACACTGCGTACAAACAGTATGGGATAGAACCTTACACTGCATACAAACATTATTGGACGAACATTACACTGCGTACAAACAGTATAGGACGGAACCTTAAACTGCGTACAAACATTATTGGACGAAGCTTACACTGCATACAAACATTATTGGACGGACATTACACTGCGTACAAACATTATTGGATGAACTTTACATTGCGTACAAACATTATTGGACTAACTTTACACTGCGTACAAACATTATTGGGCGAACCTTACACTGCGTACAAACATTATTGGACGAGCCTTACACTGCATACAGACATTATTGGATGAACTTTACATTGCGTACAAACATTATTGGAAGAACTTTACACTGCGTACAAACATTATTGGACTAACTTTACACTGCGTACAAACATTATTGGGCGAACCTTACACTGCGTACAAACATTATTGGACGAGCCTTACACTGCATACAGACATTATTGGATGAACTTTACATTGCGTACAAACATTATTGGAAGAACTTTACACTGCGTACAAACATTATTGGACTAACTTTACACTGCGTACAAACATTATTGGGCGAACCTTACACTGCGTACAAACATTATTGGACGAGCCTTACACTGCATACAAACATTATTGGACGAACATTACACTGCGTACAAACATTATTGGAAGAACTTTACACTGCGTACAAACATTATTGGATGAACCTTACACTGCGTACAAACATTATTGGATGTACCTTACACTGCGTACAAACAGTATAAGGGGGAACCTTACACTGCATGCAAACAGAACATTACATTACACTGCGTACAAACAGTATGGGATGGAACCTTATACTGCGTACAAACATTATTGGACGAACCTTACACTGCATACAAACATTATTGGACGAACATTACACTGCGTACAAACATTATTGGACGAACTTTACACTGCGTACAAACATTATTGGACGAACCTTACACTGCATACAAACATTATTGGACGAACATTACACTGCGTACAAACATTATTGGACGAACTTTACACTGCGTACAAACATTATTGGAAGAACCTTACACTGCATACAAACAGTATGGGGTGGAACCTTACACTGCGTACAAACAGTATGGGGTGGAACCTTACACTGCATACAAACATTATTGGATGAACCTTACACTACATACAAACAGTATGGGGTGGAACCTTACACTGCCTACAAACATTATTGGACAAACCTTACACTGCATACAAACAGTATGGGGTGGAACCTTACCCTGTGTACAAACAGTATGGGGTGAAACCTTACACTGCGTACAAACAGTATGGGGTGGAACCTTACACTGCATACAAACAGTATGGGGTGGAACCTTACACAGCTTACAAACATTATTGGACAAACCTTACACTGCATACAAACAGTATAGGGTGGAACCTTACACTGCGTACAAACATTATTGGACAAACCTTACACTGCATACAAACAGTATGGGGTGGAACCTTACACTGCGTACAAACATTATTGGACAAACCTTACACTGCATACAAACAGTATGGGGTGGAACCTTACACTGCGTACAAACATTATTGGACGAACCTTACACTGCATACAAACATTATTGGATGGACCTTATACTGCGTACAAACATTGTTGGACAAACCTTACACTGCATACAAACAGTATGGGGTGGAACCTTACACTGCGTACAAACAGTATGGGGTAGAACCTTACACTGCGTACAAACATTATTGGACGAACCTTACACTGCATACAAACAGTATGGGGTGGAACCTTACACTGCGTACAAACAGTATGGGGTGAAACCTTACATTGCGTACAAACAGTATGGGGTGGAACCTTATACTGCGTACAAACAGTATGGGGTGGAATCTTACACTGCTTACAAACATTATTGGACGAACCTTACACTGCATACAAACATTATTGGACGAACATTACACTGCGTACAAACATTATTGGAAGAACTTTACACTGCATACAAACATTATTGGAAGAACCTTACACTGCATACAAACATTATTGGATGTACCTTACACTGCGTACAAACAGTATAAGGGGGAACCTTACACTGCATGCAAACAGAACATTACATTACACTGCGTAAAAACAGTATGGGATGGAACCTTACACTGCATAAAAACATTATTGGACGAACCTTACACTGCATACAAACATTATTGGACGAACATTACACTGCGTACAAACATTATTGGAAGAACCTTACACTGCATACAAACAGTATGGGGTGGAACCTTACACTGCGTACAAACAGTATGGGGTGGAACCTTACTCTGCGTACAAACATTATTGTATGAACCTTACACTGCATACAAACAGTATGGGGTGGAACCTTACACTGCCTACAAACATTATTGGACAAACCTTACACTGCATACAAACAGTATGGGGTGGAACCTTACACTGCGTACAAACAGTATGGGGTGAAACCTTACACTGCATACAAACAGTATGGGGTGGAACCTTACACTGCATACAAACAGTATGGGGTGGAACCTTACACTGCTTACAAACATTATTGGACAAACCTTACACTGCATACAAACAGTATAGGGTGGAACCTTACACTGCGTACAAACATTATTGGACAAACCTTACACTGCATACAAACAGTATGGGGTGGAACCTTACACTGCGTACAAACATTATTGGACGAACCTTACACTGCATACAAACATTATTGGATGGACCTTATACTGCGTACAAACATTGTTGGACAAACCTTACACTGCATACAAACAGTATGGGGTGGAACCTTACACTGCGTACAAACAGTATGGGGTAGAACCTTACACTGCGTACAAACATTATTGGATGAACCTTACACTGCATACAAACAGTATGGGGTGGAACCTTACACTGCATACAAACAGTATGGGGTGAAACCTTACACTGCGTACAAACAGTATGGGGTGGAACCTTGTACTGCGTACAAACAGTATGGGGTGGAACCTTACACTGCTTACAAACATTATTGGACGAACCTTACACTGCATACAAACATTACTGGACGAACATTACACTGTGTACAAACATTATTGGAAGAACTTTACACTGCGTACAAACATTATTGGAAGAACCTTACACTGCGTACAAACATTATTGGATGTACCTTACACTGCGTACAAACAGTATAAGGGGGAACCTTACACTGCATGCAAACAGAACATTACATTACACTGCGTAAAAACAGTATGGGATGGAACCTTACACTGCATAAAAACATTATTGGACGAACCTTACACTGCATACAAACATTATTGGACGAACATTACACTGCGTACAAACATTATTGGATGAACTTTACACTGCGTACAAACATTATTGTAAGAACCTTACACTGCGTACAAACATTATTGGATGAACTTTACATTGTGTACAAACATTATTGGACGAACCTTACACTGCGTACAAACATTATTGGATGAACCTTACACTGCGTACAAACAGTATGGGGTGGAACCTTACACTGCATGCAAACAGAACATTACATTACACTGCGTACAAACAGTATAGAATGGAACCTTACACTGCGTACAAACATTATTGGACGAACCTTACACTGCATACAAACATTATTGGACGAACATTACACTGCATACAAACATTATTGGACGAACTTTACACTGCGTACAAACATTATTGGATGGACCTTATACTGCGTACAAACCTTATTGGACGAACTTCACATTGCGTACAAACGGTATGGGGTGGAACCTTACACTGTGTACAAACATTATTGGACGAACCTTACACTGCATACAAACAGTATGGGGTGGAACCTTACACTGCGTACAAACATTATTGGACAAACCTTACACTGCATACAAACAGTATGGGGTGGAACCTTACACTGCGTACAAACAGTATGGGGTGGATCCTTACACTGCTTACAAACATTATTGGACGAACCTTACACTGCATACAAACAGTATGGGGTGGAACCTTACACTGCGTACAAACATTATTGGACAAACCTTACACTGCATACAAACAGTATGGGGTGGAACCTTACACTGCTTACAAACAGTATGGGGTGGAACCTTACACTGCGTACAAACAGTATGGGGTAGAACCTTACACTGCATACAAACAGTATGGGGTGAAACCATACACTGCGTACAAACAGTATGGGGTGGAACCTTACACTGCGTACAAACAGTATAGGGTGGAACCTTACACTGCTTACAAACATTATTGGACAAACCTTACACTGTATACAAACAGTATGGGGTGGAACTTACACTGCGTACAAACATTATTGGACAAACCTTACACTGCATACAAACAGTATGGGGTGGAACCTTACATTGCGTACAAACATTATTGGACGAACTTTACACTGCATACAAACATTATTGGACGAACTTTACACTGCATACAAACATTATTGGATGGACCTTATACTGCGTACAAACATTATTGGACGAACCTTACGCTGCATACAACAAGTATGGGGTGGAACCTTACACTGCATACAAACATTATTGGACAAACCTTACACTATATACAAACAGTATGGGGTGGAACTTACACTGCGTACAAACATTATTGGACAAACCTTACACTGCATACAAACAGTATGGGGTGGAACTTACACTGCGTACAAACATTATTGGACAAACCTTACACTGCATACAAACAGTATGGGGTGGAACCTTACACTGCGTACAAACATTATTGGACGCACTTTACACTGCATACAAACATTATTGGACGAACTTTACACTGCATACAAACATTATTGGATGGACCTTATACGGCGTACAAACATTATTGGACGAACCTTACGCTGCATACAAACAGTATGGGGTGGAACCTTAAACTGCGTACAAACAGTATGGGGTGGAACCTTAAACTGCGTACAAACATTGTTGGACAAACTTTACACTGCGTACAAACATTATTGGACGAACCTTACACTGCATACAAACATTATTGGATGGACCTTATACTGCATACAAACATTTATTGGACGAACTTCAAATTTCGTACAAACAGTATGGGGTGGAACCTTACACTGCGTACAATCAGTATAGGAGGCACCCCAAGTGTTCTATATGTATAAAAACAACTCAGACATAGCCCAGATGGCTATCATTAAATATTGAAAACTCTTTTATCCTTATTAATAAAAAGGTACATTAATGTATATTGGCTGAGGACTATAAGCATGTGGGGGATTAGACCACAAGCCGTGTGTGTTTTATAGCATTTAAACATTACTGACAATCCTAAATACACATAGCTGGGAGCTGAGAACAGATAACGGACATATTAATATTTATCTTATTTTTTCATAATTGTAATGGGTATGTCTATTGTATGTGTAATGTATCTATAATGTCTATAACTGGATTGTATATATCTCGTGTAATGATGTCTCTATAACTATACTGTATGTCTCCTATATGTGTGATAATATATCTATAACTGTACTATATATATCTATTATACGTGTAATAATGTATCTATAACTGTACATGTCTATTATACGTGTAATAATGTATCTATAACTGTACTGTATATGTCTATTATACGTGTAATAATGTATCTATTACTGTACTGTATGGCTATTATATGTGTAATAATATATCTATTACTGTACTGTATTTATCTATTATACGTGTAATAATGTATCTATAACTGTACTGTATTTATCTATTATATGTGTAATAATGTATCTATAACTGTACTGTATGTCTATTATATGTGGAATGTATCTATTAATGTATTGTATATATCCATATGTGTAATGTTGTATCTATAACTTTAATAATGTATGTCTCCTATTAAATGTGTAATAATGTATCTATAACTATACTGTATGTCTCCTATTATATGTGTAATATCGTATCTATAACTATACTGTATATATCTATTATATGTGTAATAATGTATCTAACTGTACTGCATGTGTCTCATATTATATGTGTAATAATGTACATATAGCTGTACTGTATATATTTAATATATGTGTAATGTTGGCTATAACTATACTGTATATGTCTTTTATATGTGTAATAATGTATCTATAACTGTACTGTATCTCTCATATTATATGTGTAATGTATCTATAACTGTACTGTATGTCTATTATATGTGTTATAATGTTGTCTATAACTATACTGTATATGTCTATTACGTGAAATAATGTATCTATAACTGTACTGTATATGTCTTTTATATGTGTAATAATGTATCTATAACTGTACTCTGTCTCATATTATATGAGTAATGTATCTATAACTGTACTGTATGTCTATTATATGTGTTATAATGTTGTCTATAACTATACTGTATATGTCTATTATGTGAAATAATGTATCTATAACTGTACTGTATGTCTTTTATATGTGTAATAATGTATCTATAACTGTACTCTGTCTCATATTATATGAGTAATACTGTATGTATTTATAACTGTACTGTATGTCTATTATATGTCTAATAATGTATCTATAACTGCACTATATATGTCTATATTAGTATTTAATATCAAATAAGTCTTTATATTTCTGATACAGCAATAAATACAGGCTTTATTATTACATTGTGGGCCAACATATCATGTTATGATTTCTGTCTTCACCGTTTTTTGTCAGGGAAATGAATTATTGTTATAAAGCCCTAGTTCAAGGACAACACATACAGTATTAAACATTCCGTTAATATTTGTATCACACTTTTATTAGAAAATTTCCCGTGCCTAGAGTAATTTATACTAAGGAAGGCAGTGCTACTACCATAACAACTTATTGTAGGCAGCAAAAAAAAAAAAAAAAAGGGGGGGTGCTTCACACACAGGCATAAAAATAACCGAACAAAGGATCCGCGGTCCTCCTAGTAGTTCTCAAAATTCATGAGCTTCAGAGTGTGATGCCCCATGATTAAGCTTTGAAGCCGAAACGTTGTATATTTGTTTTGTTCTTTGGTCCAAGTAAATGTAATCCTTACTTACACCGCGTCTGTTAAGCCCATGGATTTTGGTAGCTTACTGTAGGCAGTTGCCTAGGGGCCTGATGAATATGAAGTGTCTGTCCTCTCAGAGGGCACCCACTAAAATGACTTGGGGAGCACTTGGAGAGAAAACTCTCTTGTTGCTTGTTTAGTACTCACACATTCATCACAGACTTTCAACTTCTGAGGTACATTCAATTGGATAATATTAAAATCTAGACCCCGGGATGTATTTAGAAAATAGCTGCCCGCTAATTCAAACCTTTTAATGTTTAAATATTTAGAAGTTATAATAAGGAGTTATAAGGAGTTGCTTAACCTTTTCTCAGGAAAAAGACAATTGTGTCCTGCAGTGTCCTGACACTTGTTATTGCTAGAATGCTATCACATACTACCCAACACTCCCAGAGTCAGCTGGACAGTCCTGAATTTTGGGCTGCCATTATCCCAGTCCCTGATTTGTCATTAGATGCACACACACTCTGTTTATTAACCTTTAAAAGAACACTCTGTACATCTCCTGAGTGGGGATGGCCACATGCACCTCTTTTCAGGGGAGATCCACAAGGAAATATTTTTCCAAAATTTAGCAATTTGCTTTCTACTTCAGTATAATTTACTGTTTAGTGTGCAAACCCCTGTGTGTTTGCAAAACCAGAGGTTCCCTGTTCTTCCCTCCCACACAACACACAAGAAATTACAAGGGTGGAATCCGTTTAACAAATCTCTTAGTCGTTTTATTTATTTAAATATGGCTTCCAACACATTCTGACTGATACGGAACTGAGCTCAGCGGGAAATAAATGTGCTTTATTCAGTAAACTGTAAATAAACTACAGAATTTCAAACTGTAGGCCACAATTGCTAAACCGAACAAAAATCCCCATCGCCTTCTCAAATATTTGGTTATAAAATTTGAATCCCCATCATGTAAATTTTATACAATTCCTGCTTTAGTGATTGTAAGGTATATTTACTAAACTGTGAAATGTGGTGGATATAAATCAGGAATGCAAAATGCAAGCTATGGCGGTTTGGCAGATTACGTTTGGTTGGCGCCGGTACACTTCTGACACCATAGTTACTACAGCTGTATGTAGTGGTTATGGTGCTCGGAATGCCCCTTTTTTACAAATGTGTTCGCAGACATAAATCTTAAAACCTGGAGACTTGGTGTAATGCATTAACACTTTCTCTCTGTATCTGTCACCGTAGGAAGTAGCCATGTTGGTCCGGGAAGCGCGGAATCACCGCTGCATTAACAGACAGAAGCCCCCAGCCGTCACCGCACATCAATTATGCATTGTTAGCCATTACTACAGCTGTCATAACGATCCGATCAAAGACACAGCTTCGCCAGAAATGTGTTGAACTGAATAATTGATATTCAGCACATTTTTAAGGCTGTAAAATAGTAGAAGCTTTTACGCTATCTCCATTAAGAAAGTGGAGTAAGCAGTTTGTATGTATAGAAAATGTTTTATTTGTCTGTATAGTACATCCTACTAAAAAGAGAATTTGATTTATTTAAAAACTGTATGGTGAAAATTTTGCCATGGTAATGCCCCAGATGGTAATGGTAATGCCCCAGATCTCGCGAGAGCGAACTCTAGCCCCACAGGCTAGAGTTCACTCACCACTCGCACCACCAGGGATAGCAGCACCTCCACCCCCCCCAGGGTAAGAAGGGAGGACATAATGCCTCACACACATCAGTCTTACACACATCACCCTCACATACACACACACACACATCACCCTCATACACAACACAGCTCCCTCTCACACACACACACTTCACCCCTCACAGCGCACACACACAGCACCCTCACACACAGCATCCATCACACACACTGCACCTCTCTCACACACACACTTTACCCCACACACACACACACACTGCACCTAACACACACACACACTTTACCCCTCACACACACACTGGACCTCTCATACTCTCACCCACTGCACCCTTCACGCACACAACCCCCCAAACACACTGAACCACTAATACACACACACACCATACTTCCAAACATATATATATATACACACACACATAGACACACGCTACAGCACCCCTCACACAAACACTGCACCCTTCACACACATACTGCATCTTCTCTACAGCCCCTAGCCACATATACATTACATTACACCACAAACACAACACGATTAAAACCGACCTTATTACACAATACCACACCACGACCAGCTCACTCTGCACACATGCAATACCACAAGCAGGCTCCAAACACATGCACAATACTCTTTCCTGGCCCTTTTGTCTCCTGGTATCCATTTATAGAGACACCAGAAACAATTTGCAAGGAAACACAGTGCAAGCATGTTATTACATTTGCTTGCACTGTGCAGAACAAATACAGGGCTTTTTTCTCATGCTAGAGCACTTCAGCAGAGCTCTGCGCATGGTCTGCCCTGGAAGAGCATTGAACCAACATGCTCACTTTGAGAGGTGGCGTGCTTTTGATGATAAAAAACACACCTCTCTGCCCCGCCCCCTTCATAGTGATTCAAAAATGCCGGACAGAATTTTTTTCCCAGTCCGGCCCTGCACACTGCACATTTTATTGCTGCAGAGCTCTGTAATACACTCATACACACTGCACATTACTGAACATTTTATTGAGGTGGAGCTCTGTAATACACTCATACACACTGCACATTACTGAGCACTTTATTGAGGTGGAGCTCTGTGATACGCTCATACACACTGCACATTACTGAGCATTTTATTGAGGTGGAGCTCTGTGATATGCTCATACACACTGCACATTACTGAGCATTTTATTGACGTGGAGCTCTGTGATATGCTCATACACACTGCACATCACTGAGCATTTTATTGAGGTGGAGCTGTGTGCTACATTCATAGATTGTAAACTCGTTTGAGCAAGGTCTTCTTCACCTACACTGACTACGTGTTGTCAGTTATTCCTGTTCTATAATTGCAGAATGTGCTGCAAAATATATTGGCGCTATATAAATAACAATACACACATTATCGATTACTCTGAGCATTATAGCTGTGGAGCTCTGTGATACACTGATACACACGGCACACTAAGTACTCTGAATAAAAGCACATTTTGGGTTTGACATCACCTACCGATATCTCATCCAAGGATCTGGGATCATTTCTCCAGCAGATTGTGGTTTGATTCCAGGACTAAATTCTGAGATTTATTTTACGAAGCAGGGAGCGCAGAACGTTTAAACAGACGTGGTTGTGATTGAAAGCACCTGGTGCTTCTTCGTCTTTGGTTACAAGTGCCAGCGTGTTGACCTTCTAATCCTGCCCAATTAGGACAGCCTGATGGTAATTGATTGTAATAAGAAAGAACAGGGAAAAAAAGGCTTTCAATTGGCAGAACATAAGTAAAATAATGTTTCCTGTAATTAAAAAGAATCTAAGTCTTCATATCAGCTCTACCACGTGTGTTCACTGAGACCAATTAAGTAGACCTAAAATGACTAAACTCCCATCATTTTCAGTCATCTACACGGACTGCAGTATTCAAACCCAATGTATAAACAAAACAAACCACCCCGTTACATTTGGCGTAAAATGGCCATAAAATGTAGACTCGCCTGTCATCATCCAAAAAAGCTATTTCCCCATATAATTTGCAGCCCTGTTATGCTGCGGCAGCATACCTCCATGTGTTCCCTTTTTAGGATTAATTATTTTGCTTGGTTTTATTTATTTTAATGTAATTAAGTCAGTTGACCCGTGTATTGGGGCTTTGTCACAAAACTACATATACAGTATCAGGGTTAAAGCAAGATGAAGGCTAATGCTCTATACAGAATGGGTGGGGAATAGTTGCAGGTGCAATTTTCAGTTCCTCGGGGGTGTGTCTTCAACTTCTCAAATCTCCTTACCCCGCCCATTTTCAAACTCCTCTACCAACTCCATGCGGAACACTGAACTGCTTCCAAAGAAATAAATCGTGATTTCTATTGATTTATCAATGTTCTCAAGTCTGTGCGAGACATTACCTAGTAAAGTACTTTTAAGATCCCACAACCAAACGTTGCATTAAAGTGATTTTGAAGAGGTGAAGGGAGAAAGGAAGGATATGAAGTAAAGGAAGAATGAAAGGGAGGAAGTAAACCTTTTTATTGCTCCCCATTTAATAGGGCAGGGATAGGCAACCTTCGGTCCTCCAGATGTTGTGGACTACATCCCCCATAATGCTCTTACACACATAATGCTGGCAAAGCATCATGGGAGGTGTAGTCCGAAACATCTGCAGTGCCGAAGGTTGCCTATGCCTGAAATAGGGGCATGCTTGCGAAAACACATCAGTAATCGGTTTGCACAAGTAGATTTTTTTGTGCCTTTATTGCATTGCTCACACTGAAATAATTACCCGTGTAGCTGGGAGCGAGAGGATTTATTAGAATGCACGTCCTTCCCAGTGCTGTGGATCTATTCTTACTCTGAGTACTGTACTTAGACATTATTCTGAGGAGCAATTTGGGTTTGCTCAGCTCCTGTCACATACTGTTGGGTACAGGCGAGGGTCGTCAGGCATCATACATATTATTAATTGCCTCTGGAGGTTGCTTGTGCTGGGTTGGCTTCCCACACACGGTGAATCAGTAAGCTGTAAATATAGGCTGCAGCAATTTTTAGTGTTCGCTGTTCAGAGTCTGAGGGGAAAGCATTAAAAGATTCCTCCCACAGAACATAAAACCGAATACTATGAATAGGGGCCTACAGAGCCAAGTGCTTCAAATAAAAACAGTGCTAGTCTGCTGACATGGGGGACTAAGCCTGAGGATGTGCAGCGTGGCCTCTCTGCCATGGTGGATACAGCGTAGTCTCTTTGACATGGAGGATATACAGCGTGGCTTCTCGGACACAGAAGATGTGCAGCGTGGCCTCTCTGCCATGGAGGATATAGTGTGATCTCTTTGACATGGAGGATGTACAGCGTGACCTCTGTTATGAAGGATACAACGTGGACACTCTGATGCCGAGGATACAGCGTGGCCCTTCTGACACAATGAATACAGCATCGCCCCTCAAAAATGAAGTATGGACAGAAGTACAGACACTATCCCACTTTGGAGCATCACATCACATCACGAAACACAAGTTATCTCGATGACAATGAGTTCAGTTTACTGCTCAGTCCCCAGATCCACACTCAACACAGCCTAGGAGGAACTGTGCAGTTTACAGTGTTACTTGTAACAACCAGACAACACAAATCCGTAGGAATTATACGACCTCCATTGGCCAAAATCCCTCTCCAATGCTACCTGCAACTTGTGTAATCGATGCTGCAAAGAATGCAGGATGTCCTCTAGTAAAAAGGGATACTTAACAGTGTCTAAATATCTACCTATTAAAGTGTATTGTAATTCATGGACAACATGACCTCTTCAGATTTCTCTTCAAGGCTTGTTATAATTTAATTTGTCTCTGGCATTTCTTAAACAGAGACCAGCTTTCTGGCAGAGAATGCACACATAAACTGTAATAAATCTATGTGGAAAGTTTAATACGTACAATGATCACAATGAGTGCATTGAATCATGGTTGTCTGTCTGTCCGTCTTCCTTTTACTAGTAAATGAAGAGGACAAGTCAGGCTTCTACACAAAGCAAAAAAAGTTAATTTTCATCCCTGCTGTGTGTCCCCATTTCTGATCCATATTTACTGCTCCTTATTTTTTGCCAGGCTTAAAATGTTTAGTCTTAAAGAGAATATCACAGATTTCCACAGCAGTAAAACTCACAGTAAGGTGTACGTAAGCTGGAAGTCCTCATAAGGTGTTATCTGCATATATGGAATAACTTGGTTTTATTCTAATTATGTTCTTCATTTGCATAATTGGAAATTTGCCCTGGCCCCCACCCACGTTCCCAAAAAGGAGCCACGCGTCTTTATTCTGACTTCCATTATGTAACTGTTTCAGTGCCCAAGCAGCGCTCACCACCAACCGCCACTCAAAAAGTTAAAATTCCAATTTCCCCATGAATCATCAGACCATAATTGCTCATTTGGAGACATCATGCAGTCATAAAAACTCACTGTGAATAAGACCGATCCATACTGAATTCTTCTGAATGTGTCCTATGATGGGTAGCACACAGGGAGAGAAAATACACGTGAAAACATAACCCAGTTCTCTAAAATCCACAGTTTAAAAGGACATTCCAGACACCCACACATTTTAAAAGGACACCCTAAACACAAAAACAACTTAACTGCTTAATCAAGCAATTTTGGTGTATAGTTCATGCCCCTGCAGTCCCAATTCTCTGCAATTTAGGAGTTAAATCACTTTGTTTATACAGCTCTAGCCACACCTCCCCTGGTTGTAACTCACTCAGATTCTCTAAATACTTCCTGAAAAAGAGGTCTAAAATGTAAACTTCCCTTTTTGCACTCAGTATGTTTAATTTAGAAGTTTTTATCTTCTGCAAAATATAGAGACGTCCAAATTAAACACATTGTGCTTTAAAATTGGCTTGCAAATTAAACCTTTTTTCATGTGCTGCTCTTAAAGTGAATTGAGCATTGGCACTGCATGACGATGATCTATACACCAAAACTGTTTCATTAAGCTAAATGTGTTTTGTGCTTTGTGCATCACTTTAAGTGCAATATATAGGTGGGTGTGTTATGATAGGTGGGTTATTAATTTATACTAACTTCTATAGTTTTTTTTTTAGTTTTTTTTTAAATTTTTCTAAGTTTTCTCCATAGACCCTTTCTGGCCCTTCAAACTGCTGTATTTCCCTTTTCCTCTAAAAATATAGCTGAAGATAATATTGTGACTTAGTTTTCGGGGAATTGTAGTTCATGTACTTCTGCATGGCGGAAATATTTGGTCCGGTCAAATCACTTCGCCAAAAAACTAAATTTTCTTTGTGTAGTCTGATGCTATGGTTCGGCTTGTCCTAATATTGTCCATGCAAAATAATCGGGTAAACAATTTGGACAAAACTAAACGGGCACAAAAATGGGCCAATCAGTGTACTGCAAAATATAAACATATATATATATTTTTTACTGCTCATTTTTCTGTCTGTCACTTATCACGTGATCTGTGAATGAAATCAACATTTAGTGGTTTTTCCCAGCTATCGATTATCTTTTTTCCCCATTAATCATCTCATTTCTTGGTGCCCGGACACAACTCAGAATCCCCAATCAAACAAACATGCTCGTCCTTTGCACAAGTCGTTTGTCCATTTTTGCCTTCTCACGTAGTAAGGTTACAATTGAACTACACCTCCAATAAACTCTTGATGTGCCCATAAGGCAGTGCTTCTGGGATAAGCTATTAATAACTAGAATGACTGGCCGAATAATTTTTTGGTCTGGTAAGTACTCATTAAAGAAGCTGCAAGGCTTTGGGATTTGCAGCAAATGCAGCCGCCACAAAAGCCGGTATATATTAACATATTTTCCCATGTTCTGTTCTTACCTATGTTTTAAGGCATTATCTATATAATACACTATAATGTGTGTTTTCCGTTCTGGATTGTCCATTTAAAGCAGCAGTCCACCTTGTATCATAAAAATAACATAATAATCTTGTTCTTTGAATGTGCCTTTACTTTTAATTTTGGTTAATGCTGCTACAGCACGCTTTTGATTTCCTATCACTGACATCCAGTATAGCGATTATATGACCAATATGCCGCAGAGAGCAGCCATGTTGCTTTTTCACCAGACTGCATATTTAAATAGATGTCGATCTGGATATTGCAGACCAGATACAAACTTTTTTTTTTTTAAATAATAAAAAAAAATATATTAAACTGGTATCAACAATTTCTCAGATTCTGCTTCAGTTTTCAAGCATGCAAACAAAGGGATACATATTCAAGTGACATAATTCCAAGACATGCTAACATTCTACGAACGTTAAATCATGCATGCGCCATAACAAATAAATCACACGTAAACAGGTCAGTAAGCATGAGAGATCAGCAGAATCTTACAACAGCCTCCAAGCAAGTCATCGAGCTGAACCCATTTAAACCCACAGCCCTATATGTTCCAATACGATTATCAGAATGTTTGGGAGCAAAATTGTTTAAAATCACCTACTTTGTAATTTACTTTCTCTTAAATTATTTGCTTAAGAACGCTTGATGAATCCTAGCTCGCATCATTATAAATATAAAACAAATAAAAATGGCAGTGAGTGAACTGGCAGAAATATGTACAGGCTGATTTACTAGAGGGAGAATTCAAATTTAAAGGGACACTATAGTCACCCAGACCACTTCAGCTCAATGAAGTGGTCTGGGTGCCAGGTCCCCCAGGTTTTAATATACAAAACACAACGAGGGAACCAGCTGATTGTCTAAATGAAGATAAATAAAAAGAGGTATAGTGTAATACAGTTTTAAAATATTAACACTGCGCAATATGAAATGCACTCACAGGATATTGGACAGTTCAGGCATATATGGTGCCACCCCTGATGATATGGGGGGCTAGAGAAATCCCCTGGACACTTCCACTCAAAATGCAGGACTCCAGGTGAAGATATGAAAAAAGCGGCTTTAATTGTTTAAAAATATAAAATAGATACAAATAAAGGTCCTACGCGTTTCGTCCCTTCTACAGAATATGGGACTTCCTCAGGGACCAAAATATTAAAATAACAATCAATGCAGTACAATCACAAAAACAGGTTTTAACCCTTCAGATGTAAACATAGCAGTTTCGGAGACACTGCTATGTTTACATTGCAGGGTTAATCCAGCCTCTAGTGGCTGTCTTCCTGACAGGCGCTAGAGGTGCTTTCCCGACGCTGGATGCGAAAATAGCATTCAGTGTGCAGAATGTTCATAGGAAAGCTCCCGACGTCGGAGTGGGAGGAGAGGTCACCAGCGCAGACAGAGCCCGGCCCTGGATTAAAGTAAGTAACTGAGGGGGTTTCAGCGCCAAGGGAGGGGGGCCCTAAGGGTGTGTGTGTGTGGGGGGGCTAAGGTTTGTATAGTGTCAGGAAAACAAGTTTGTTTTCCTGACACTATAGTGATCCTTTAAGGCCATAGCAGTCAAAGTTAAGGTATAGTTAACTTGGAGAATTTTCCTACTTTGCCTATTTTGACCTTAAATGTATGATTCACTTGGAATTTCCATTGGATTCTCAATGCATCAGTATAATTAATATATAAAAATATGTGTATGCGTTCATCACAAACCATTTCCTATCAATATGGCAAGGCTAACAGATATCCCAACTGTGATCTCATCATGTTCATAAAAAGTAAATTGGTTTCAATTCTCCACAACGCTTGTTTCAAATTAGTTGCAACCTTGGGTGAAGACCTTTTAAACGCAAAGTTCGTTCAAAGCTATAATTCCAAAGGAATCCAAGTGACCCCTTCCACAAACATATCACACACAAAGAGTAATTCACTAAAACGGGATTGTTGGAAATTTAAAGTGAATTCAGAATGAATTTCAAATTTTAGGCCAAGTTCGATGAATTTAGGAGAAAAAAAAATCTCAGTTACTTTAGTTGGGCTATTGGTTTGAAGTTTTTAAAGTGAACCTGTAATAAAAAAAAAACAAAAAAAAAAAAACTTATCTTAAATCCCCCCAGTGTTCACTGAATACCTCCTAAATCCCAAGGATACTTCATGTACTCAAAGTAAAACATCACGATATGCTCACCTCCGTGACAGTGCCACCATCTTCACAGTTTTGTAACACCCACCTCGGTCCTCTCCTCGTCCTCCATTCTTCTGTGATTTGTTCTGGTTGGGGACACTTCCCCAAACAGAGCCCACACCATCTGTGACGCCGACATGTCGGCTTCCTTTGCAGCATGCCGGCGTCTGAACCAAGTGACGTCAGTGTCAGCTAGAGAGTTTCCATAGCAACCACAGCACATGTACAGAGTCTATGTTGAAGATTTGACTGACAATTGGAAGAAAGTCCTATTTATTAATAGTTTTTTTCTCCAAATCTATACATTTGCTAGCAAATCTGCTAGCACAATGTATAGATGAAATTGCATTCTCTTTCAAAAGAGCATAAAGAATTTAGGGTATGACAGGTCCACTTTAATTTCAACCTTAATCATTAATACTTCACAGGTTAGTAAATATCCCCGTCACCGGCACTTGTTCTATACAATGTCAATTGATGTTCAACTTTGAGCAAGTCATTAAAAAGTCAAATTATGGCATCAACAGTTGTTTTTTTAAACAAGCTTATTCTTGCCTTTTATTTCATTTTATTCCTGCAAAGCTTTTCAGCCACCTTAAATCACACATTTGCCGATCCTGGATTATGATACCTGCCGGGCAATACGGAGCCGAGGATTAAGAACAAATTCTGAAGCTTTATTCCTTTAACATAATGATAGCTATCATACAAACATTCTGAAATGCTCCCCAGTCGCAAAATTTCCTTACGTATAAACTAATAGCTCTTTTATACTGGTGGAAAAAAATTATTGTCAAATTGAATAGCGTAATGGCAGAAAATGAGATACCCATTTCAAATAATCATGTTAGCGCACTCAGGAAATAAGCCTGATAATTATAAATAGTTTTTCTGTAGGCATTTTCTGTAACGTAGAACATTTTTATTTTTTGGAAAAGAAGCTTGTTACTGCGACGCAATTGTGTGCCCCCCCATGAATATGATGTCATTTGTGACTATTTGGTAGAATACCACCTATTCTTTCTTTTGGAGAAACCTATTTTTTTATCTTTTAATATTTTTTTTTAAACAAGCCAGATGACTTATTTCTAAAAACAGACCATAATTACAACAGTATCTCATATTTGGGATGTAAATAAAATATTTACATAGTGATCTAATTTTTTTTTTTTTTTTTAAAAAGACTCAAACCCGAGAACTTTAAAACATCTCTTTTCATGCTGTTAATCCATAACAAGACTAAAAAAAGTTGAAGCGATGGCTAATTATATCACTTTCTTTCTTTACTCAATCAGATTGCTCTTTGGATCCACAGCCTGTTCCTGTGCATATTAGTGGAACATTTTAAGCATCAGAGCAACCCGTCCCCCCATCTAAGTGGTGAAACAGTTTTAGAACCAATTGACTTCTAACCTGGAGTCCACACATTCGCTACTTCATCCAGAGAGCCAGAAGCTCTCTGTCTGAGCTAAGCCTAAACAAGAAATTAGTCAATGCAACCAACTAAACATACAGACAAAGTTAAACCGTACTGCATACAGTCGATTCTTGCAAATGTTGTTACAGGACTGGGTTTGCCAAAACGCAGAAGAAGCAGCTGCCGATAAAGGTTTACCAGGGCCCTAGACAGGATGCTCAGTTGGGGTCCCCTCCTAGAATCCTGGACTCTGTTACTGTGAATGTTGTGTATGTGTGTAGTGGCTGAGTGTTGCATGTTTGTGGGAGAGACTAGGTGTTGTATGTATGTTGGAGAATCCAGGTGTTGTGTGTGAGATTGTATCTAGTGGCAGTGTGTTGTATGTATGTGGGAGAGTCTAGGTGTTGTGTGTGAGATTGTATCTAGTGGCAGAATCTAGATGTTGTGTGTGAGATTGTATGTAGTGGCAGTGTGTTGTATGTATGTGGGAGAGTCTAGGTGTTGTGTGTGAGATTGTATGTAGTGGCAGTGTGTTGTATGTATGTGGGAGAGTCTAGGTGTTGTGTGTGAGATTGTATGTAGTGGCAGTGTGTTGTATGTAAGTGGGAGAGTCTAGGTGTTGTATGTGAGATTGTATCTAGTGACAGAGTCTAGATGTTTTGTGTGTGAGATTGTATGTAGTGGCAGTGTGTTGTATGTATGTGGGAGAGTATAGGTGTTGTGTGTGAGATTGTATGTAGTGGCAGTGTGTTGTATGTATGTGGGAGAGTCTAGGTGTTGTGTGTGAGATTGTATGTAGTGGCAGTGTGTTGTATGTATGTGGGAGAGTATAGGTGTTGTGTGTGAGATTGTATGTAGTGGCAGTGTGTTGTATGTAAGTGGGAGAGTCTAGGTGTTGTGTCTGAGATTGTATCTAGTGACAGAGTCTAGATGTTCTGTGTGTGAGATTGTATGTAGTGGCAGTGTGTTGTATGTATGTGGGAGAGTCTAGGTGTTGTGTGTGAGATTGTATCTAGTGACAGAGTCTAGATGTTGTGTGTGTGAGATTGTATGTAGTGGCAGTGTGTTGTATGTATGTGGGAGAGTCTAGGTGTTGTGTGTGAGATTGTATGTAGTGGCAGTGTGTTGTAGGTATGTGGGAGAGTCTAGGTGTTGTGTGTGAGATTGTATCTAGTGACAGAGTCTAGATGTTGTGTGTGTGCGATTGTATGTAGTGGCAGTGTGTTGTATGTATGTGGGAGAGTCTAGGTGTTGTGTGTGAGATTGTATGTAGTGGCAGTCTGTTGTATGTATGTGGGAGAGTCTAGGTGTTGTGTGTGAGATTGTGTGCAGTGGCTGAGTGCTGTATGTATGAAGGAGGCTCAGAGCTGTATGTGGGAGAGGCTGAGTGTTCTCGTGTGTGCTGGTTGAGTGTTGTGTGTGTGTATTGGTTGATTTGTATGTGAAGATGTGAGCAGTGTGAGTGTTTTTTTTGTTTCTTTACAGATTTTAAATTTGCATATGATAGTTAATTAGATGGAGTGCCAACTCCAGTGTAGATTCACATTCTAAACTGCACACTCACTCGGAAATTTGCACTCGCACCTTGCACACACCATTCATGCCCTGTGCACAGCGTTCACACACAACATTTACATACTATCCTCCCAGCATTCTGACCATAATTTACTATTTCTTTTTGGGAAGGCGTAGGAGGCACCTGACAATCACACAGTCACGGGAAAAAGAAAGTACACTCTCTTTAGATTCTATGGTTTTACATATCAGGTCCTAATAATAATCATCTGTTCCTTAACTGGTTTTATAATTCTGTAAATACAACCTCAGATGAACAACAACACATGACATTACACCGTGTCATGATTTAACAAAAATAAAGCCAAACTTTAGAAGCCATGTGTGAAAAACAAAGTACACCTTATGATTCAATAGCTTGTAGAGCCACGTTTGGTCGCAATAACTGTAATACAATTTCTGTATGACTATCCGTCTCTCACATCGTTGTGGAGGAATTATGGTCCACTCTTCTTTACAACGTTGCTTCAGATCATTGAGGTCTATTGGCATTTGTTTAGCACAGCTCTCTTAAGTTCCTGCCACAGTATTTCCATCCGGTTGAGGTTTGGGCTTTGACTGGGCCATTGCAACACCCTGATTCTTTTCTTTTTCAGTCATTCTGTTGTAGATTTGCTGATGTGCTTGGGATCATTGTCCTGTTGTGTGACCCAATCTCGGCCAAGCTTAAGTTAGACAGATGGCTTCACGTTTGACTCTAGAATACTATGGTGTACAGAGGAGTACATGGTCGACTCAATGACTACAAGGCACCCAGGTCCTGTGGCAGGAAAACAAGCCCAAATCACCCCACCATCACCATGCTTGACAGTTGGTATGGGGTGGTTGTGTAATATGCTGTGTTTGGTTTTCACCAAACCTGGCACTGGGCATTATGGCCAAACATCTTCATTTTGGTCTTGTTTGTCCAAAGGACATTGCCTTGTGGTTTGTTCTTTTTACAGAGTGCCATGCTTTTTTTAGAGAGAAGTGGCTTTCTCCTGGCAACCCCTCTAAACAAACCATACTTGTTGAGTCTTTTTCTAATTGTACTGTCATGAAATGTAACATTTAATCTCTTAGTGATCAGACGATTTTTCAATTTTCTTATAGTTACATTTCTGCGGTGTTTGTGTTTAGCTGTAATTTTCCTCTTACTCATTTACTGTACCCACACATATTATTTACCGTTTTTCTCGTCATTAAATGGTCTTTCTGAAGATGCGATCATATCTTATAATTTACTATAAACTAAATTATAAAATATGATGACAAAAAAACAAACACTTTTCTAACAATGACCCCCAAAATCTGTTACACATCTACAACCGCCAAAAAAACAACCATGCTAAATAGTTGCTAAATTTTGTCCTGAGTTTAGAAATATCCAATGTTAAAATGTTCTTATGTTAACATGTTCTTGTCCAAGTTATAAGACAATAAGTAGAAGTAGCACTTTGCTATTTCCAAACCATTTTTTTTCACAATTAACAAAAGTTACATTGTAACAATGATATATGTCAGGAATCCTTAATAACCCTTCACATGTATATATTTTTTAAAAAGAAGACAACCTAACGTATTGGGTAAACTTGGGGTATTTTGACTCTTTTCAGGCAGCCATTTTACCAATCTATGCCAAATTTAAAAAACAAAAAATAGTAATTGGTGATTGTCCTGAGCAGCACACTCACTGCAGCTCCCCACACCTCCTATAACCCACACTACCTGAGCAGCACACTCACTGCAGCTCCCCACACCTCCTATAACACACACTGCCTGAGCTGCACACTTACTGCAGCTCCCCACACTTCCTATAACCCACACTATCTGAGCAGCACACTCACTACAGCCCCCCACACCTCATGTAACCCACACTACCTGAGCAGCACACTCACTGCAGCTCCCCACACCTCCTATAACCCACACTATCTGAGCAGCACACTCACTGCAGCTCCCCACACCTAATATAACCCACGCTACGTGAGCAGCACACTCACTGCAGCTACCCACACCTCCTATAACACACACTACCTGAGCAGCACTCTCTGCAGCTCCCCACACCTCATATAACCCACACTACCTGAGCAGCTCCCCGGTGTACTGATTGAGCTATTTTCTCCTAAAGTCCTTCACAATGGTGTAATAACCTCCCAGAAAGCGTAAACATCTTTAATCAGTCTGAGATCCCAGAGTCCATTCAGTCCTGGAACAGCTGCCAGACTTGTATGCTATATAACTATAACTTTATTATTTTATTTGTGTTCCCCAGGACAGACTTACTTAAAAGCAAAATAGGTCTTATATATTTATATAATATAGTCTCGCTTGTAAATATTATCTAAATAAAAATGTGTGAAATTTAAGATGAATTAACAAAAACGTCCCTAACAGCACATCCCGTCCATCACTGTATGGTTTAATGACTATGCAGGGCTTGCTAGATCAATTTATCTCACATTTCTTTCTAGAAGGTTCCTATGACATTCTTCTGGCAAAGAGAATTGTTTTTTTCAGTCAGTGTGCAATCAATTAGACCCAGGGGTTTTACAAGAGTAATTAGCTGATGCCACATTTGGCGAAAACTCACTCAGCCCTGTCTCTACTCATATCAAAACCAAATGAAAAAAGTTCATATGACTTTTAATGAGTGGATTGTGTTTTCTTCCTTTACTTTTAAAAAACAAAAAACGTGTCGCTCCATTAGCCAAGTGCACTTAGCAAACAGGAATTGGAGCAGATTTTAACACATAGTGTCCTTTAAGATGCCTCTGGTGTCATGGCAACAAGAAGCTTTCGACCTATCAGTGTCCTCTCCTTGTGTTACATGAGGGTTGAATTATTCCAGCCCTCAAAAATTCTGAATCAAGTAAATGAGGAACTGTTTATTTAAAAGTAAGTGGTGGTATCCCCAATGTATTATTTATTAAATTCTGCAGATTTTATGGCATTATTATTATTATTATTAGCATGTATACAGAACTTATATATAGCTTTACAACTGGCAGTAGCACCATTGGACCTGGGTCATCAGGGGTTTAATTAAAGGACCGCTATAGGCACCCAGACCACTTCAGCTTAATGAGGTGGTCTGGGTGCCTGGTCCAGCTAGGATCCTACCGCGCATGCGCATTCATCCGAAGAGGAGGAGAGGAGGCGGAGAGGAGGAGGAGAGCTCCCCGCCCTGTGCTGGAGAAAGAGGTAAGTTTAACCCCTTCGTCCCCCAAGAGCCCGGCGGGAGGGGGACCCTGAGGGTGGGGGCACCTTCAGAGCACTATAGTGCCAGGAAAAAGAGTATGTTTTACTGGCACTATAGTGGTCCTTTAACTGGCAATACAGAAACATGCCTAGATACCTCAGCAAAGCAGCTCTAAAATGTACATTTCCTTGATAAAGGATCCTAGTAAAAAAAGAAAACATTAAAATACACTAATTGCACAAAGAAAAATTGCCCAAAATGGTTATCCACAGATAAAGGGAACAGACAAGGGGGTAACCCTAGGGAAATGAAACAAACAAAAATAAGAGAGGAATCTGTCCCTATAGTTGAAAGTGTACTTAAAAATCTCAAAGATACTTTATTAATACCAAAAAAGGTAACCATAAACACACAGCCCCTTTAACCCCTTAAGGACCAAACTTCTGGAATAAAAGGGAATCATGGCATGTCATGTGTCCTTAAGGGGTTAAGTAACTGTCTGACTCCGACAGAAACAATAACGGTAGTTAATGCAGGGGGCATACATATAAAGGATAAGGGGAGTGGAGGGTGACACAAGAAAAGGTGAGTCACATATATCCAAACAAATAATCTGGAGCAGGGCTGCATGCCGATAGAAAGCTCTAATTGCTATGGTGAGTATAGAGGACACTCTCAGTGCCGTGACAGGTCACTCTTAGTAAAGTGACTGGTGGACAACCCTGGGGAAACATCACTGGCGCTATCCACCAGTCACTTTACTAAGAGTGACCTGTCACTGCACTAAGAGTGGCCTCTTTACTTACCATACCAAATAGAGCTTTCTATCGGCATCGGCTCGGCCGTTACCCAGCAGCACTTGAAGCAGCCTACAAAGTCTAGGCATTTCCAGCACACTTCTTTCATTGTAGCAGTATTGGTGGGAAATTTTCTATTTGTATTTCCATTGGAGATTGTAGGCTTTTGGCTAAGGGGGTGCCCTCGAAGACACAAGTACTTAGGGACCACAAGCATGGGAGGATTTCCAGTGTTTTTGTAGTTAAACCCCTCTCTTCCCATAGCCTGTTGGTTATTAAGCCAGTTACTGCAGAATCTACCAGACAATATCTTTGCAGTTTGTACCTCCTAGTTACTATACTGCAGGTACTCCCGCCTGCACATACCATAACACTAGGATTTCCAGTGTTTTTGTAGTTTTACTGTAGAATATACCAGGCAACATATTTGCAGTCTGCACCTCCTAGTTACCATCCTGCAGATACTCCCGCCAGCACATACCTCTAGATGCTATTTCTCACAGTCTTTAACACAGAGCCCTGTCATCATTTCTGAGATGCTCTTTTCTGCAGTATACTGGCACTCTCATGCTTGTTTTGGAGTCCAGACACTGCAGTTTCGGTAAACGGTTATCAGCTTTGTTAACAGCTTCAGTGCAGCTCACTGGGACTTGGCTATTTTTCCTTGAGCCCGGGTACTGGTATAGCGATACATTATTGACACTACTAATTTGTAGCTGTTGTTCCCACAGTGGCATTTCACTCTGCTAACAGGCAGTGTAACTGTATCACTTGAGGATTTCTTACAACAGTTATTTGAACTAAAATTTGTTTGTATACCGCCCTTTTAACTATTTACATTAAAAGTGAAGTTTTAATTATCTTTCCTCTTTCCGAGCCCATCCTATCCTAAGGTCACCCCTCTATAACGAGGCAACTACCAATCTGCAGGACAGGCTATCATTTACCCTGTCCCTTCTCCTGTCTCCCTTCCTTATTGTTTACTTTTATAGTGCATTTTGTTGCACTAGGGGTTAACCCCCGCTCAGGAGTAAGATTATTGTACCATCTTCTTTCCCCTTGTTTTTTGTCCTATTGCAAATCAGGATCCACTTACACAATCTTAAAACTATCTAAAGCAGTGCTTCGGAATCTTCTCTAACCCAAGGCAGACCAAATCTCTTCCCAGAATTCCACGACACACCACGAGCAAAAATATATTAAAATATGAGTAATAAAGTGTATACTCAGAACAGTCCCACTTTGCCCTACAGAACACGCCGCAGTCAATTTGCCCATTAAACATATGTGAAGAAAGGAGTCCATTAATAAACCACAATAGGTTTTCCAATTAATAAATATCACAGTTATTGTGCCCATTAAAATATATTACAGACAGTTTGTCCATTAATAAACACCACAGTCCGTGCAGCAAATTAATAAATATCACAGTCAGTATGCCCATTAATAAATATTACACTAATGCACAGATATCACACTAATGTACATTACAGAAACGTAGAATGTGACGGCAGATAAGAACCATTCGGCCCATCTAGTCTGCCCAACTTTCTAAATACTTTCATTAGTCCCTAGCCTTATCTCATAGTTACGATAGCCTTATGCATATCCAGGGCCGGTGCAAGGACTTCTGTCTACACAGGCGAAGACACCTTTTTCTGCCCCCAAAATTAATATTCACCTGTCTGTCTAATATTCCCACTTTTGCCTCTCTTACCCATTCTTTTGCCCCTTTTGTGCATTTTACCAACTTTTTCTCTTGTTTTCTTTTTGTATATTGTATCCCCTGTTTGGCATTCTTTTTTATGTGTTTTGTGTCTTCATCCTACTTTTCTTTACCACCTTGCGTCACACACACACTCACTCGCTCACACACACACACACACACACACTGACCGTTACACACACACTGCTTATACACAGACACACACACACATGCACACAGTCTCTTACACATTTGCACTGCTTATACACACTCACTGGTTGTAACACACACAGTCTCTCTCACACACACACAGCTTATACACACACAGACACACTTACACTTGCTCTAACACACACACACACTAACTCTTACATACACACACTGGCTCTAACACACACACTAACTCTTACATACACACACTGGCTCTAACACACACACACACACACTAATTCTTACATACACACACTGGCCCTAACACACACACACACACACTAACTCTTAAACACACACTGGCTCTAACACACACATACACTAACTCTGATATTATTTTTAAACCTTTGCCCCTCTAATTTAAATTGATATGAACAAATACAGATATACAACTACTAAGTGTATTGGGCTCTGTGTATTTCTGGGTGTGTTTGGCATTGTCTGGCTGTATATGCCCCTGAAAGTGTGTATCCTTGTATGTGAATAAATGAATGTCTTTGTGAGCATGTGTATCTTTGTGTCTGTGGCCGAATGTGGGTGGGGTAGTTGCTTGCAGCGTGTTGTGTGTATGGGGTCTGCCTGTGGCCATTGTGATTCTGTACTGCCTGGGCTAATGAAGATGAATTACCCTAAATAGCAATGGGCAGTTTTGATTGACTGAGAGTGTCAGCTGACTGCTTTTAGCCTATCACAGTGTCCATTGCTGGTATGAATCTGTATGGCTAGAAGGAAGTGTGTAATCTCTGCCTTAGCCACACTTCCATGGGGGCTGGACTCTGAGTGACCAGGGACCCTCATTCGGTGTAAAACTTCTTCTAGAAAATGGTTTATCAGTGAATCGAAGGATAGTGCCAGGGGACTCCAATCACTATAACCAATTCAATGCAATGACATAGGTATGGTGCCTACAATGTCCCTTTAATTTTCTCTCATATATGTTAAATATAGGGTAAACGTAAACATAGTATTAAAAAACTTGGATATGGCAGTACCCATTTAAAAATGGTTGCTCACACACTCCAGAAGCTTCAAATCTATTCCATCATGACAGATTAGTTATTTATAATAAGTGATAAAGACTTCGCCTCCAGGGTATGTCAGGGCTATAGATTTCCTTATTAGCTTGGCTTATGCAGTCTTTTAAGCAAAACTAATTGCATTAGTGTAAAAGGGGATGCTCAATCTGGCACTCAACAGAGGTAATAACTACATTTTAAGGCCTTTCAGTTAGTAAAACCACTATCAGTATGTACATAAAATCTGTTACACGACTTAGGGCTAAATAGATAGCACGCAGAATATTAAAAACAACCACTTACAGGGGAACTAATGGGTGCAGAGAACTGGCCAAATGGCCACTCTACAATAGTTTGACCACTTAAAGGAACACACCCATCCACAGAATATCTTAAAGGGATACTATAGGCACCCAGACCATTTTAACTCATTGAAGTGGCCTGGATGCAGTGTCCCTGTCCCCTTAATCCTGCAGTGGTAATTACCTTTAAGGGTTAAGACTGCCTCTAGTGGCTGTCAATCAGACAGCCACTAGAGGCACTTCCTGGTGGTTAGGTGACTTTTGGTCTCCTAGCTAATGTTGGACGTCATCCGGCTATGCATGAGGACATCCAACGTCAATCAATTCACCATAGGGAAGCATTGTAGCAAAGCTTTCCTATGGGGAGTGCCTAATGTGCTTGCGGCGTTTGCCACGTATGCGCATTAGCGAACCCCATCAGGTGACGTGGGAGAGGATGGAGTGCCGACCCAGCATCTAGGGACATCAGCACTGGAAACAGGTAAGTACAGTCAGAGTTTATTAATCCTGACACTGTGGGGGAGAGGTGTTTGTGGGGGTGGGAGGGGGGGTGCAAAGAAGGGGAAGGCACAGGGGAGCTATAGTGCTAGGAATACAACTTTCCTAATACTATAGTATCCCTTTAAACTCATTTAAGGGGGCAGGAGTGTCTGGGCCTTTTAATTTCAGGGATTAGCCCGTTTGGCAATGGCACCTGGGAACCTCATTGTGCTGCAGTATGAGAAAGGGTTAGTCGGGCGGCCACTGAATAGCTGAGAGTGCGCAAATGCATTTTATTCTTTCAATGGAGGCCCAGTGATAGGCTGAGAGCAGCAGCAGCAGCAGCAGACCAAAGTAGTTGAACTGGAAGCCTACCTGATATGCAGCATTTTTCAGTTCGACTATCTTGGCCTTAAATTTGAAATTCACCTTGAATTATCGACATTTGTCACTTTAGTGGATAAGCCTAATGTATATCGACTTTACACAATGTTCATAGCAAGGTAATAATGATAAACAGTTCCCTTTGCACATCCAACTTTAAGTGATCTTTTAGTCGTACAATTCTTCTTATTCCACTTTTTTCCCCCATTCATTTATTTAATCTGTTCCTTTCCACGTTATCCACGCCAAACTTTCTGAAAATTCTCTAAGCTGCACTCACTGGGACCTACCCACTAAACTGTGAACAACCGTGACCTGAAACCTTTATTGCAACATTTAAAGGGACACTATAGTCACCCAGACCACTTCAGCTCAATGAAGTGGTCTGGGTGCCAGGTCCCTCAGGTTTTAACCCTTCAGATGTAAACTTAGCAGTTTCAGAGAAACTGCCATGTTTAAATTGCAGGGTTAATCCAGCCTCTACTGGCTGTCTTACTGACTATAGGAGATGCTTAGGATGGGCTCTTGCCGCGCATGCGCATTCCGCTCTACTCGGGAGCTGACGTCTGCGGGGGAGGAGAGGTCACCAGCGCAGAGGGAGCCCGGCGCAGGATTAAGGTAAGTAACTGAAGGGGTTTTATCCTCTTCAGCGCCACAGGAGGGGAACCCTGAGGGTGGGGGGGGGGTCCTAAGGATGCTATAGTGTCAGGAAAAAGAGATTGTTTTCCTGACACTATAGTGATCCTTTAAGATAAAATTGTCAAGCTGTGTTAAATCAGCATTTTTTTTTGTCTAAGTTTTTCAATCTGACTTTCAATTCACTGAAATACCATGTTTGGTGGATTTACATCATGAGGGTGATTCATAGTTTACCTTTGTGAGTAACGTGACAAAACTCCCCAAATTATCTGCATCCAACTCCCGCGGCCAGTTCATGTTCTGATAGTGATATCAGATAAAGAAGCCCATGTTTTTTTTTGTTTTTTTTTAAACATCCCTAAATTTTAGTTTCAGGTGTTTTTTATCGTAATAACTGACAATAAGAAAGGTCTCCCTGTGATGATAATTGTTGACAAGTTGACTCTCTGAATGTCTGAGTGTATCACACTTCAGAGAAGCCAACTTTCTTTTGTGAGCCTCATTATGCTGATTTATGGGCGTTCATGATGACTAATTATTCTCATTTATACAATGATTCTTATAGACCGTAGTCAATGTATTTAAAGGGTTACTCCAAACACCATAACCATTGATTTGAAGTGGTCATGGTGATAGGTCCAAACAAAGGCTTGATTGGACCAAGCACGTGCAGGAATGATATGACATCGGACATGAAGATCACCTGTGCCCCGGCGCCGCTGAATGTCAGGTAAGTTCAAAACGTAACCTTTTTACAGGGAAGAGGGGAACCTATTGATAATGCCCAATAGAACATTGTAAATGAAAGGGAAATAAATAAATAAATATATATATATATATATATATATATTTTTTTTTTTTTAAAGTAGTTGGAGAAACCCTTTAAAGGGGCACTCCAATTCCAATCCCCTAAAGCAGTTTAACTTGAGGAAAAGAGCAGTTTTTAATAGAAATTCTCTCTTTTATAAATCTACATTGTTACATCTCGCCAGCTGTCACACAAACAGCTGGTCCTGTTACTTCCTGGTAGTTTAGCTCTCTGGAGTTAAAGTCAAAGGCAGGCAATTGTGTAGAGAACCTGCCTCGCAAAGACTTATCATTGATCAGTAATACATCTCTTTGAGAAGCCTGTGATTGGACAGATTACTCTGGGGAAGAAGGGGAGGTCTTGCAGTAGCTGCAGATGCTCGATCTGCAGCTATTGCAAGCTAACATTTCATATACCCTCAATGAAAACATGAAAAGCAAGTCACATGCATGTTTTTGTTGGGGGTATATCTACTAAACAGTTCAACACCAACACGGTAATGAAATTAAATACTATAGTTAAATAGATATATTTATCTTGGGAGAGATAAGTTCCAGTTGAAGATTGGTGGAAGTTAGACTCTGCTTCTAAATTCCGCGGGTTTGTGCAGTTGTTCCCATTAATTCAGACCACTCCCTTGCCAGATGAGGAGCTGGGGTCAGAGTGCCTGAAGTCTCGCTCCCTAACAAATGACTGAAAGAGAGAGTCCTAATTAAATGAACACACCCATTACTATGCAATTATAAAGTTATGATACAGGGCTGATGGCTCTCATGGGCAAGACTTAACTCAGGAGAGCTAATGGAAACTCATTGTAGGAGCTTCTGGGCTCCAGAGGAGGCTGCAACTGGTGTCCAAACGAACCCCAAATCTGTTGCCTTACTTAAACAGTTTGACAACTTATACTTTGAGGGTGTGAGGGCACTGCTGACACCAGAACCACAACTGTAGTTAGTATTGCTGAAGTGGTTATGGTGCTTTGGGTTTGCCTTTTGAGAGAGCAGCCTCAAATAGCAGCTGCTGCCCAGGAGTGTAACTCCCAACATCCTCGGGCAGACTAGGAAATTTTATAAAATTAAAACCCTAAAAGTAATGTTAAAAATGTTGTAATATAAAACGTTGAAACGTGACTTCTGAAAAAATAACACAATCTCGTGGTTCCGGAGATAATTCATAAGCCATTATGTCTGCAGAACTCTTCAATGGCACTATTGTCCCTTAATACACTCACATATACACCGTGACATCTTACTTTTAATGGGTTTTAATGTTTCAGGTAGTCCAGCCATGTGAGAACTCTATAGTCTCAGATTTGAAGCAGAATAGAATGAAAACTCAGTATTGCCAAGATCCCAATACGTTTGGCTGACATTGTCAGAGGACTGAACTCTACAAGATCCCAACTTTGTAAAGTGCTGAGTTCATTCCATCCAAAGAGCAATGACAATGCGTTAACATCTCCCAAATTCATCAACACACAACAATAAAATAGCTACACTCTACAGTTTATCACAAAATGAAAACATTTATACACTTTAAACCAGGCTTCCTCCAAACTCCGGCCCTCCAGATGTTGCTGAACTACAACTCCCATGATTCTATGAATGAAATAGATAAGCTGAGAATCGTGGGAGTTGTAGTTCAGCAACATCTGGAGGGCCGGAGTTTGGGGAAGCCTGCTTTAAACAAACCGCTATCCTGTCATCACACAGTACAAGCTTGCAGGCAGTGTCCCATCAGACTGGAAGCTAAATTCTTCCTGCAGTCAATTAAAATACCAACAAGTACTAATATCTACTAATCTGACGGTAATGTTGAATTAGGTCCCAATATTGGTTGGGGGTGTGGAGGGAGGTAGATAATCAAACGATATATCATTTTGGTATTTTAAAATGCATTAACTAAACTGTGGTGCATTTCTCTAAATTGCACATATATATTTATACAAAACAGTGGGCGGTTCAAGAGGATCATACACATTTGAACATTTTGCAATAAAAAAATAAATAAAAAAAAAATAAATACATTGTAAAGAATGCCATTCTGGGCCTGCAGTATTGTAAACAGTGCTATTTCCATGTATGCAAATAATACCCTAGCCATGTGTAGGGAAACTACTTTGCATGTGTGTGCACAACAATAAGTGTGCTTTATGTAGCCTGCCTGTGCATTGGGGTCTTGTCTGAGGCATGTGGGGGGCACACGGGGGACTGTAGGAGATGCTTAGGATGGGCCCAAATCACACTGCACTGGGCGATATGGCTGATTTAACCCCCTCTACAAGAATCACACTGGTCTAAAATCTGCTAGGGCATCCACTGATACAGGGTAACAGAATGATAATACAATAATGGCTTGCTGCACTTTAAGATTCCTGCATCTCTCATCATCTTGGCTCCTGCACTTCTTGTGAACATGGTACCAAGCAGAACTGTATCTAAGCATGCATAGCTGTGCGAGCAAACCCTGCTTAGTTACAGCGTATCTGTGCTGTGTGTGTCATCGCTGGAGCATCTTTCATTCTGAAGCTCATGCTGATCCCAGTTCACACCTGGTGGTACCCAAACCGCAGCAGAAGCACAGCCAGATCCCCTGTTACACAGTCCTGCATGCCCCATGCAAAGCCTTGCAGCATTCCCAAATACCTTTGCCCAGCATCACTTGTTAAGGAGCCCATGATTCTATTTGGCAGCAGCGGACTGACACCGTTAAGGTCCTCCCTGGAAATTGGTGGGACGATTTTTGAATTGGTGCTAGTTTCTGATGGAGAATTCTTCATCTTGGCTCTCGTCATCCTATCAGCTTAATAGGTCTTTCTGCTGGTCCCATCTCTTAACTCACATGTTCAGTTCTGATCTGCATGCTGGCTGCATCTCAGTGCTGCACTCAGGCACCACCTACTTAATGCTTCCTCCCCGTTGCCTGCCGTGGGATGGAACATTCCTCCTATATACAATATATCAGACAGTTAGGCTTGAAAGAGGTGTCCACACTGTGGGGTTAATTCACTGAATTCTGAATTGTAGCCAATTCAAATCCAAAATTCCATATGGAGTGGGAAAAATCCGAGCTGTGACTGTTTTAGACCTGGAGAGGTTTTTATTCTCATTTCTGCCTGCATTTTGCAATCCGGATTTTAGTTTGCTATAATTCGGAGTTTAGCGAATAAACTCACAAAGTGAATTCAATGTGAATTTCTCATTTTAAGCAAAAATATAAGAATTGAAACTGTAGCTAAGGTGGAGTTTTTTTCTCCCCAAAATGTATTAATTTACATTGGATTTTTTTATTTACAAAAATTTCAGAAATTCAAAGTGAATTTCTTATTTAAGGCCAAAGTATCTTAACTGAAAAAATCTCCAAGTCAGCCATGCTACCAGTTCAGCTACTTTGGCCTTATTTAATCTGGGGAGCTGCAGTGAGCGTGGTGCTCAGGTAGTGTGTGTTATAGGAGGTGTGGGGAGCTGCAGTGAGCGTGCTGCTCAGGTAGTGTGGGTTATAGGAGGTGTGGGGCTGCAGTGAGCGTGCTGCTCAGGTAGTGTGGGCTGCTGCTGCAGGTAGTGTGTGTTATAGGAGGTGTGGGAGCTGCAGTGAGCGTGCTGCTCAGGTAGTGTGGGTTATAGGAGGTGTGGGGAGCTGCAGTGAGTGTGCTACTCAGGTAGTGTGTGTTATAGGAGGTGTGGGTGCTGCAGTGAGTGTGCTGCTCAGGTAGTGTGGGTTATAGGAGGCGTGAGGAGCTGCAATGAGTATGCTGCTCAGGTAGTGTGGGTTATAGGAGGCGTGGGGAGATGCAGTGAGCATACTGCTCATGTAGTGTGGGTTATAGGAGGTGTGGGGAGCTGCAGTGAGTGTGCTACTCAGGTAGTGTGGGTTATAGGAGGCGTGGGGAGCTGCAATGAGTATGTTGCTCAGGTAGTGTGGGTTATAGGAGGTGTGGGGAGCTGCAGTGAGTGTGCTACTCAGGTAGTGTGTGTTATAGGAGGTGTGGGTGCTGCAGTGAGTGTGCTGCTCAGGTAGTGTGGGTTATAGGAGGCGTGGGGAGCTGCAATGAGTATGCTGCTCAGGTAGGAGGCGTGGGGAGATGCAGTGAGCAGTGAGTGAGCATGCTGCTCAGGTAGTGTGGGTTATAGGAGGTGTGGGGAGCTGCAGTGAGTGTGCTGCTCAGGTAGTGTGGGTTATAGGAGGTGTGGGGAGCTGCAGTGAGTGTGCTACTGCAGTGTAGGTAGTGTGTTATAGGAAGCTGCAGTGAGATGCTGCAGTGAGTGCTGCTCAGGTAGTGTGTGTTATAGGAGGTGTGGGGAGATGCAGTGAGTATGCTGCTCAGGTAGTGTGGGTTATAGGAGGTGTGGGGAGCTGCAGTGAGTGTGCTACTCAGGTAGTGTGTGTTATAGGAGGTGTGGGTGCTGCAGTGAGGTGTGCTGCTCAGGTAGTGTGGGTTATAGGATGCAGTATGCTGCTCAGTGGGGAGATGCAGTGAGCAGTGAGTGAGCATGCTGCTCAGGTAGTGTGGGGTTATAGGAGGTGTGGGGGGCTGCAGTGAGTGTGCTGCTCAGGTAGTGTGGGTTATAGGAGGTGTGGGGAGCTGCAGTGAGTGTGCTACTCAGGTAGTGTGTGTTATAGGAGGTGTGGGTGCTGCAGTGAGTGCTGCTCAGGTAGTGTGGGTTATAGGAGGCGTGGGGAGATGCAGTGAGTATGCTGCTCAGGTAGTCTGGGTTATAGGAGGTGTGGGGGGCTGCAGTGAGTGCTGCTCAGGTAGTGTGGGTTATAGGAGGTGTGGGGAGCTGCAGTGAGTGTGCTACTCAGGTAGTGTGTGTTATAGGAGTTGTGGGTGCTGCAGTGAGTGCTGCTCAGGTAGTGTGGGTTATAGGAGGCGTGGGGAGATGCAGTGAGTGTGCTGCTCAGGTAGTGTGGGTTATAGGAGGTGTGGGGGGCTGCAGTGAGTGCTGCTCAGGTAGTGTGGGTTATAGGAGTTGTGGGGGGCTGCAGTGAGTGTGCTACTCAGGTAGTGTGTGTTATAGGAGTTGTGGGTGCTGCAGTGAGTGCTGCTCAGGTAGTGTGGGTTAAAGGAGGCGTGGGGAGATGCAGTGAGTATGCTGCTCAGGTAGTGTGGGTTATAGGAGGTGTGGGGGGCTGCAGTGAGTGCTGCTCAGGTAGTGTGGGTTATAGGAGGTGTGGGGGGCTGCAGTGAGTGCTGCTCAGGTAGTGTGGTGTGACAAACTCCTCTGTCCAAGTGAGTTTGCCACAAGTTCTTTGAGGGGCCTTTTTTCTAGCCTCCTACCCTGTAACTATGGCCCCTGTGATCAACCTTGGCTAAAACCACTGTTTGTGCCCTTTTGTAAATTCCAACAGGAACTTCCAAACTCCCGAAGCCATTCGAAGTGCCATTCGAGCACCTGGCAGTGGCCATCTTAAGCCGCGAGTTCAATGAGCAGTGTTTGGTCGTCGAGTTCATGGAATTCAAATCGGAAAGTCGACGGCGTGAACACCGCTAAACTTTACCTTCCATGGAGGTTCGGCTATTCAAACGGGAGTCGAATCAGCGTTCAGTAAGAAGAAACTCACAAACAAGAGACATTCACTGACTTTATTCACAAACGGCTATGTTCAGTATTTCGAACTGTACTTCGAACCTCCGAAAGAGACCGGCCGCAAAACCTGATTCTCTGGAATTGTTTTGGGCATGAAACCATGCATGCGGTCGGTCGTTCAAAATAAAACTTCCAGGAAATTCCTGAACCCCTGAATTGATCTGGGTGATTTGGGGATATGTTGGTCACCCAGATCAGGGCTATCAGGGGATATAATAATTGTGGGGATATCATGTGTTTTGGGGGTACTTTTGGGGTTTTGTAAAATGTGTGTTTTTTCTGCCTGGAGATAATTGGGTTAATACAATATCTGATTCAATTATCTCCTAGGCAGAGAGGAGGGATTGTATGTTTGTTATGGGAGTGTCGTGCATTTAATCATTGTTGTTATTGGTCTGTGTCTTTGTGTTCGAGTCCCCAACAAGGTCCATGTGGGCATACCCCTTGCATAGGGATTGTCATATAAGGCCAAGGGTGGCACCATTAAAATCTATTGCACTCCAAAACTGTGTGTCGTCCTGTTATTGGAAGAAAATAATATTTACTCCTGTGTCTGCTGTTCCAGCTTGCAGGGGATTCTACAGGGAAAGTCCTTGTAAGGACTGGAGCTCCCAGGACTGAGTGTCGTCCAGTGCCTGGGGGTTTCTAGAGCAAATTCCCCATTCGGCTCAAGGAAGGAGCAGTTCCAGGGCCCCAGTCAAGCCACGGCGACTGTGGGCCGAAGTTTTGCGGTTTGTCCCCTGTTCCAGCTAGGAAGCGATCCTTGGGGAGCTGCAGTGAGTGTGCTGCTCAGGTAGTGTGTGTTATAGGAGATGTGGGGAGCTGCAGTGAGCGTGCTGCTCAGGTAGTGTGGGTTATAGGAGATGTGGGGAGCTGCAGTGAGTGTGCTGCTCAGATAGTTTGTGTTATAGGAGGTGTGGGGAGCTGCAGAGAGCGTGTTGCTCAGGTAGTGTGGGTTATAGGTGGTGTGGGGAGCTGCAGTGAGCATGCTACTCAGGTAGTGTGGGTTATAGGAGGTGTGGGGAGCTGCAGTGAGTGCTGCTCAGGTAGTGTGGGTTATAGGAGATGTGGGGAGCTGCAGTGAGTGTGCTGCTCAGATAGTGTGTGTTATAGGAGGTGTGGGGAGCTGCAGAGAGCGTGTTGCTCAGGTAGTGTGGGTTATAGGTGGTGTGGGGAGCTGCAGTGAGTGCTGCTCAGGTAGTGTGGGTTATAGGAGGTGTGGGGAGCTGCAGTGAGCATGCTACTCAGATAGTGTGTGTTAAAGGAGGTGTGGGGACCTGCAGTGAGTGTGCTACTCAGATAGTGTGGGTTAAAGGAGGTGTGGGGAGCTGCAGTGAGCGTGCTGCTCAGATAGTGTGGGTTATAGGACGTGAGCATACTATTGAGTGCGGTGATCTATGAAAGGGTTAACATGTTCTAATCTTGTAGATGAAAAGCAGAGTTCACCACTTCAATCTTTATCATGTCTTTTCCATAAGTGTAACATAACGGCTTCACCACAAAGCTGTCTTTAACATATCCTGTGTCTGCATAGATAAAAGCATTTACATTTTTGAGTAAATGAAACTATTTGTAAGCGACTAACTCCCCTTTTTGTGATAGTTTTTGAAGGCATAGTACATTTGAGAATGTAATAATTATACACAATTATGATACATTCAGAATGATTTTTAATACACCATATTCGCCTCTGTGATTGCCAACTGAATTTAATAAGTTATAAGAATAAATCCTCTGAATGAGATCAGGTGAGTTCGAGTAACCATCGATATAAGTGAATTCAAGTCCTACAAGATTGAGTGACATTATAACATACAACATGCAGGAACTTAGAACAGATAAGTGGTTATCAACCAAAACGAAAGGACGGTGTAGATCTGATTGTAAGCCTTCTTAGATCTTGTGGCCAATTGTCATGCAGACTGTTCAGATTATGGATTTGTGGTGCATCTGCTACATCCACATATAATCAATGTTTAGCATTAGCACCTGATGAACAGTTTATTTATCTTTCTATGGGATTTCAACCGGAATTATTTCTCAACAAAACAATATTTTTAGAAGGGAGAATGGAAATGGGGGGATTAGATACATCTGTAAAAGACGCTCGCCTCTGGTTATGAAAGGAAAGATGTGCCCAGGGAAATTGTGAGTTTCATTGCTGTGGAGCTCTGTGATACACACTATACATTACTGTGAGTTTTATTACTGTGGAGCTCTGTGATATACTCATACACACTGCGCATTACTGTGAGTTTCATTGCTATGGAGCTCTGTGATATACTCATACACACTATACATTACTGTGAGTTTTATTACTGTGGAGCTCTGTGATACCCTCGTACACACTGCACATTGCTGTGAGTTTCAATGCTGTGGAGCTGTGTGATGACCTCGTACACACTGCACATTGCTGTGAGTTTTATTACTGTGGTGCTCTGTGATACCCTCATACACACACTGCACATTGCTGTGAGTTTTATTGCTGTGGAGCTCTGTGATAACCTCGTACACACTGCACATAGCTGTGAGTTTTATTGCTGTGGTGCTCTGTGATACCCTCGTACACCCTGCACATTGCTGTGAGTTTCATTGCTGTGGAGCTCTGTGATATACTTATACATTCTGCACATTACTGTGATTTTCCAAAACCACCCAAATTGCTTTTTTTGTACTGAAAAATATAAACAAAAACAACAATTGGAAATACAAATCATTGTCCCGCTTCCCCCAGCCTTGTCATCACTCACATGTTACAGAAATGATACAGTGTGCAAGCTGTGTATAATAAACTTGCATCATTCGGTCCCCACTGGCCTCCACATACCTTGGTGTATTGCTCTCTCTGGGGTTTAGTGGCTGGCTTTTATTTTTACTGCCTTGGATTACCCCATATTTTCCGATTTCCTTTTCTTTCTATGGTTTCTTAACGATTAGTTAAGCTGATTAATAAGACAGAGTCACTGGTTAACACCATACAGAGCCTTATTTACTCTACAATTTCTGCCTATGACCCATTACACTGCCTTAGGATCAGTCTAGTATTCTTTATCTGCAATGATTGTTATATATTAAATACTATATCAGACTTTCCTAGCCCCCAGCAGCTCATAAGACTTAGCTGGGTACTTTCAATCTGTAGGCATTTTTGCAACATAGTACGAGGTTACGTTCACCTGCTTTCTAGTCTATTTCCAAGCTGGGAGATCATTCTGACTATCTATATAGGATCCATCTGCTTGTCCAATTTGATTTATTTTCTGTTCTTTCACTTTATCACATTTTTCTTTCACATACTCGTTTTCCTGGCACTATAGTGCCCTGAGGGTGCCCCCAATCCTCCTCCTCGACTCCCTTTTGGTTGAATGCGCACGCGCGGCAAGAGCTGCGCGCGCATTCAGCCGGTCTCATAGGAAAGCATTTACAATGCTTTCCTATGGACGCTTGTTCTCACTGTGATTTTCACAGTGAGAAGCACGCAAGCGCCTCTAGCGGCTGTCAATGAGACAGCCACTAGAGGATTTGAGGCTGGATTAACCCATTTATAAACATAGCAGTTTCTCTGAAACTGCTATGTTTATAAAAAAAAATGGGTTAACCCTAGCTGGACCAGGCACCCAGACCACTTCATTAAGCTGAAGTGGTCCTTTAATAAAGTTGTGGATGATCCATTTTTAAGGTTTTCTCATTCCAATGTTGGACCAGTACTTTAATAAGGGTAATAGGATTGGCATTGGGCTTGTATCTCACTAGTCTGTGCTAATCTTCTTATGTGTTTTATTTTTATGTATTTGTTTTTAACACAATTTTTTTCTCCTCCATAAGCCCAGCCTCTCTCCCAAACCTGCAGTGTTATATTTTTGCTCCAAATAATGTCGTACGCTGTGTGGGATAATATATCTGGTGGTCGTAGTTCAGCTATTAGCTTCCTACAGTAACAAAGTGGACAATAGAACTACAAGTCCCCAGAATCCTTTTCTGTGCCGATATAGCACTGCTTATGGGATAAGCTCAGGTGTTCTGTATAAATTCAAATGAGCTTGTTGATTGGCTGCGTTGCTTCTTGGTTTGGAGAGAATTTATTGCAGATCCTACAAGCCTGGGGATTTTGAGTTTTGTATTGTTATTTTTAAGATATATTATTTTTGCATAAACTATTTAAATAAATGTCTATTAAATGCATTTAAAAAGTGAAGAATGTGTTAACTACAACCTGTGATGTCCCTATTTATGTATCATGTGCTCCCTGCGCTGTATTCCTTTCCCCCATTCTCCCACCCAGTACTCAGAGAGTCAGAATCTGACAGTTTCCTGACAATACGATGTTAAGTGTCACTCCCAGAATTAGGCTGCTCTTAGTGAAAGCTGTGACATCAATCACACTGATGGGGTTTCATTCTGAAAATGATGGTGCCCTGCAGCCTTGTGGAGAGATAAAGTATCTTCTCGCTCTTCCTAAGAATATACGGGTACATCGGAAAAATATTATACAGAGCGACCTATAAAAAAAGGATTAAACAGATCTGTCTTTTTATTTCAATTTTAAAAATGTAAAACAGCGAAAACACTTTTTATTCACAGGGATAGAGAATGATCAAATACCAGCCAACAGGCCACAGAGAGATAGACAAATGGAAGTCAAGTTCTGGAACCACAGAGACCAGAGGCAGTGAATGGGTGCATGTGTCACATACACACTATATTTAGCTATGCTTTATAACACTGAGGGTGTGAAGCTAAACAGGAGGGAGTTTCATTCAAACAGCTACCATGAATGTCCATCCCAATGGCCAGTCTGCCATGAATGTCCGTCCCAATGCTCATGGCCAAACTCAACCCATGCGTAGACTGAATGCGCATAGTCTGTGCTGAATGATGGTGTTAATGATGCACTCACACTGTAATCTCTGGGGAGCTCCACTCACAGACTTTAATGGTGAATCGTTTTTCTAACCGATTGTGATCATTTAAAAAGCTTATCCAAAATATTTAAATTGAGGGCTATGTAATGGAATAGACGCAGTGGTTCCCAAACCAGTCCTCATGGAACCCCTACCAGTCAATAGAGGATGAGGAACTGAATAATATATAGGGTGGTTCCCAACCAAAGTGTATCGAACCTACTGTTTATGATGATGGGAGTGTACACACATGCACAGGATGTATGATGATAATGGGTACACGCATGCACAGGATGTATGATGATAATGGGTACACGCATGCAGAGGATGTATGATGATAATGGGTACACGCATGCACAGGATGTATGATGATAATGGGTACATGCACATACGTCCCAACTCCAGCAGTACAATTATTGGAACACCTGAGAGAAGGGGGGTAAAGGGGCCAGGCGGTGACACAATATGGACTGTTCTGTCAAAATTGGGACTGTTGGAAGGCCTGCATGCAGACGATGTGTGATGCATAATATAATGCTATGTTAGAAGACTCGTATTAAATGATTCCTCGGGATATAAGACAGTGATTCTAGTTGGGCAGTAAGGTGACAGTCAGTCTATAAATGAGATGCCTATCATCACAAAAACTGTATCTGCATGGCAGGAATATAAGTGGAAAATAGCGCTATGGCATATGTCAGTGCCATCCATGACACCGAGTATATCACACCAACATTAGGAGCCTCAAATTACTCAAAGGACTGAGAATCTGTCAGAAGGCTTACAGTCATACAGTCAGTGCTCAATCATAATATTATGACAGATGGCCGGGCAAAATCATTTTACAGAGTATACTAAACTTTGCTTTTAAAACCGAGATGTAATAAATGAGGCTTAAAATGTAAATTTTCTCTAGTGATAACCTGGCTTATACTTAGTCAGTTTTCATGATTTTTCATTTCAACCAGTTAGTAAGCTCACCTAAACCAACATAAGGTAGACAGGGGACCTCATGTTCGGGAAAGAAAGGGCTCTTCTTGAACATTTGTTGTTAATTACAAGGGAGAGGC
>OW240920.1:140326969-140450285 GCA_933207985.1 Pelobates cultripes | reverse complement strand
TTTATTTTTCCCAAGTAGATATTTTCAAAGCCATAACTTGCTAACCTGGTAGTCTTACTTTTTCAGCACTCGGTGTGATTAGGATCCCAGCGTAGAAATCTAGCTAAAATTACAGTGTCGACATGCTGACTGCCATCTCATGTCGTTCTCACTTTAAACTGAAATGGTAATTTTCGTCTCTTTCAATGGTAGACTCTGCGGGATCCCCATTACTCCGCTCATACCAAAAGAAAAAAATTACCCAGCGAGGTTGATGGAAACAAACTATTTCTTTTATGAGTTCGAAATTTCGTGCCTACGCAATCTTTTTGTAGTCAGCAGAACTTGTGAATCATGTGTATTGTAAGGCTTTTATGTGATTAAATGTATGTTCAGGAAGCCCCGGGTAGATGGAGGGAGGCTGCAGGACATGTGAATTGTATGTAACGGCTAATTCTGCAAAGTGTCTCTTGCTATGAGCAGTAATGGGGTCTGATGTAGTTTCATGCTCAAAGTCGTGTGACTGGAGTTTAGATTATAGCCAAAGGATGTGTGCTCTGTGCAGGTCTACACAGCCTGTGGCCAAAATAATTATCTAAGTGTAGCATTTTTTTTTTAATAAAGGGACCTCTTACATTTACCAGTTGGTCAATTAGAGTCTGCTTATCCTATAAATTACGAGTGTAAACTGTTTTCCGAATGTTATTTCCTGGTTTACAAACTAGGGCTATTCTGTCAGATGTAAGGATACATTCTAACACCCAACTAATGCACGGATGGCACAGTATGGCATCTGATTCAAATTCAAAATGTCCCAGGATTCCCTTTTTTTTATGAAGAAAATGCAGGATATAGTTACTTAGAAATCTAGGTTGAAAAAAGACCAAAGTCCATCACGTTCGTTCAACCATATATAGAAATTAGCAAAACTATCCTATAGAAAAGTGACCATGCCTCATTAACATGCCTTCTGATTCCGCTCTAACAACTTTGCTGAAAAGCCATTCCATGTACCAAGGACTCTTAAAGGAATTAGAAGAAAAAAGAATGTTAGAAATAATACCATTAGTTATTTTCTTCTAGATGCTCTCATTGAATCATACATTGTTGTTGTTGTTATCCACTCTCTGTTGGTGCATGTTAAGTTACTGTTATGTTTTTCCAATTATGCATTTTCTCTAAGCTCATAAGGGACCCTGACACTAACGGCACCCAGATCACTTCATCTCAATAAAGTGGTCTGGCTGTAGTGGTCCCTGCAGGACTGTAAAACCTTGCCTTTTAGCACTTATGGCAATGTTTTGATTGCATGGCTATTGGACAGGAAGCCAAGGAAGCAACTCCTGCAGGATGACATAACTGAAGGTGCTATTTGCACCAATCGAGTCTCTGCGCTGGAAAAATGGAAAGTTAAAACCGTTTTTTTTTTGTTTCCCCCCACCCCCCTATTTTTATTTAATTTAATTGAGCCCCTGAATCTAAATAAGGAGGAGAACCGTATAGCTTTAGGAATACATATTTGTATTTCTAACGATATAATGCATTAAAGGGCTGTGCAGCATCTGCAGTGAGCTCTAACCAAACCAGGAAGTGAATAAGCTCACTTTGAGGCACATGTTAAGTATCATATCCACAACAGTTTATCACTGTGGTTGTGGTACGAAGAATCTTTGTCAAAATTTTTCAAGCAGTGTAAAATAAACTAGTTTGTTCTGGCACCAAAATACCAGCCCCTCAGCCATCAAGAAGATAATGTGTAGTGATCATATCTGCTCAAGTTTGTATATTTAGTGAAGAAGTAGAATTCTGCATACAGTCAGTGGCGGCAGCAGCAGACAAGCTGGGGGCACACTGGCTCTTGTCAAAACACTCCAAAACTATGGGGGGACAAGCTAAGTTCTGCCCCTAAAAGGTTTCATGACCAGTGCAATGAGCTTTGTCTTATGTCTTTCTTGATATGATCTGCCTGCTCCCCTAATGGGAGTGACATTCAATGTGACATTTGAGGGATGTAATTTGTATGTATATATTTTCCTGGTGACCTTCGAGTATGACCGTCCGTCAGTAATTGACCTCTGTCTGTCCTGAAATAATTTCAATTAAATTGCGTGCAAACTGTTCATCCAAACCAGCTGTGTCCGATTTACTCTGCCTAAGATGTATTACTTACAGCAAAACCAATAACGAATGCCATCAGGCTCCCCGTTTAAGTCCATGTTAACCCATTCACAAACCTGTATGATAAAAATATATCTGTCCATATCATCGTTTGAAATCCCGCATTGTGCGTGGTGGCTGACATTTGTAAAATCTATGGTGCATGATGGGATTGACACTGCAATGCCAGGGGCAACTAATCTAAATGCAACACAAGGACATACATGTCCAGATCTGCCTGAAAATGTTGTCAGTCACATTTCCTGGAAGCGGCAGTGGCTGCCATGGTTAGCAGGGCAACCCTTAATATTCCCAGTGTCATGGGCGGGCAAGACTAATGTTCAGGGCCCTAAGCCTGCCACCACTGTGCCCAGGGCCGGATTAACATAGGGGCTGATGGAGCTGCAGTTTTTTTTATTTTATTTTTTACTCACACTACTATTAGGGTTGCTAGGTATTTCTCATGTATTTCTTATGGTTGCCAGGTATTTCTCAGAAGTATTTATCAGGTATTTGATAAATGCGGTATTGCAGTAATAAACAGAGATTATTCTGCAATACCAGCGCCAGCCAGTAGGGGTCGCTGTTTGTGTGGAAAGAGGCAGGGATAAGAAGTTACAGCATCTGCCTCTCTCTACTCACTGATCCGCGGGGGAGCAGCTCTGCACAGAGAGTCCAGACAGCAGCTACGAGCCTGCGAGACATGGGGACGATGAGAGACATGGGGACCCTGAGACACTAGGGACACAGTGGCTCCATGTCTCCCAGTGGCCCCTAATCTCTCAGTGTCCCCATGTCTCCCAGCCAGTGTCCCCATGTCTCCCAGTGTCCCTAATGTCTCTCAGTGTCCCCAGGTCTCTGTGTCCCCATGTGTCTCTCAGTGTCCCTAGTCTCTCAGTGTCCCCATGTCTCTCCATGTCCCCCCATGTCTCTCATTGTCCCCATGTCTCCCAGTGTCCCAATGTCTCTAAGTGTCCCATAGTGTCCTAGTGACATCGGGACACTGGGAGACATAGGGACACAGACTCTAAGGGACACTGGGAGACATGGGGATACAAATACTAGGGGACACTGGTGCGACATGGGGACACTGAGACACTAGGGGGCAATGAGAGACATGAGGAGACTGGGCGACTTTGAGACCTGGGAGACATGGGGCACTCCCAGTGTCCCTATGTCTTCTAGCCAGTGTCCCTAGTATCTCAGTATCCCCTTGTCTCCATGTCCCTGGTGTCTCTCAGTGTCCGCAGTGTGCCAGTGTCCGCAGTGTCTCAGTGTTTCCTAGTCTCCCAAAGTCCCCTAGTCTCCCAGTGTCTGTGTCCCAATATCCTCTAGTGTCCCCATGTCTCCTAGTGTCACCTAGTATAAAAAAAAAAATCTCAGGCACTCACTGTGATAAATTTAAGTCTGGTGAGCAACCAACAGAGAGAAGCTGTTATATTTTTACTCCTGTCTCTATTCTTCCTTATGAGTTAATAATTACTCAATCATTTCTAGTTCACAGAGAGATTTTTCACTTATTTTTTAATTCTTCAAGTTTATTCAAGACAGGCATTAGATAAGAGCAGTAGATAGGGGTTGCAAGCTGAAACAAGTTACCAACCCCATACAACTGAGGGTTAAAGCAACTGTAGCGAATTAGTATCCTCTTTATGCTCTCTCTGTTTTGCAACAATATTGCAACACTGTGATAATACAGAAGCCCTAACCTGACAGCTATCTGGCTCAGTTTCTTCACTCAAACTGTCCCCTATATTGAATTGCAATAACCAAAATTAGGAGAAGAGAGATTGCAACAATTTGTAATTACAAACAACCTTCTACTAGTTCTATATTACGATATTGTAGAATCAATGACATCAGCCATCTGCTCCCTGTATCCTGGACACCTACTCAGTGTGATATAAGAAAATCCAACTCCTGATAGAGACCTCACTCAATAAAGTCAGAGATTAGGACAATTGGACGACTTTATATTCTTTATCTATTTCTGCATATATCATCTATTTTTCTGAGTAGGTAGAGGTATAGCCAGTTGGCTTTGGATTTGCTATCTGACCATTAATATAAGTGGTGTGCAGCATTCTATCAAAGAGCATACATTTCCTCATCTTGTGTTCCTTTCCAGCTAACACCGACATTCAGAGTCTTTTAGCTCTGGAAATAGGTAGTTATTATTTTGCTGTGATAGATTTAAGCAGATTTATTGGACACTGCAACGTTTCAACCTGTAAGCAGGTCTTTATCAAGTCTCCAGTGTGCCTTATGTATCACAGTGTCCCCTGTGTATCAGAGTGTCTAAGTGCCCCATGTCTCCCAGTATCCCTGGTGTGTTTCAGTGTCCTTAGTGTCTCAGTGTCCCTTAGTCTCCCAGTGTCCCCATGTCTCACAGCGCCCCCAAGTGTCTCAGTGTCCCTAGTATAAAAGAAAAAAATCTCAGGCACTTACTGTGATAGATTTAAGCAGGTTTATTGGACACCGCAACATTTTGACCTGTACCCAGGTCTTTATCAAGTCTCCAGTGTCCCCTATATATCAGTGTCCCCTATGTATCACAGTGTCTCAGTGCCCCATGTCTCCCAGTGTCCTCTCATGTCTCAAAGTTACCCAGTGTCCCCATGTCTCCCAGTTTCCCAGTGTCCCCAGGTCTCTGAGTGTCCCAATGTCTCTCAATGTCCCCTAGTATCCTAGTGACATAGGGACACTGGGAGACATGGGGACACAGACACTAAGGGACTGGGAGACATGGGGACACAGACATGCCCCCTTTTTGTGTATGTTCGCCCCTTTCGGCAGTTCTGGTTATGTGATTTGTGTCAGTGGCCCACCCTTTTGCCCTGTCCATAGACTTCCTGCTTTACTGGACACTGCTGTTAGGGGGTATGGGTTTACTTGAAAGATGAAAGCGTGGGTATGTGTTTTCTCATAGCTGCATCCTATGAGTTTCCCTCCAGCACCATCTCAATCAGATACATGACGCTTAGGAGGTAGGACTGTTTTAGTATTTTTGGTCAATAAAATTTTGTAACTAGGCCCATCATAATTATCAGCACCAGGCCCACTGGGCTCTTAATCTGGCCCTGACTGTGCCCCACCACTCTATGTGCCATACCCCCTTGTTGTTCTGCCTCCTCTTGTCCTGCCCTTGTCCCATTATTATTATTATTATTATATTTTGTTTACTTTTGGAGGAGATTAGAAATTTATGGTGGGAAGGTTGGAAACGCAAACGCCAAGCAAATAAAATCAACATACAACATTCTAAGATAATTTATTTTCAATCAGGAAATGTTATTTTACTTTAAAACAAACTTCAATTCAACGTAGATCAAGCATTTATAGACACACATAAAAATCCAGGGCTGGGCTAGGCATTATTCTTTATTCAAATTTAATGCGGCAGCATTAATATAGATCGATATGTGCAGCTAGCCTGTGCCAGTAGCATTAGCCGAGCACTGCAGCAGGTGAGCGTGCCAATGATTGTTTCATATATAAATGGATCAACGGCACTTGTGATGGACGGGTGCCCTGCTTGCCCTACACAAAGGTCGGACGTGGTGGTGAGGTGCTGGGTACGCTGATAGCGTGATTTTACTTTGTACTTCCTTGCGTGGTGCGTCACAAAATGGAAAGGGGCTGAAAGAAATACAAAAAATGGAACTCCCAACAGTCTTGTATAGGTTGAGATTAGAAGGTTCCTAAACTTGCCGAGATTAAAGGACCCCATTCCTAGCCTCACTATTAAAATATCATGTAACATAAGACACATTACGGTGAGTATTCTGGGGAAAGAAATACATCTTTGGAGTCTGGAGACCTTTATAAACCACTCCACTGTCTGTGTTGTGGCTTATTAAAAATTCTCCTGAATCCCTCCAATTACATTCCAGGAAAATCCGACTCTTCATTTGTATCTTTTTTGTATTTACAATTCTCATTTCTTCCTCTCCATGCTATGCTGCAGAATGTTTTGTGAATTAAAACTGAATATCAAAATTTAGGCCAAAATAATTCAACTGAAAACATGGATGATTGGAGAAAAAAAAAAAGTTTCCAAAAGCAAATGTGGAATTATTTGCCTAAAATTATAACCCACCCAGTGAATAACCCAATTAGATTTTAAAATAACTCTGGTTCTATACATGTGCAAGATTTATTGTATATTGTAATATTGGCTATTAGGCATGAAAAAAAACCTTACAGAAGCATGTACTGGGCCTTGATCTAAAATTGTTCAAAATATAAAAAAATATATATTTATATAGAAATATATTGATCAAAATGTTTTATCATATTAAATTATGTAAATATGAAATCAACACTGTAATTCCCCCCCACCCCCTTAAAAAATGACATTTTCTTTTTTTTTTTCTCAGATATTTTGGGCTCCATTGCGGAATTTATTCATTCCAGTTTTCCTAAACTGCTGGTTGGCAAAATGCGTTTTGGAAAATATGATTGTAAGTATGTTTGATTGTATCAGGAAATTATTTGAAGCAGACAACAGATTCAATAATTGAATAATTCATCCATTCATAGCGGCTGGTCAACTGTAACCTAACCTACAAAGTTCCCCATAATGTGTGTGGGAGCCTGGAGTGTCCCTTTAATAATATAAACCCACCCAGTATAACTAACTGTAACCTAACCTACACAGTGCATCTAACGTGTGTGGGAGCCTGGAGTGTCCCTTTAATAATATAAACCCACCCAGTATAACAAACTGTAACCTAACCTACACAGTGCACCTAACGTGTGTGGGAGCCTGGAGTGTCCCTTTAATAATATAAACCCACCCAGTATAACAAACTGTAACCTAACCTACACAGTGCATCTAACGTGTGTGGGAGCCAGGAGTGTCCCTTTAATAATATAAACCCACCCAGTATAACTAACTGTACCCTAACCTACACAGTGCATCTAACGTGTGTGGGAACCTGGAGTGTCTCTTTAATAATATAAACCCACCCAGTATAACTAACTGTAACCTAACCTACACAGGGCACCTAACATGTGTGGGAGCTTGGAGTGTCCCTTTAATAATATAAACCCACGCAGTATAACTAACTGTAACCTACCCTACACAGTGCACCTAACGTGTGTGGGAGCTTGGAGTGTCCCTTTAATAATATAAACCCACCCAGTATAACTAACTGTAACCTAACCTACACAGTGCATCTAACGTGTGTGGGAGCCTGGAGTGTCCCTTTAACAATATAAACCCACCCAGTATAACTAACTGTAACTTAACCTACACAGTGCGTCTAACGTGTGTGGGAGCCTGGAGTGTCCCTTTAATAATATAAACTCACCTAGTATAACTAACTATAACCTAACCTGCACAGTGCATCTAACGTGTGTGAGAGCCTGGAGTGTCACTTTAATAATATAAACCCACCCAGTATAACTAACTGTAACCTAACCTACACAGTACACCTAACGTGTGTGGGAGCCTGGAGTGTCCCTTTAATAATATAAACCCACCCAGTATAACTAACTGTAACCTAACCTACACAGTGCATCTAACGTGTGTGGGAGCCTGGAGTGTCCCTTTAATAATATAAACCCACCCAGTATAACTAACTGTATCCTAACCTACACAGTGCATCTAACGTGTGTGGGAGCCTGTAGTGTCTCTTTAATAATATAAACCCACCCAGTATAACTAACTGTAACCTAACCTACACAGTGCATCTAACGTGTATGGGAGCCTGGAGTGTCCCTTTAATAATATAAACCCACCCAGTATAACTAACTGTAACCTAACCTACACAGTGCATCTAACGTGTGTGGGAGCCTGGAGTGTCCCTTTAATAATATAAACCCACCCAGTATAACTAACTGTAACCTAACCTACACAGTGCATCTAACGTGTGTGTGGGAGCCTGGAGTGTCCCTTTAATAATATAAACCCACCCAGTATAACTAACTGTAACCTAACCTACACAGTGCACCTAACGTGTGTGGGAGCCTGGAGTGTCCCTTTAATAATATAAACCCACCCAGTATAACTAACTGTAACCTAACCTACACAGTGCATCTAACGTGTGTGGGAGCCTGGAGTGTCTCTTTAATAATATAAACCCACCCAGTATAACTAACTGTAACCTAACCTACACGCATCTAACGTGTGAGAGCCTGGAGTGTCCCTTTAATAATATAAACCCACCCAGTATAACTAACTGTAACCTAACCTACACAGTGCATCTAACGTGTGTGGGAACCTGGAGTGTCTCTTTAATAATATAAACCCACCCAGTATAACTAACTGTAACCTAACCTACACAGGGCACCTAACATGTGTGGGAGCTTGGAGTGTCCCTTTAATAATATAAACCCACGCAGTATAACTAACTGTAACCTACCCTACACAGTGCACCTAACGTGTGTGGGAGCTTGGAGTGTCCCTTTAATAATATAAACCCACCCAGTATAACTAACTGTAACCTAACCTACACAGTGCATCTAACGTGTGTGGGAGCCTGGAGTGTCACTTTAATAATATAAACCCACCCAGTATAACTAACTGTAACCTAACCTACACAGTGCATCTAACGTGTGTGGGAGCCTGGAGTGTCCCTTTAATAATATAAACCCACCCAGTATAACTAACTGTAACCTAACCTACACAGTGCATCTAACGTGTGTGGGAGCCTGGAGTGTCCCTTTAATAATATAAACCCACCCAGTATAACTAACTGTACCCTAACCTACACAGTGCATCTAACGTGTGTGGGAGCCTGGAGTGTCCCTTTAATAATATAAACCCACCCAGTATAACTAACTGTAACCTAACCTACACAGTGCATCTAACGTGTGTGGGAGCCTGGAGTGTCCCTTTAATAATATAAACCCACCCAGTATAACTAACTGTAACCTAACCTACACAGTGCACCTAACGTGTGTGGGAGCCTGGAGTGTCCCTTTAATAATATAAACCCACCCAGTATAACTAACTGTAACCTAACCTACACAGTGCACCTAACGTGTGTGGGAGCCTGGAGTGTCCCTTTAATAATATAAACCCACCCAGTATAACTAACTGTAACCTAACCTACACAGTGCATCTAATGTATGTGAGAGCCTGGAGTGTCCCTTTAATAATATAAACCCACCCAGTATAACTAACTGTAACCTAACCTACACACTGCATCTAACGTATGTGAGAGCCTGGAGTGTCCCTTTAATAATATAAACCCACCCAGTATAACTAACTGTAACCTAACCTACACACTGCATCTAACGTATGTGAGAGCCTGGAGTGTCCCTTTAATAATATAAACCCACCCAGTATAACTAAGTGTAACCTAACCTACACAGTGCATCTAACGTGTGTGGGAGCCAGGAATGTCCCTTTACTAATATAAACCCACCCAGTATAACTAACTGTATCCTAACCTACACAGTGCATCTAACGTGTGTGGGAGCCTGGAGTGTCCCTTTAATGATATAAACCCACCCAGTATAACTAACTGTAACCCAACCTACACAGTGCATCTAACGTGTGTGGGAGCCTGGAGTGTCCCTTTAATAATATAAACCCACCCAGTATAACTAACTGTAACCCAACCTACACAGTGCATCTAACGTGTGTGGGAGCCTGGAGTGTCCCTTTAATAATATAAACCCACCCAGTATAACTAACTGTAACCTAACCTACACAGTGTATCTAACGTGTGTGGGAGCCTGGAGTGTCCCTTTAATAATATAAACCCACCCAGTATAACTGTAACCTAACCTACACAGTGTATCTAACGTGTGTGAGAGCCTGGGATGTCCCTTTAATAATATAAACCCACCCAGTATAACTAACTGTAACCTAACCTACACAGTGCACCTAACGTGTGTGGGAGCCTTGAGTGTCCCTTTAATAAAATAAACCCACCCGGTATAACTAACTGTAACCTAACCTACACAGGGCACCTAACATGTGTGGGAGCCTGGAGTGTCCCTTTAATAATATAAACCCACCCAGTATAACTAACTGTAACCTAACCTACACAGTGCACCTAATGTGTGTAGGAGCCTGGAGTGTCCCTTTAATAATATAAATCCACCCACTATAACTGTAACCTAACCTACACAGGGCACCTAACATGTGTGGGAGCCTGGAGTGTCGCTTTAATAATATAAACCCACCCAGTATAACTAACTGTAACCTAACCTACACAGTGCATCTAACGTGTGTTGGAGCCTGGAGTGTCCATTTAATTATATAAACCCACCCAGTATAACTAACTGTAACCTAACCTACACAGTGCATCTAACGTGTGTTGGAGCCTGGAGTGTCCATTTAATTATATAAACCCACCCAGTATAACTAACTGTAACCTAACCTACACAGTGCATCTAACGTGTGTTGGAGCTTGGAGTGTCCCTTTAACAGCTTCACTGCATCACGCTATGCATATAATATTACCATGTTTTTATTTTATAAGTGGATTTTGAGATGGACAATTTTTTGCAGAATGATCTTCATCGGGCCATCCAAAGGACGCAGTCTGCCATGTTTAATCAAGTCATCATTTTAATCTGCACCCTATTGTGCCTTGTCTTCACGGGGTAAGATGCCATTTCATTCAATTTATTGCACTTTATTCTCCCCCTGTTAACTAAACTCTTTCATTGAATTCTGTTGAATTCTGACCTCAAGAGCTTGATTTTTATTTATTTATTATTTGGTTAATATCCTGTACACAATTTTACTTCCCTCTTAGGGAGAAATTAAAGTGACACTATAATTCCCCAAAGCAACTTTAGCTTAATTAAGCCGTTTTGGAGTATAGATCATAGCCCTGCAGTCTCACTGCATAATAAAATACAAAACCAATATTAATACACAATAAATACAATATTTAACATAGCACAGGCAGGAAATATATAATCAACCATGACAGGTGCATTCTGTTTTGAGATATGTAGAGAGGGATCTCTTAAAGGACTTTAGGTTTGGGGAAGATTTTAAATTGTGCGGGAGGTCGTTCCATAATTGCGGTGCTCTGTAGGAAAAGGAGGATCGGGCTGCTTTCTTTTTGTATTGAGGTAGACTAAATAAAGTGCTGGTATTGGATCGGAGGTTATAGGAGGTGGGAACAGCATTTTGTTCAGGTAGGGTGGGAGTTTCCCAGAAAAGCTCTTAAACACAAGGCTGGAAAGATGAAGGGTGCGTTTGGATTCCAGCAACAGCCAGTTTAGTTCTTTTAGCATGTCACAATGGTGAGTCCTGTAATTACATTGTAGCACAAATCGGCAGAACAAATTATAGAATGTATTAAGTTTATTAAGGTGGGATTGCGATGCAGACGCATATACTACATCCCCATAATCAATTATTGGCATCAGCATTTGCTGCACAATCTTTTCCTTTACTGTAGGTCTTAGGCAGGCTTTGTTTCTGTACAGGGCACCTAGTTTTGGATAAAGCTTAGATGCAAGTTTTTCTATGTGGAGGCCAAAAGATAGATTGGGGTCTAATATCATACCCAGGTATTTAAAAGAGTGGACCGCGGTCAGTGTGCCATTTCATTTTGTATTGATGAATAGATGGGAATTGTGTAATTTGGGTAATTTAGGTACTGTTCCAAAGATCGTTGTGACAGTTTTGTCAGTGTTAAGGAAGGGTTTGTTTTTTGTGATCCACTGTGAACTGGTCTTGGAGCACAGTCTCAAGCTGTGGTCTCTCAGTACCCGTCTTGGTGCTCAGTGCTGCAGGTCCCAGGTGTGACTCTAACCGTGCCCAGAAGCATTTTAAGATTTGATCCATAGGCTGTTACTGATTATGCAACCCTAGCCACACCTTCCCTGGCTTTAATTGACAAAGACTGCATGAAAAAAATGGTTTCACTTTCAACTATATGTAACTTACCGAAAAGGATTGTAGCTCCTGCTCCGTAAAATGAACTTTAATCACTCAGAGGAGGCCCCTGCAGAGTCTAGAAGGCTATTAACAGAACAGGAGATACGAAATTCTAAATGAAACAGAATGTGCAATAAATTAAGTGTAAACTTTAGATGACTCTTTAAAGGAAGTGTTAGGAAGGCTGTGCTAGTCACATGCAGGGATATATGACTAGGGCTGTATAAACAAAGTTATTTAACTCCCAAATGGCAGAGAATTGATCAGTGAGGCGGCAGGGACATGATCTATATACCAAAACTACTTCATTAAGCTAAAGTTATTTTGGTGACTATAGTGTCCCTTTAAATTAAAACGGTCCCTTTTTAGTGCACAGTGACCACTTTTGAAGTTGTGGGTTTAGGACCTTGCACAGCTGCCACCCCTGCGGAGCTCTGGAATATTATTCTGTATACACTTTAGGATTGTCAGATTCTCTTATAATTTATCATGATAACGTTACATACATCTTTAAATGAGTCTTCAACAAAAATGTTTTAACGCCCTTTGATTATAAGTATACAGATTACTTTCATTATTGTATTTTAATCTTCATTTGATTCTTAACCATAAGGCGGTTTTTCACTTCTGAATTTAGGATCTCAATATGACCTCTCTCATTTGGAAAGAGGAACAATCCATTTAATGCGATATTTGTTTTAATTGGATTTTAACGTTCAAGCCTTATGTTTTTCATTGAACCCCTGCTTTGAACATTTTGATTAAAATAAACGATCTGCTAATTCCTCAGTAGGAATTTCTTCAATGATCATTTATCCTGACTTTATTTAGAGCCCAATATATTTCATAGCTATGTCATTGACGTGGAATAAAAACATCTACATGTACCAAAACACACCAATAGCTCAACCGAGAGCTTAGTGGTACAAATTAGAGAGAGCATTATAATAGTTTCGATAAAGAAAAATATCAGAATGTTCAAGTTTGTTGTAGATGTTACACTGAACTTGACGGAACAAAAATGAAAACATCCAGTTTTTTCCCTCCCTCCCTTTCTTGGATTTGGTAAGAATTGTCTTTAGATTGTCAATCGCAAACATCCCAGTTTGGTAGATGCAGTAGACCTCCCGTAACCACCCTACATGTAAAATGCGTTGTCTGCTTTGCCATATATAGGAATTTACATTTGTGAAAAATGAGGTTCCAGATGTTTATCACATCTGTTCAAGGATGGCTGGACATATCCGTCCCATCTCCTTGTGGATGGGCAAAGACAATGTTACAGCTCTTAGTAATGATTTTATAATTCAAATATTTACAATAAAAATACATGATAAACAAAATAAAAACACTGTACAGGAGTGTATTAAATTAAACTGAAAAATGTCCTGAAACATCGTTTTGGGGGCACATTTAGAAATTGTTACTTATTATTATTATTATTATTATTATTATTATTATTATTATTATATTATATGTATATATTATTATTTTTTTTATTCTCTTCTCTTCTAATTTCGTTCGTTTTAAAAAAAAATTATTTGAAATAAGACTTGTGTGTGTATTTTATTTCTCAGCCATGGATGGGATATTTAGGCCTTTTTTACTTTTTATTTTTTTTATATAACAGACAGTTTGTTTTTTCTCTTTTTTTTTCTTTCTTTTTTTTATTTATCCTTTTGAATATATATTTAAAGGGACACTAAATTCACCCAAACCACTACATTTTAATGTCATTTTTAACCCTGCAATTTAAAAAATTTGTTTAGTTGCTGGGTTAAATACACCTTTAATCACTGTCTTCCTGACAAACACTAGAGGTGCTTCCGTTGCACTGAGTGTGTAAAAATCAATAAAACTTTTTTTTTTTAATTCGTTCTTATTGCAGGGTGTGTAGGGGGGGAGACACCTCTATAGAACTAGGTAGAGGAGCACTACATTGTTGGGAATACATGTTTGTGTTCCTAACTCTAAAGTGTTCTTTTAATAGTCACAGTTTTAAATAAAATATTTAAAGTCCTTTTTGGTCTATAAATATGTGATCATTCTAGGAAACGGTTCAATGTTAGAGCGATTTTGAATGCGAGCCGTACTATCCAATGTAAGGCATTAAAAATGATCTTCCACCGTTTTGTTCCCACGTGGCTTGGTATGCTGGAGGAACTCATTAGTGATTAAATAGACTGCTATTCAGTGTTCTCGAGTGACGAAATAAGCTTCAGATTTGGCTTTGATTACAATCTGAAAGCTCCAAGCATCACATAAATACGAAGCGAGAAATTTTCCTTAATGGGCAAAATTCTCTACTGCTGAGTTATTGTGACACAGACTTGTCAGATGCTGAATCACCTGGCCCTTGACATCACAGCAATTATTGTCTCTGTAGGCTGAAAACAGTTACTCAAAAGATATTCTTCTTGTAAACTCCAAATCTTGCAATTAGAACTTGTTGCTTAAAACTATTATGTCCTAAATTCCGCCTCTCTGTTTTGTGTATCTGAGTAGGTGTAAGAAAATCCCGGTCTTACTGTATTAAGCACAGATACAATTTGTATTCTTTGTTCTCGAGTTCCTGCATTTTCTGAAAATCAATAATTGGTTATGGTGCGCAGTCCTTGCAACGCAAAGCACATTAATGCTGCTGTGCGCGGAGATCTAATATGGTCTGAATAATAACTCTGACAAGTCTTAAACTATTACATTTTGCGTAAAAGACGCAAAGTATAAACCATTTCTGTAAGCAGATTTAACAAGACAAAATAGCAAAGTTGACAGATGCACTTTAGGGCTCTGTGTAAAAAATCATTGATTATCTGTTGAGGTTTTTTTGGGGGGGGGAGTATCTTACAGTAATATTAGACAAAACAAAGAATTGTTTTATATGTGAGCCAGAAATCCATTTTTATTTTATTTTCCGTCTGGATAAATGAAAGCGGTTTACAAGCTCCAGGCTCTCATCACAGATCTATTGATTTTTACCATAAAGATTACAATTTGTCTTTTGAAGTTAAGGAATATTGTGAAAGAAGATATCCCATGAGCAATTCTCTTTACCTCCTAATTATCATGGTCTAATGCTGGGGGGCTTTACATACTTGGAAGGAGAAGAAAGGGGGAGATGTAGAGACCTACTGTCTGTCCTCTTGGGTGCTGCCATCTTGTCTTGTCCTTTATGTCAAGAGTCACATCATTTGTAATATTGGCTGAAAGGTGATTTGCTAATCTTTGCATTGTAACTTCATTCATGTAGTTTCATGAATAAAGCTACTACAGATTGCAGAACTGCATAGTCCATAAATCCTCAGCAATGAAGGGTCTAAGCATGTATCCCTGTTATACCCCTTTTAATACAGGTCTGTTTGTCTATCATGTTAAAGGACATCTCAACAATTGGAAGTTTTCAAAAGCATTTTTCCCTTACTGAACTCTGCTCTACAAAGCCTAAAACCAATTATTAGGATAAACCAAAACACATTTTATTTTTCCTCTAATTAAAAAAAAAAAAAAAAAATATATATATATATATATATATATATATATATATATATATATATATATATATATATATATATACGAAAAACTATCTTCCAAGTTATAAAAAATAACAAAATGTTCAGCTGATGAAGTTCTAAAAATGTATTGTAGAATTCTCTTTAATATTTTTATTAGTGATATTGCAGAAGTTCTTGATGGTAAGGTATGTCTTTTTGCTGATGATACTAAGATATGTAACAGGGTTGATGTTCCAGGAGGGATAAGCCAAATGGCAAATGATTTAGGTAAACTAGAAAAATGGTCAGAATTGTGGCAACTGACATTTAATGTGGATAAGTGCAAGATAATGCATCTTGAATGTAAAAACCCAAGGGCAGAGTACAGAATATTTGATAGAGTCCTAACCTCAACATATGAGGAAAGGGATTTAGGGGTGATTATTTCTGATGACTTAAAGGTAGGCAGGCAATGTAATAGAGCAGCAGGAAATGCTAGCAGAATGCTTGGTTGTATAGGGAGAGGTATTAGCAGTAGAAAGAGGGAAGTGCTCATGCCATTATACAGAACACTGGTGAGACCTCACTTGGAGTATTGTACACCGTACTGGAGACCGTATCTTTAGAAGGATATTGATACCTTAGAGAGGGTTCAGAGAAGGGCTACTAAACTGGTTCATGGATTGCGGGATAAAACTTACCAGGAAAGGTTAAGGATCTTAACATGTATAGCTTGGAGGAAAGACGAGACAGGGGGGATATGATAGAAACATTTAAATATATAAAGGGAATCAACACAGTAAAGGAGGAGACTATATTTAAAAGAAGAAAAACTACCACAACAAGAGGACATAGTCTTAAATTAGAGGGACAAAGGTTTAAAAATAATATCAGGAAGTATTACTTTACTGAGAGGGTAGTGGATGCATGGAATAGCCTTCCAGCTGAAGTGGTAGAGGTGAACACAGTAAAGGAGTTTAAGCATGCGTGGGATAGGCATAAGGCTATCCTAGCTATAAGATAAGGCCAGGGACTAATGAAAGTATTTATTATTGGGCAGACTAGATGGGCCGAATGGTTCTTATCTGCCGTCACATTCTATGTTTCTATGATTATTGTTGCTTTTTGTACTCTTTCTCTCCGACTTGCCCTAAAAGGAGAGAATCGGCGATATAGTGTAAAGCAGTTTTTTTTTTTTTTTATACCTTAAATACAAATATTACGTGTAGGTATCACACTCATATGAAGAGCTGGCAGCTGTGGATTAAGTCTCTGCTTTGAATTTCAGAGTTGCACCAGGATTTTTTGCAAGATACAGTTATCCCAGCAGGAAAAAGTAATGCCTTGAGATGCTTTGCAATTCACTTTTGGTGGAGCCTTGTTTTTTCAGTGCCTTGCTTCAATCTAGCTTCCACTGTAAAAGAAAGAGGCTACAACAATGTCACTCTGTTAAATGGTATATATTTATAGCTTATATACTCACACGTTTATGAGCACATAGCCTAGCTCAAGATAAAATGTTATTAGGTAGTTTTGTTCCTCCATTAAATGGACTATCTCGATAAGTACAATATCTTCTTTAAAAAAATGTAAATAAAAAAAAAAAGACTATTAATAAGTATATTGGTCCTTTTTATTACACAGTAAAAAAGAAACATTGACACGTTTCGCCAATAAGGCTTTTTTCTAAAACGCCGCACGAAATACACTTTGCCATAGAGTTCAACCCAAAGTACCGAACACTGATGGGGAACCCTAATAGCGAAAAGACCGGAGCTCCCGAACGGCCTGGAAGCCCAGCGGTGTTCGCGCCGTTGAGTAGCCGTTTCCAGTACCACGCGCTCGACGACCCAACACCGCTGGGGAGACAAAGGATCCAAGATGGCCGACCACCGCGTGGTCGGTAGCCGAACGACGGCCACCTAGGAAAGCCTCTAATTACCGATTGCAACATTGTTGCAATCGGTTAACGAGCGCCACATGTCCCTCTCTGTGTGGGCTATTAAGGGATGGCTTATTCGGTTCACGAACAGCCCGCAATGGTGCTGTTCGTGAAACGATACACTTGAATGCTAGCCGCTTTCGGCAGCTAGCACACGAATTCAATGTAACATACAATAATACACAGGGTACAGCCAGGGAATACAAGAAGTCATAAGAATAATACATGCAACCTTTTTCTACATATAGTCCATGCTATCACAAGTGGCTAGGTTTGCCACAATTACAATCTGAAAGCTCCAAGCATCACAAAAATATGAAGCGAGAAATTTTCCTTAATGGGCAAAATTCTCTACTGCTGAGTTATTGTGACACAGGCTTGTCAGATGCTGAATCACCTGGCCCTTGACATCACAGCAATTATTGTCTCTGTAGGCTGAAAACAGTTACTCAAAAGAGATTCTTCTTGTAAACTCCAAATCTTGCAATTAGAACTTGTTGCTTAAAACTATTATGTCCTAAATTCCGCCTCTCTGTTTTGTGTATCTGAGTAGGCGTAAGAAAATCCCGGTCTTACTGTATTAAGCACAGATACAATTTGTATTCTTTGTTCTCGAGTTCCTGCATTTTCTGAAAATCAATAATTGGTTATGGTGCGCAGTCCTTGCAATGCAAAGCACATTAATGCTGCTGTGCGCTGAGATCTAATATGGTCTGATTAATAACTCTGACAAGTCTTAAACTTGATAAAATGTTATTAGGTAGTCCATTTAATGGAGGAACAAAACTATCTCTAAGTACAATATCTTCTTTAAAAAAATTTTAATAAAAAAAAAAGACTATTAAAAAGTATATTGGTCCTTTTTATTACACAGTAAAATATAAACACTGACACGTTTCGCCAATAAGGCTTTTTCTAAAAAAAATTAAAAAAAATATGGTGATGTGAAGAAAAAAACAAAACAGTGACATTTTTTCTGGGATTTTCATTTGTATTGATTCAAAGTCCCTCCTGCATGACAAATCTTCACTGTTTGTTTTTTCCCCTAAATTTTACATCAGATAATTAAAAAATACATATATCTTTTTATAACAATAAATATATCCGTTTTATTACCTTCTCATATAATGTGGCTAAAATTTCAATGTTCACCCGTACTTTTGATTAAGATATACTTAACTGAGTTGCCATGGGAACGAAAGTATTTTAAAAAATTGAATCAACTTATGTTCACAACCAAAATAAAAGCTAGTCTTTTGGAGTTTGACTGGCCTTGATTAAGTTAATAACCTTAAGAAAGAGGAAAAAGCTAATTTTCTCCTGCAATTTAAATATCCACAATCGGGTTACCACAGTAACCACTTAAACGGACCAAATTTAAGAGTCATTTTACCTACAGCTGCCTTTAAGTTTTAACAGAGAAATTTACTGTGTTAATACAATTTAACGTTTTGCAAGACTGATTGCATCTTTTGGAGTCAAAATCTGTTATGCAAATGTGACTGCAATTCAAACTTTATAGCAATTTAAGTGTGTTTTCTTAATATTTAATATTCTTTACTAAATTCTTAATATTATGGTGTCATTAGTTCCATAATCTTTAAATTATGTTAAAAGACTTGAAATTTAGAAAACAAAAGGTATTTAAAAAAGTTAGAGCGTCTTACGCTCACAACCAATTTAAAACTAGACCTCTGCCACTAGAGGTGTTACAAGGCAGCAATGAAAACACCGCCTTTCACAATGCTAATACTGCAGGGACAGGCTATGGACAGCAGAACCTCTACATGGAGCTGTAGTGTCCTTTTAAGAATGAGAAAACTTTGTTTTATCCCTTGCAATTTTAATGGCCAGAATCCGTTTACCATAGTAACCACTTAAACAGACCAAATTTAAAAGAGAGTAATTCTACCTAAATACCAAAGTCTGCCTTATCCTTCTTTTTATACTGGATACGTTCTTCTCTAATTAATTCTTCTTTTCAATTCTGTTCATAATAATTCTTAACTATTAATCTTTTAACATTTGGGTTTGTTCTTCGTAATCAACTAGATGTGTACAATTTCTTCTAATTCTAAAGAATTGACTCGGAGGTACACTATTTAGCCAAGGTTCATAATGACAGCTTGACCTGTTAATAAATCCATTTACCTGCACTTTCTCAATAATGTTTTGTGCATAATTAATTTTTTTATTTTTCTATAAAATCTTCATGAGTGGACTGCGTACAAATGTTCTACTATGTTGTCCAAAGGCTAGTTTAATGTTCCCTTAAGTATCATTAATTATTTACTGTTTTATTTTCAAAAAGTATCATTATTTAGCGAAACTGATCAGCTCGATATCTTACATAGTTACATAGCTGAAAAGAGACTTGCGTCCATCAAGTTCAGCCTTCCTCACGTATGTTTTTGCTGTTGATCCAAAAGAAGGCAAAAAAGCCAGTCTGAAGCGCTTCCAATTTTGCAAGAAACTAGGAAAAAAATCCTTCTTGACCCCAAAATAGCAGTCAGATGTCTCCTTGGATCAAGCAGCTATTGCCCCACTAATTAGAAATTATATCCCTGTATGTTATGTTTTGCAAGTATTTATCCAATTGCAGTGTAAACATCTGTATAGACTCTGACAAAACCACCTCTTCAGGCAAAGAATTCCATATCCTTATTGCTCTTACTGTAAAAAAAACTTTTTTTTGCCTTAGATGAAATCTCCTTTCTTCCAGCCTAAATGTGTGACCTCGTGTCCTATGTATAGTCCTGTTTATGAATAGATTTCCAGATAATGGTTTGTACTGGCCCCAAATATATTTGTATAATGTTATCATATCCCCTCTCAGACGCCGTTTTTCAAAACTAAAGAGATTTCAATTTTTTTAACCTTTCTTCATAACTAAAATGCTCCATTCCTTTGATCAATTTTGTAGCTTGTCTCTGCACTTTTTCTAGTGCCATGATATCGTTCTTTAGAACAGGTGCCCAAAATTGCACAGCATAGTCAAGGTGTGGTCTTACCAGCAATTTATAAAGAGGCAAAATTATATTTTCATCTATTTGTACATGACAAAACCTTACTGGCCTTAGCAACGGCAGATTGACATTGCATATTGCTGCTTAATTTGTTGTCTATAACAATTCCCAAATCCTTCTTGTGTGTGGTTATCCCTAGTTCACTACCATTTAGGGTGTAAATTGCTTGTGCATTCTTAACCCCGAAGTGCATAACTTTGCATTTCTCTACGTTAAAAGTCATCTGCCATTTTAGTGCCCAGTCCCCCAATCTATCCAAATCCCTCTGCAGCAAGGCAATATCCTGCTCACATTTTATTACTTTACAAAGTTTTGTGTCATCTGCAAACCCTGATCCATGGCTTTCAATGCCCATTTCAAGATCATTTTATAAATATGTTAAATAGAAGCGGTCCCCAAAACAGAACCCTAAGGGACACCGCTTACCACTTTTGTCCAGCTTGAAAATGTACCATTAATGACAACTCGTTGTACGCTATCCTTAAGCCAATGTTCTACCCAAGAACAAGAATATTCATCTAGAACAATTTCTTTTAGTTTGAAGACTAACCTATTGTGAGGAACCGTATCAAATGCCTTGGCAAAATCCAAGTAGATCACATCCACTGCAACACCCTGATATATACTTCTACTTACTTCTTCGTAGAATGCAATTAGGTTAGTTTGACATGACCTATGTTTCATAAAACCATGCTGATTATTGCTAATAACACAGTTCTTCACAATGAATTCCTGAATATTATCCCTTAATAGCAGTTCAAATAAATAGAAGTGAATCTCTATCCCTTATATAAATCGTGTACCGTGTACGGTCATACACCGAATTTATTGTCAACTATGTGATTCTGTATTGTACCTGCTGTCTAAGATTCTAAATTAAGAATTTTTTTAATTATTTTTTTTAAAGATACATCTTAAAATTTAATTAAAATTTTACTAAAGTCTATAGTAAATTTTAGACCCCAATGATTATTATTAAGAGATTCATGACAATTAACCAGATCTGTTTCCAGACCTTCCCAAATTATAAATTAACCCTCTATATATCTGACATAGGAGCCCAGATTTCCCTTCCAACTACTTTGGGGCCAAATAAAATGGCCATGCACAAATTACCATCACTGGGATCAAATCTAGTCCCCATAGCTGTCCCTTATATCTGAAGAAAGAATATTCATTATTAAAAACAAAAATAATTGAAATGGTTAATACCTTTTTATTATTATATCCATTTGTCTCTCAGGAATCCTTTCTCCTTTTTTCCAACATACATTTAATAGAATTGCATAATTTGTCATGTGGGATAAAAGTATACAAAAAATCCACATCACATGTAACTAGTATACAAATTTTCCATCTGCCCTCAATTTTTGTGGCTTTTTGTGCTGCATCGTTCAATGTATCTTAAAAGCGCTAAAGAAATCGAATTGTGAAAGATGAGTAAAGTAAGAATTGTGGAGAATTCAGAAGGGAAACGCAAATAACTAAATGGAAAAATTCTCACTTCAGTTTTTTTCCAGTTTGATTATTATGGTCTAAAACCAACTGAGTTTGTTTCTTTCTTAAAATTAAAATGTAGTAGTGCCAATGCTTCATACACAGTCCCTCACGGCACCTGTTGTGGACTCATACCTCCCAAGTGTCCCTATCTTGGGCCCAAACCACTCTGTCCATCTTTTCTATCCTAATGTTCTTATTTTCTAGGAGCTCCATATTGTTAGTGTGTCTGAGTGTATAACAGAGCTCCACAGCAATAATACTCCTATCAGTGTGTCTGAGTGTATAACAGAGCTCCACAGCAATAATACTCCTAGTAATGTGTCTGAGAGTATAACAGAGCTCCACCGCAATAATACTCCCAGTAATGTGTCTGAGAGTATAACTGAGCTCCACAGCAATAATACTCCCAGTAATGTGTCTGAGGGTATAACAGAGCTCCACAGCAACAATATTCCCAGTAATGTGTCTATATAACAGAGCTCCACCGCAATTATACTCCCAGTAATGTGTCTGTATAAGAGAGCTCCACAGCAATAATACTCCCAGTAATGTGTCTAAGTGTATCACAGAGCTCCACAGTAGAGATGTCGCGAACTGTCCGCTGAACTGTTCGTGAACTGTCCGCCGGCAAACAATAGCGTGTTGGCGTTGGGCGAACATATCCGATTTCTGGTTTGCCCCCTATACGTCATCATTGAGTAAACTTTGACCCGGAACCTCACAGCCAGCAGACACATTCCACCCAATCAGCAGCAGACCCTCCCTCCCAGGAAGTGTCTGCTGACTGTGAGGTTCCGGGTCAAAGTTTACTCAATGATGACGTATAGGGGGCGGACCGGAAATCGGATATGGTCGCCCAATGCGAACAAGCTATTGTTCGCCAGCGGACAGTTCGCGAACAGTTCGGCGGACAGTTCGCGACATCTCTACTCCACAGCAATAATACTCGCAGTAATGTGTCTTTAAACTACAATAAATGTGTTTAGAAATCAGTCTGTGTAAATAAGATACATTGTATAAATTGTTATTTACACGTCATCTTAGATTTCCCAGATCAGTCTCTCCCCTGGTCACACCCCTAACATTAAAGTGTGCCTTTTAGATCATTTGAAATACTGGGAGGTGTGTGGACTATAACTTCTTTCACCCTCCGCTAGCTAAAATGCTGGTGAGCAAAAAAACATAATCTAATACGGCTTAAATACGATTTTAATATCTGCCGTTTCAGCCTAAACCATTTTATAATGTAAGAGGCCATAACATACAGGAAAAATAACGTACAGGAATAATAATGTACAGGAAAAAACGAAGTATGAAGAAAAAAAAAATGCATCCATTTTCATCTTATTTTCTGTACATTAGATTACAGTTATTACACGCTGTGGCCAGGATAATGTTCCGCATTATAATGAACAATCCTCGATTTAAATAGCAAAGATTATAAAAAAAAAAAGAAGCCATAATTAGTTTTGCACAAGCGAACATGCTGTTCATTGTTACAGCCGTGCTTATAATAAAATAAATGTGCATTACAGGTACAATAGCACATGAGTCACTCAGATCTGAGTGCAAAGAATACTTATTTGTGGCTGAGTTTGACAGTCGTCGTCATCAGCATTATTTCAAGTGAAAGCAAAGATTGGAACATTCTGTGAAAAAAGGGAGAGATTATCAATCGTGTCTGCGGGAAATTGTTTGTTTTTTTGTGTGTGTGTGTGTGTTTTGTTTTTTCATTTTGCTGATGAATTTAATTATCTTTAATAAATGTATAATGAATATGAACCATGAATCTGTTCTGAAATGCGCTCATTAAGAGGCCGTTGACTCGCTCGCCCAAAAAAACATGTCCAATCGCTCTTGGCAAAAGGCCTCAAGCTGCGTCTCCAATCTCCATTCATGGTGTTTTTGTATGTTAACATAGCCTTGTGCCTGAGGCTGAGGAAATCAGGCATTAAAATAAATGGGCTCTGATCAGATCTTTGCCAATATAGGCAATAAGCACGTTCAGCAATTGCAAACTGTAACACGGTACTGGTTATGTCCTGCCAGAATTTTTGTACTTTGGGATCATCCCTGTTTATTCCTCTTTATTACACTGATTGTTTCTCTCTAAATTTATTTTATCACGCCATGTCCTCGATGCGTTGTCTTGAAAAATTATTACAGTATTGAATTTAGTTTGCGGTCATAATTTGGAAAATGTTATATTTATTCCCAAGTAAAATCTCATTGGCACTGTATATAATTACATAGTTTTAAAGGGTTAAAAAAATATTCCCAGTGTTATTCTCTATAGTGAGATTTCAAAGTGAACTTCAGGTTTAAGAGAAGAGTATCCAAAATGAGGGGGTTGGGTGGGGGGGATAGAGTAGGATTCCATCCTGTTGCACTTAAATTTTAAATTCACTTTAAATTTTCACTGTAGTGAATGACCCTTATAGATTGAAACATTGTTTCAGCTGATAGAATCTGGAGAGTATGTGTTGCCTGTTGGAGTTAGTTATGCATGCTAAAAAAAAAATAAAAAAATAAAACAGAACTCAAATGCATGCAGGACAGGGTTTAGCGCCAGCTTGTTGCAGCGCCACCTACTGTACAGTCTGCCAAGCTACTCACATTCTACATTCAATAAATGGTTTTCTCTCTAGAAGGCCAAATGTTCTACAGTTTTTTGGGGTTTTTTTCAATAAAAGAAGCTGGTTTGCCAAGTTTTTCTGCATACTATACATCAATTCTTTTTTTTTCCAGGATGTGTGGCATCCAGCATTTGGAAAGAGCTGGAGAAAACCTATCCCTCTTCAAATCCTTTTATTTCTGCATTGTTACCTTTTCTACAGTGGGGTACGGGGACGTCACCCCTAAAATCTGGCCGTCTCAACTCTTGGTGGTCATCATGATCTGCGTTGCCCTTGTAGTGTTACCTCTGCAGGTAAGTTAATAAATAATTGTGTCTTGTTTTATTTTAGTAAGATATTTTGTGGTCACTTCAAATGAAAATCTTGTAAACAGAACAAAACCTAACATTTCTAGAATGAAAAGGGTAAAAAGGACACTGCATCACCTGTGGCCGAACTGATTCCATCTCGAGTGTTTGACAACAACTATTATCCTCTGCTTCCCAAACCAGTAAAATATTTGTATAGACCAGGGATCTCAAACTCCCCTCCCCTCCCCTTCCATATGTTGATGGCCTACAACTCACAGAATTATTTAAACGCAATAGACGTTTAGACAGAGAATCATGAAGCCCATGGAACAGCAAGGGAAAAGGAATGGGCCTTGAAATTGCTTAGAGGCAGTTGGAAAAAGATGCCCTCGGTGGCCGTGTTTATTTTATATTATGTTCTATGGTAGTATTGCTGTATCTGCTATTAATTATCGTTGGTATCCGTGGTAGAAAGAGGATCCAGGCACTCCAAGTATCTTTAAATGTATTTATTGGGACAAGTGAGAAACCACAACGTTTCGACCCCTGGAAGGGTCTTTGTCAAGCTGAAAGGGTCTTTACGTTGCGGTGTCTCAATGTTCCAATAAATGTGAAGATACCTGGAGTGCCTGGATCCTCTTTCTATCACTGATATCTACTCCCTGGGGGTGGTGCTGGCCCATGGTCCAGTTTAGCACCCAGATTTTCACGTAATTGGAGTGAGGTTCATTTTTTTTCTCGTTTTCCAATGCATTATCGTTGGGTCATTGTATGTGGGTATAAATGGGTTTGCAGGACTTTTAATATGCCGTGTTAAGTGTTGATTTGACAATCACCTTTATTTATTGTTTAATATATAAAATGAATAAAAGCTGCAACAATTTTTATCCAACTTTAAACTGTGTCTGTGTTGTATGGAGTTCTAGTGAAGTTCGGGGTGATTAGGCACAGTTTATAACAGAAAAGGCTTGTTTAAAATGCATATTAAAGGGCTGAATTAAGATATTTGCATACCTCCCAACATTTCAAATGGACAAAGAGGAATTTAATTTTAGGGGTGTGACCCATGGTGGGGGTGTTGTGAGAAATCTTACTTAGAAGTTATAGTCCACACACCTCCCAGTATTTCAAATGATCTAAGAGGCACACTTTAATTTTAGGGGTGTGACCAGGGGAGAGACTGTTCTGGGAAATTTGAGATGACCTGTTAATAACAATTTATACAATGTATCTTATTTACACAGACTGATTTCAAACACATTTATTGTAGTTTAAAGACACATTGCTGGGAGTATTATTGCCGTGGAGCTCTGTTATACACTCACATTACTGGGGTTATTATTGCTGTGAAGTTCTGTTATATACTCAGACACATTACTGGGAGTATTATTGCTGTGGCGCTCTGTTATACAATCAGACACATTACTGGGAGTATTATTGCCGTGGAGCTCTGTTATACACTCAAATTACTGGGGTTATTATTGCTGTGAAGTTCTGTTATATACTCACACATTACTGGGAGTATTATTGCTGTGAAGCTCTGTTATACACTCAGACACATTACTGGGAGTATTATTGCTGTGGAGCTCTGTTATACACTCAGACACATTACTGGGAGTATTATTGCTGTGGAGCTCTGTTATACACTCAGACATTACTGGGAGTATTATTGCTGTGGAGCTCTGTTATACACTCAGACACATTACTGGGAGTATTATTGCTGTGGAGCTCTGTTATACACTCAGACACATTACTGGGAGTATTATTGCTGTGGAGCTCTGTTATACACACCAACTCACTGGAGTTTGCTTGAAAGTAGGCTATTTAAAGTAGTCTCTTTTAAGTAGGAGTTGAAACTACAAGGGAGTTTAAACCAAGAGGGTTAATATTTTTTTTTTTTTTTTGCTCACTTGTGTTTTTTGTTACTGGGGATGAGTGCTAGCAAGATTGCAAATTTAACTCAGTGCACATCATGCCGCATGTATGCATGCCTGGATGATTCTGTCCAGGGTCCATACCTCTGTGGTGGGTGTGAGTGAGTGGCATTTCTGGAAGCTCAGATTAGAGATCTGGAGAGGCAAATTGTAACACTGAGGGAGATTGACAATCTTGAGAGGAGTCTGCTGCTCACTGAGCAGAGTTTAGTGGGGACAGGTAGTGGAGAGGGAGGAGATAAGACAGATGGGAACAGGCACGTAGCTGGGTGACAGTGGGGAGAGGAAGCAGGGGGGGGAGGGAAGAGAAAAGGTTTAGCTAGTCCTGATCTCATGCAGCCTAACAGATTTGCCCGTTTGAGTGAAGATGTTGGGAGCATCAGCTCAGGAGTAGCTGTACTGCAGGAAGCTGTTCCTGCTAACAGCCGTGGAAACAGCCCCTCTAGTACGGGTGGGGTTGAGAGGGTAAGGAAGGCTATACAGGTTGTGGTGGTAGGGGACTCTATTATTAAGAAAGTAGATAGGGTAATCTGCCACTCTGATCGACTCAACCGGACAGTTTGCTGTCTCCCGGGTGCTCGGGTCCGGCATGTTGCCGACAGAGTGGAGGGATTATTGGGAGGGGCTGGAGATGACCCAGCTGTCATGGTCCATATTGGTACAATGACAAAGTCAGAGGAAAATGGAAGGTCCTAAAGAATGAGTTCAGGGAACTAGGAAGTAAGCTAAAGAAAAGGACCTCCAAGGTAATTTTTTCAGAAATATTACCTGTGCCACGCGCTACAGCAGAAAGGCAGCGGGAGATTAGAGAGGTCAATGCGTGGCTAAAGTCTTGGTGCAGGAAAGAGGGTTTTGGGTTTTTAGAGCACTGGGACGATTTTGCGCTTGGGTACAACCTGTATAGTCATGATGGATTGCACCTAAAGGGAAGAGGGTCTGCTGTGCTGGGGGATAGGATGGCTAGAAGGTTGGAGGAGATTTTAAACTAGTGGTAGGGGGGGAGGGTCAAAGCAATCTAGAAAATGGAGATAGGATGGAAAAGAGATGGCTTTAGCTCAGAACAAAGGGGGTGGAGATGGGGGAGGGGAAAACTCAGAACAGAGGAGGTATGTAATATTGATAATTCACAAAAAGTACAAAAGACTCATGATAATATTAAATGTATGCTTACTAATGCAAGGAGTCTATATAACAAAATGGGGGAACTAGAGGCAATAGCATACACTAAACAATATGATATAATAGGCATAACAGAAACATGGTGGGATGAGACACATGACTGGGCAGTTAATTTAAATGGGTATACGTTATTTAGGAAGGATAGGAAAAACAAGAAGGATGGTGGGGTATGTTTATATGTCAACCGTGAGTTAAAGTCAAATCTTAGGCATGTGGAGTGTGACGAGGAAAAGGTGGAGGCTTTATGGGTAGATATCTGCTTGGGGAAAACAAAGGGAAATCAATTATTGGTTGGGATATGTTATAAACCACCTAATGTAAATATTAATGAGGAAGAACAGCTGTTAGAGCAAATTGAGAAAGCTGCAAATCGGTGTAACACGTTAATTATTGGAGATTTTAATTATCCAGACATAAATTGGGAAAGAGGGACTAGTACTTCAGCAAGGGGCATCAGGTTTTTGAATGTGTTAAATGACACCTTTATGTCACAGCACCAACTAGAAAGGATGCTTGTCTGGATCTTGTCATAACAAACAATGTTGATCTTTTAACCAACATTCAAGTAGGGGAGCATTTGGGAAATAGTGATCACAATATGGTAAATTTTGAAATAAGCTCAAAAAAGCAAAAGCAAGTGGGGTATACTAAAACATATAATTTAAAAAAAGCCAATTTCAATAAGATTAGGGCAGCTCTACAACATATCGACTGGCATAAACTCCTTAGTGATAAAAACACTGAGGATAAATGGAAACTATTCAAACAAATATTAGAAAGGTACATTTCTCAGTATGTACCATTGGGTAATAAATATAAAAGAAACAAATTAAAAACCAATGTGGCTTAGTAGAAAAGTAAAACAAGAGATTAAAAATAAGAAAAGGGCATTTAAAGCATTAAATCAGACAAATCAGAGGCATCCTATTTAAGATATAAGGAAGCCAATAACGCTTGCAAAAAGGCAATTAAAGTGGCTAAACTAGAAAATGAGAAATTGATAGCTAAAGAATGCAAAACCAACCCCAAACATTTTTTCAAGTACATCAATTCTAAAAAAACAAAAAATGAAAGTGTAGGTACACTTGAAACAGAGTTGGGTTTATTAGCTAATGAAGACCAGGAAAAAGCAGAAATTTTAAATAACTATGTTTCTTCAGTATATATTAATGAGGATCCTATGGTAAGAGATATGCAAATGTTTGCTGCAAAAAACTTGCAAATAACTTGTGATTGGATAACTCGAGACAAGGTGCTACAGCTATTAAAGAAAATTAATGTAAATAAAACTCCGGGGCCTGACTGTATTCACCCACGAGTACTTAAGGAGCTAAGTGGGGAAATAAGTGAACCTCTGTATTTAATTTTTCAAGATTCTTTTGTTTCAGGTGTTGTACCGGAGGATTGGAGGAAGGCAGATGTTGTTCCTATATTTAAAAAGGGTTCAAAATCCGTGCCTGGAAATTATAGACCTGTGAGCTTAACTTCTGTAACTGGGAAAATATTTGAAGGGCTTTTAAGGGATAATATTCAGGAATTCATTGGGAAGAACTTTGTTATTAGCAATAATCAGCATGGTTTTATGAAACATAAGTCATGTCAAACTAACCTAATTGCATTCTACGAAGAAGTAAGTAGAAGTATAGATCAGGGTGTTGCAGTGGATGTGATCTACTTGGATTTTGCCAAGGCATTTGATACGGTTCTCACAATAGGTTAGTCTTCAAACTAAAAGAAATTGGTCTAGATGAATATTCCTGTTCTTGGGTAGAACATTGGCTTAAGGACAGAGTACAACGAGTTGTAATTAATGGTAAATTTTCAGGCTGGACAAAAGTGGTAAGTGGTGTCCCTCAGGGTTCTGTTTTGGGACCACTTCTATTTAACATATTTATAAATGATCTTGAAATAGGCATTGAAAGCCATGTATCAGTGTTTGCAGATGACACAAAACTTTGTAAAGTAATAAAATGTGAGCAGGATATTGCTTTGCTGCAGAGAGATTTGGATAGATTGGGGGACTAGGCACTAAAATGGCAGATGAAATTTAACATAGAGAAATGCAAAGTTATGCACTTGGGGGTTAAGAATGCACAAGCAACTTACACACTAAATGGTAGTGAATTAGGGATAACCACACACGAGAAGGATTTGGGAATTGTTATAGACAACAAATTAGACAGCAATATGCAATGTCCATCTGCAGTTGCTAAGGCCAGTAAGATTTTGTCATGTATAAATAGGGGCATAAATTCTCGGGATGAAAATATAATTTTGCCTCTTTATAAATCCCTGGTAAGACCACACCTTGAATATGCTGTGCAATTTTGGGCGCCTGTTCTAAAGAAAGATATCATGGCGCTAGAAAAAGTCCAGAGACGAGCTACAAAATTGATAAAAGGAATGGAGCATTTTAGTTATGAAGAAAGGTTAAAAAAATTAAATCTGCTTAGTTTGGAAAAACGGCGCCTGAGAGGGGATATGATAACTTTATACAAATATATTCGGGGCCAGTACAAACCTTTATCTGGAAATCTATTCATAAACAGGGTTATACATAGGACACGAGGTCACACATTTAGGCTGAAGAAAGGAGATTTCATCTAAGGCAAAGAAAAGGTTTTTTTACAGTAAGAACAATAAGGATATGGAATTCTCTGCCTGAAGAGGTGGTTTTGTCAGAGTCCATACAGATGTTTAAACTGAAATTGGATAAATACTTACAAAAACATAACATACAGGGATATAATTTCTAATTAGTGGGGTAATAGCTGATTGATCCAAGGAGACATCTATTTTGGGGTCAAGAAGGAATTTTTTCCTAGTTTGTGGCAAAATTGGAAGTGCTTCAGACCAGGTTTTTTGCCTTCTTTTGGATCAACAGCAACAACATTTCTGAGGAAGGCTGAACTTGATGGACGCAAGTCTCTTTTCAGCTATGTAACTATGTAATATGGAGCTCCTAGAAAAGAGACATTAGGATAGAAAAGAGAGACCGATGGATTTAGACCAAAATAGGGACTGACCCACCTAAATAGGGACACTTGGTAGGTATGTATTTGCTGCCATGCATGATGCATTTTTGAAGAATGACAAGCGCAACTTGTCTGGGCTTGCTTTTATGTTATGGCTGTTTCACTTATAGAATCTTGTTATAATGGTTTTTGGAAAGTGGGGTGCATGTGCAATATGTATGTGGGTCTAAATACCGTCTTCCACAAGAAGCCTTTGTGTCACTCTGCAGCGGCTATTGCTGCAGAACATTGATAATTCTATCAGATTTTCAAATAATTGCAGAGTTAAAATTGTCGATCCCTGCTAAAAATATATATAATGGCAATGAGAAGAGAGAGCTGTTTCACTCATCATGAAATATGCATCGTTCGGTATAAAAGTCAGGGCTGCTGGGCTGCATTGTATTTTAAATTCAGCTAAAGATTTAAAATGTCATTTTTCATGCTTCAACAAGGCTTGGGAGCAAGCCGGCTGCAGGAGTGATTGAAATCGTTCTTACAGAGATAATACATGGGGTTTCTGAAATATTGATCATTTTAATGACACTCACATATAATATGACCAGATCATCAGATTGGAAGAAGTGCAGAGTTGTGTTTCCTCCAGCAGAAACAATGGGCTTTTCTAACGATAAACCATCATCCTTCAAAATTTATAACTGAATTCTTAAGATTTCCATTGAACATCACAAGCCGACTAGAATTGGCATTTTTTATTTTTAATATTAAACTTTAGAGATGCTTAAAGGTACATTGCAGGCAGGGCCGGCGCGTCCATAAGGTGGCACAGGCGTCTGTCTTAGGGCGCCAGGGCAGGGTGGCGCAAAAATCTGAATCCCCTGCCTCTGGCTGGAGACTCGAATTATTGAAATCACCTCACTGTCCCTGCAGCCAGCACACAGCAGCCAGTGAAGTCCGCCGGCCTCAGGTGATGATGTCAGAAGGATGGTGTGACTTCCACTGCTCTTCCCCCAGCTCCCAGACTCCTTCTGACATTATCTGAGGCCGGCTGATTTCACTGGGTACAAGCTACAGCTCCTGTCCCACCTGACCTCCGGGAGGGGGATGCACTATAGTTGTTTGTTTTTAGCAATTTTTTTTAAGTATTGTGTGCCTGTATGGTTGTGTGTCTGTGTGTTGCTATATATCTATGTATACATGCCATGGGAGGAAAGACACACAAAGGGCCCTGGCGAGGGAGGGACACACACAACAGGCTGAGGGGTGAGAGTTACAGAAAGGGGATGGGGGATCAAAAGAGACACACAAAGGGGCTTGGGGGCAGAAAGAGACACACAAAGGGGCTGGGGGGAAGAAAGAGACACACAAAGGGCCCTCGTGAGAGGGACATACAAAATGGGCTGAGGGGACAGAGCTACAGAAAGGGGCTGGTGGAAAGAAAGAGACACACAAAGGAGCTGGAGGAAGTAAGAGATGCACAAGGGGGCTTCTAAGAAACACACGAGGGGTGAAACACAAGGGTCATCTCATCTCTTCTTCTTTAGTTGCCAGGGCCTAAGTCCTTCATCGAAAAAATGGATGAAAGGGGTTGGACTAATTATATAAATTTTGTGGAAATGTAGTCACGAGATATTCGGAAGGACAGAAAAGTCAGACAGGGATTGTAAGACATAATACTGGTCTATGGCATGAACATGATTTGTCTACAGTATAATTAGCCAAGTGTCAGAAACCAGAATCTAGAATCACGATATTTGGCAAATTAGAATCATGAAACGGCTCTGAAGTACAGGACAGACTGTTTTCTAAATGATAATGTAAATTGAGACGCTTCCATAATGTACGAGTGCACGTGAAATTAGTTTTATGATATAGAGGCAAAGGAACAGGATGAAAGTGACCTATAATTAGAGTAATCAGAGCTAGCCGCCGAGTGAAAGGACACCGGTTAATAAATGGGATGGTTTTAAAGAAACTCCGTCTGCTCAGTAAGGATGGCCTTATAACTGCTCTAAGAGAAATATTCCAGACGTGCTTTAATTGTAAACTGTGTTTTTTGTTTTTTATATTCCTAAATTAAAAACTCAAGCATTTCAACTTTATGGCCAAAGTAACCGAACTGGGGAAAAACTTTCTGTCCACTATGCTTAGAATTTGAAATTCACTTTTAAATTCTCACTTTACTAAACAACCCTGACCGTGTTAGGCAGCAGGAATGCTTATCCACAAATTCTGCAACACTCAATAAGGCAACTAATCATAGTGTGAGACTTTTCCACTTTAGAAGAATTCTAAAGAAGCCCTACAATGCACTTCTCATATTTTGTATCAAGTCGTTTTTTTCAAATCCCTTTACCTGATCCTTCTTAAAAACATCTTGGATCAAGGTAAGCTCTCATCTGAGGTTTAAACAGGAGCTTTTATATCGGTTCCGTGGCCGCAGGTTATTTTTAGACCGTCTGCTCGGTGCCAAATCCTGTAGCATCGTGGGGGATTCTATCTGTCCTCTGAGACGGAAAGAGATAGACCATCACTGCCATATCGCAGGTTCTGGAAGTATCCAGTTCATTGAAGCATGACCGAGCGTGAAACACGTCTACTTGATGATATCTCTCCCTGGTAACAAAATGATGCAGATGCCAAAGCCACAGGAACGATCTTGTTTTGCAATCTCGTAACTCGGCATTTGAAAGACTTGTGTAAAATTGTAAGATTAAAGGGTTATTTATGTATCTTCCTTACGACTAAAAAAATATTAAAATTATACAGTTTATCAGGAGTGTTGGAATTGTTTTAACGGCTATTGATTTTTGCAATAGCTTGTTGTTGATGTGATCTAGAGCTGGTTAAAAAAAAAAGCTGTACTTTTGTAAAGCAGATAAAATGTATTCTTAATCTTCTCTAAACCACTGTCTGAAGTCTAAAGCAGGTGTGCATTTCCCCTGATTGTTCGCCAGAATTATTTGTAAGAGCATTATGGTAGATGTAGTCCACAATCCCTGGTCTAAAGGGTAATCCAGATGTAGACCCCTTGCTCGGGCACCTCACTGAGACCCACCAAAGGCAGTAACAATGGTTTGGACCTAGCGTATCATTCATTCAGAAAGGACTCACCGTGGAATAATCTGTTCAGGTTTTTTACATTTCAGTCGATTATACTTGGTAGTCAGCTTGTTCAGATAAAACCACATTTGAAATCCCAGCCCCCAACATCGGCATCCCATGAGTTAGAACCCAGGTTGGCAGGATAATAGGGAACCAGCCAGTTATGTGAATCGCATCACTGGAGCCACTCAAAGAGGATGGACCTGCAAGGAATGGCAGCAAGTCCACTGGAGAATTTGTAGGTCCGTCTGACTTGAATTCACACCAGGCCACCTGCCAATCACGCATGATGGACCCACTGAGCATGAACCATGCATGGAGGGCTGTTTCATTGCTCTATGCATGGTCCTAATGCCCTGAGCATAGCACAAACATGTCTAATGCTGCACTATTGCTATGCTTTTTGGGGGCATCTCCTTAGTGTCCCAAAGGCAGGACACCCTGTAAGAAACCCAGGACGGTTGGACAGGATCCTAAAATTAGTCATTAGTAGGGATGGTTGGAAGACCTGTTTAAAATTCTAATTTTTATTCCCAAATATGCACAGCACATTTCATTAGGGTGGACACTCGGGGAATGTTTTTAATGTGTATAATGAACATTTTGTTGCACATTATTTCTGTTTCTCCAACTCCTCTTAGTATGTTCAATAACAGAAACAAGCAGAGATTATAGCAATGATTGTCATGGAGCCAAGATAGAGGCACTCTGTTTCAAGGCAAGACTACAGCGGTGGGAATTTCTGCATTTAGCTTTAAGTTTTTATACTTCACAAGCATATATGTGGGGGTTGGTGGGGACAATAAGTCCACCCCCTTGTTATTTAGGGCCCCAAACTACTGCCAATAGGTGGAGACTAAACTGATCACTAGGTCTCCCTGTTTATTTTAATGGCTCCCACTTGCAGGGCAGGGGGGCAAAGGGGGTTGAGACAATAGATCCCTTTTACTGGTGGGGGAGGGGGGGATAACTACAGGGTAGGCCAAAAGTAACCATATTTTATTAGGTGCCCCTGGGGCTGCCACACCACAGGGGGCCTGTGCTTTTATTCAATACAGATGGGCACTGCCTCGCTGTAGGCAGGGACGTATCTTACACGAGGCAAACAAGGCATCTGCCTTGGGCGGTCCTTTGCAGCGGGTGGCAAAAAAAAGCCCCCCCCCCCCAAACGCCCAGGCAGATCCCTTGCTTGTCTCATGTCCTGGGGGGCTGGCCGGCTGGCCACTTTTGAGCCCCCCCGAAGCTGGTGGCGGGCAGCGAGGGAGCATACTCACCTGAGCTCTTCCTGCTCAGCTCCCTCCGTGCCGCTTAATGAAGCCAGGAAACTGAATATGATATCACTCCGGCTCCCGGCATCACTAAGCAGCGCGCAAGGGAGCTGAGCAGGAAAATCACAGTCTGTCAGTAAATGTGTGTGTGTGTGTGTCTGTGAGTGAATGTGTGTTTGTGAGTGTGTGTCTGTGAGTAAATGTGTGTGTGTCTGTGAGTGAATGAGTGTTTGTATCTGTGTGTAAATGTGTGTGTGTGTGTATGTGTCGGTCAGTGTGTTTGTGCGTCTGTCAGTGTGTCTGAGTAATAGTGTGTGTCTGTCTATCAGTGTGTCAAATCAGTGTGTGCTTGTCATTGTATATGAGAGTGTTTATCTATCAGTGAGTGTGTACGTCTGTCAGTCAAAGTGCGGCCTTGACTGGAAGGGGTGGGGAAAATTTAAATTAAGAGGGGGTGTCCGAGCACCATCCTGCCTAGGGCAGCACAAATCCTAAATACATCACTGGCTGTAGGAGACATGTGCTTGGCCCATTTTTCCACTGGCTTGCGCAGTCAGCTTAGCTCCCCACAATGCTCACTGTGTAACCTGGATGCAGCGAGCACATGTTACTATTTTAAAAGTCTCACGCTCTGTCCATTGAGGCTAATCTTGTTAGTGGACTCGGTACTACGAGGTAAGGATGATTTTATTTATTTGTTTTTACATATACTAATTTATAACTCGATAAATGTTTACTGAGATGATGGAGAAAGGGACTTCCTGGAATTCGCAATCCCCTAGTAAAACACTTTCTCCACAATCCTGGATTAGTAAATAAGCCCCTTCTGAGTAAGTAAATAATTGTGTGTGTTCGTTTGAGCTTTGTTCAAATCTCTCTTTTGCATTCACTTTTCTATTTGTTTATTTAATATAAAATCTGCCCAGAGCATATGCTCTTATCACGCTCTTAACAAATCCCTTGTTGTGTTTCAGTTTGAAGAACTGGTTTATCTGTGGATGGAACGTCAAAAATCTGGAGGAAATTATAGCCGCCATCGAGCCCAAACTGAGAAGCACGTGGTCCTCTGTGTCAGCTCTCTGAAAATCGATCTTCTCATGGACTTTCTCAATGAATTCTATGCACACCCCAGGCTGCAGGTGACTTAGATATATGTTTGCAAAAAAAGCACACACTAAAAAAGAGGGGAAATGCTTCCTGCAGGGTGCTCCAGAAAGGGACAGCCAATCCCTAAAAACATGAAATGGAAGGAAAAAAAATTAAACCTTAGAGGGACACCAAGGGCACCATAATAACTTTATTGGAAACGGCTTGTGAAAAACGTTTCTCAAGCTACTTTATGAATGGGGAGCTACTGAGAAGCTGAGAGCGTCAACTGACTCTCTCTTCCTATCAATAGGTGACCCTTTCTGGACTATTGAACTGTTGATTGACCCTATCAAAGTGTATATTAATGAACTCTGATTTCCTTTTGCCATTATTTGTGGTGCATCCAAAACCTAGTCCTATCACCCAAGGTTAAACAATGTCTTGTTTCAGGATTACTATGTGGTGATTCTTTGTCCCACCGAAATGGACATTCAAGTTAGACGTGTCCTTCAGATCCCACTGTGGTCTCAACGCGTTATCTATCTCCAAGGTTCTGCCCTGAAAGATCAAGATCTCATGAGAGCAAAGTAAGGGAAATACTGTCTTTTTTATATTGGTTTGGACAGTGTAACCTTAACCGTATTTAAAGATCTTTGTCAAGAACGTGATTTTCTTAAATTGAAGGGATACATGCTGATTCAAGACCCTCCAACCCAGATTTTCAGAAGGACATTTCAGAGGCACAAACCACTATCTAACCAATACACGGGGGTAGTGGACCCAAGTCAAAGGCACTCAGATCATTTCGCTTGCCCATTTTTACTGCTTCCAACACATGAAATGAAAGAACTGACCTAATCTATCCCTCCCCTTAAGAGGTGCCATTGTTGCAATATAATTAATGTAATTCACGTCACATGTCAGTAGTTTTAATGGTTAGTGGTTGTGGCTGATCAGAGTTAGGCTTAAAAAACAAATAAAGAACCCAGAAAATGAGAACTGATTAGCCCTGAGGATTTACATGATAACATGATGTTTGTTATTTAAAAAGTAGGATATTCGTAAAAACAGCCATGAGTTTCAGCAGAAAAAATATATGACAAATATATATGCATTTTTACAAGCAGTTATTTTTACGAAACCCCCAAATCACCACCACGGGATGTGCTCATTGAAAGGAATCTGGCGAACGAGCAGAAAACCAGGCCCCTATAGGCACAAATTCTACAGACTGATCTGCTCCCTCGATAAAATATGGGATAATATAAAGTAGGTGTTGTGGGTGGGGCCTGGATGGACTGGTACTTGGTGGTATTGACTTGTAGCCACCTTAATCCGTTTCTTCAGGTCCCCTTAAAAAATGTATCTTTCTAGGCAGCTGCCTAGCGTGCTTTGTTCATTATGTTAAACACGACCCTGGGAAGAATCTAATACCACCTTTCTAACAGCCAGGTAAACCTGCTTCTTGTTTTACAGAATGGATGACGCCGAGGCCTGTTTTATCCTCAGTAGCCGCAACGAGGTGGACCGCACGGCAGCCGTAAGAACACTCAGTATACCCTCCTATGTTGTAATGTCCGGCAGTGGCAGACTGTGAGATAGAAATTATTCCTTTAATCGCTACAAACACACATTCTAGAGAACGGGAGAAGAGCTTGTTTTACATGAGTGTTTAAGCCGGGGTTTAATTTGAGAGAAGACCACCTTTCTGGCACTGAAGAGGTTAATATGTTACTATAGTATTTAATGGCGAATGCTTGTGTCCAATTGGTACATAGCAGAAGCACGCCAAGCGTAGCACGATGAATACAAACCCCCCTGTTCTCTCTGCGATAAGGCGCACCATCAATCAAACCATCCTAATAAATTTGTTTCCATTAGGACCATCAGACTATTTTGAGAGCCTGGGCCGTGAAAGACTTCGCACCCAACTGCCCCCTGTATGTCCAGATTCTGAAACCGGAAAATAAGTTCCATGTGAAATTTGCAGGTGAGACTCGTGTTACGAAAACAAAAGAGAGATCACATGACTCCTAGTGACAGACAGTTTTATTTCATTGTCCGGCTTTGTGGATACAGTATCTGGATTGTCTGCGTATATAACACCATCTATCTTTATACTAATTCCAAGTGTGTGCATATCTATCTATCCATAACCCTTCCATCTGTGTCTACTGTATACCCCCGACTGTCTATACATTAACCCTTTCATCTGTGTCTATACCCCAGACTGTCTACACATTAACCCTTCCATCTGTGTCTATACCCATCCCCCGACTGTCTATACATTAACCCTTCCATCTGTGTCTACACCCATCCCCCGACTGTCTATACATTAACCCTTCCATCTGTGTCTATACCGCCGTGTGTCTATACATTAACCCTTTCATCTATGTGTCTATACCCATCCCCCGACTGTCTATACATTAACCCTTTCATCTATGTGTCTATACCCATCCCCCGACTGTCTATACATTAACCCTTCCATCTGTGTCTATACCCATCCCCTGACTGTCTATACATTAACCCTTCCATCTGTGTCTATGCCCATCCCCCAACTGTCTATACATTAACCCTTTCATCTGTGTCTATACCCATCCCCCGACTGTCTATACATTAACCCTTTCATCTGTGTCTATACCCATCCCCGACTGTCTATACATTAACCCTTTCATCTATGTGTCTATACCTATCCCCCGACTGTCTATACATTAACCCTTTCATCTATGTGTCTATACCCATCCCCCGACTGTCTACACATTAACCCTTCCATCTGTGTCTATACCCATCCCTCGACTGCCTATACATTAACTCTTTCATCTGTGTGTCTATACCCATCCCCCGACTGTCTATACATTAACCCTTCCATCTGTGTCTATACCCATCCCTCGACTGATTATACATTAACTCTTTCATCTGTGTGTCTATACCCATCCCCCGACTGTCTATACATTAACCCTTTCATCTGTGTCTATACCCATCCCTCAACTGTCTATACATTAACTCTTTCATCTGTGTGTCTATACCCATCCCCCGACTGTCTATACATTAACCCTTTCATCTGTGTCTATACCCATCCCCCGACTGTCTATACATTAACCCTTCCATCTGTGTCTATACCATCCCCCGACTGTCTATACATTAACCCTTTCATTTATGTGTCTATACACATCCCCCGACTGTCTATACATTAATCCTTCCTTCTATGTGTCCATACCCATCCCCTGACTGTTTATACATTAACCCTTCCATCTATGTGTCTATACCCATCCCCCCGACTGTCTATACATTAACCCCTTCCATCTATGTGTCTATACCCATCCCCCTGACTGTCTGTACATTAACCCTTCCATCTATGTGTCTATACATTAACCCTTCCATCTATGTGTCTATACCCATCCCCCCGACTGTCTATACATTAACCCTTCCATCCATGTGTCTATACCTATCCCCCGACTGTCTATACATTAACCCTTCCATCTGTGTCTCTACCCCCGTGTGTCTATACATTAACCCTTCCATCTGTGTCTCTACCCCCGTGTGTCTATACATTAACCCTTCCATCTATGAGTCTATACCCATCCCCCGACTGTCTATACATTAACCCTTCCATCTAGGTGTCTATACCCATCCCCCATTGTCTATACATTAACCTTCCATCTATGTGTCTTTCCCCATCCCCCGACTGTCTATACATTAACCCCTCCATCTGTGTCTATACCGCCGAGTGTCTATACATGAACTCTTCCATCTATGTGTCTATACCCATACCCCGACTGTCTATACATTAACCCCTACATCTATGTGTCTATACCCATCCCCCGACTGTCTATACATTAACCCTTCCATCTGTGTCTATACCCATCCCCCGACTGTCTATACATTAACCCTTCCTTCTGTGTCTATACATTAACCCCTACATCTATGTGTCTATACCCATCCCCCGACTGTCTATACATTAACCCTTCCATCTGTGTCTATACCCATCCACTGACTGTCTATACATTAACCCCTCCATCTGTGTCTATACATGAACACTGCCATCTATGTGTCTATACATTAACCCTTCCATCTATGTGTCTATACCCATCCACCGACTGTCTATACATTAACCCTTCCATCTGTGTCTATACCCCCATGTGCCTATACATTAACCCTTCCATCTATGTGTCTATACCCATCCCCCTGACTGTCTATACATTAACCCTTCCATCTATGTGTCTATACCCATCCACCGACTGTCTACACATTAACCCTTCCATCTATGTGTCTATACCCATCTACTGACTGTGTGTACATCAACCCTTTCATCTGTGTCTCGACCTATCCATTGACTGTCTATACATTAACCCTTCTATCTGTGTCTAGAACTACTGGGCCACGTAAGGAAAGGGTTAATGTATAGACCGATTCATTTTGACTAATAACCAGAATAAAAAACATGCCGGTTTAATCCTGATGACTTTGTATACCTGATCTTTAATGCACTTCCCAAATAAAGTCAGCACTGTGTTCTGTAAAAATAACAATTGTGTGAAACCTCTCTGTTACAGATCACGTGGTTTGTGAAGAAGAGTTTAAATACGCCATGCTGGCTTTGAATTGTGTGTGCCCGGCAACCTCAACGCTCATCACACTTCTAGTTCATACCTCTAGGGGGCAGTAAGTATACTGTGTATACAGCGTAACACTGCACTAGACATGTCAGACTTCTCTGCACTAATCCGAACTGAACAGAGAAAGCATTCAATTAAAAAGCACTTAATGCCGCTACTGATCCGGATTTCTATAATAGATGCCCTTTACATGAAAAAAGCTCTGCAGACATCGTTATGGTTATAGATGGATGCACGACGTGTGTGTGTGTGTGTGGGTGCATGCATGCATATATGTGTGTGTGTGTGTGTGTGTGTATGTATGTATATACATATATTTCATATATATATATAATAAATATTTATAAAATTAGTGTATGTGGTCCAAGTCTTTTATGCCCTGCAAGCAATTCATTATTCTGTCTATACATTTCATTGTAATTCAAATATCTATAATGTAACATGATTCTTTGTGATTCTTTATTGAATTAATTTGCATTTGCCCACCCAGAATCCCTTGCAGTAGTAACATCACTGCAAATTTGACATTTCTGTGGGCAAAGCAAGTCTTATGGCTTGACCGGTGTACAGATCTATGTTTAACAATGTATTCCCTATACATTGACTTCAGGTGGAAGAGGTTTTCAATCACAGTTTTTCCCCACCATAATTTTCTTGGTTGGCACAGCATCTGCCAATCGGTTTACTCTTGGCCTAACTGGACAGTACCATACAGGGCACAGACAGTGTTTAGAGTTCTGTACAATAGTATGTAGAAGTTTCTGATAGCAGCTCTGTTTGAAGTGGAATCAAGCCTCCAGAATTTAATCTCACCCCCGTGCTTGTAGGGAAGGCCAGCAGTCACCGGAGCAGTGGCAGAGGATGTACGGACGCTGTTCTGGTAATGAGGTTTATCATATCCGAATGGCGGACAGCAAATTCTTCATGGAGTACGAAGGGAAGAGTTTTACTTACGCAGCCTTCCATGCACACAAAAAGTAAGGACAGATACCCATAACCTTTAACTGTTAAACCTTGTTTGCTTAATGGTTTACTGTTTAATTAGAATTGTTTTTTTTTACTCATAGAGTAACCCTAGGAAAGTGCTAGAATATCGTTCCAATGCTAAAGTGCATAATCCTTTTAAATTGCAAAAATGCTTATCACATGACCCAAACAGAAACTGCAACTAAAATCTCTCAATATTTTATGTGCAAAAATCAAGCAATATGCAACAACCACAAAACAACCCTATTAATATGGTATTTATAATAAATTCATATAATACCCTTTATGTGTAGTCTTCTTAATTGGCAATGACACATGTATACCAAAAAGGAAAAAAAAAGACATACAATAGTGCTAGTATGAATAATACAGTATGAAGGAAATTAAAATTATAGAAAGGCTTTTAATGTGCCCACTCACATTTAATAGAGCCTGGAAAAAGACTCTAAAATCAAAGCGTTTATTCTGGCTCTTTTCACTTAATCAGATATTTAAAAAATAAATAAATAAAATAACCTCTAAGAAAAAACCCTCTGATACAAACATAAGTTCCACTCACATGTGTCAGAGCCCTGAATAACACTCAGCCCTCCGATTGAAGCTCCATTTAAAAAACATATATATTTTTAAAATGACAGGATTTTCTACAATGATGCCTATTTATCTCTTTGAAGCTGAGGTTGGGGATTACAGCTAATTCTGTGTAGACTGAAAATGCTATTCTAAGGGAGCATTCCCTTCTCTTCTACAAGGAGAATGTCTGTCCTCTAGAGGGAATGAGTGGCCGGTAACTGACAGATTAAAGGTTGCGTGCAATAAATCTGCCTATTACTGTCCTAAATTTTCTTTCCTGCAACTAAAGATTTATATGATCTTCAGAGAGGGTCATGTAAGAGTAACCTGCCCATTGGGGGGGAGGAGGGGGAGAGAGAATTGGCTGTATAAGTATACAATGTAATTGCTTTTGCTGTATCGGTCGTAAGACAATAGAAGCAGTTGGAGAATAAACAACTAATTATGGCACTGATTTTAATATTTTTGGATAAAAATATATTTTAATATTTAGATTTGTTTTCTAATATACTGATATATTTTTATATATGATATATATATTTTTTTATATTTTAATATAAAATTTGAATATTAAATATTTAATAAGTTGTCTCTTTGTCTCCTCTGTGGGTGTGTTGTAGATACGGAGTGTGTTTGATCGGCGTTAAGAGAGAAGACAATAAGAGCATATTATTGAATCCTGGTCCCAGACACATCATGGCGGGATCCGACACCTGTTTCTACATTAATATCACCAAGGAGGAAAATTCAGCTTTCATCTTTAAGCAGGAGGAAAAGCAGAAAAGGAAAGGCCGGGGACTGTATGACGGGCCATCCCGACTGCCCGTACACAGCATCATTGCCAGCATGGGTAATTATTTAGAAAATAACTTTCTTTCATTTATCTTGTAATGGAAGTCTAAGGTTGCTTTCTTTAAGTACATATTGACACATCTTTATGAAAGGAAATCTATCACAATAGTTTGATATAAACCATGGCACTATTAAAAAGTTGCATCCGTTCTTCGCCTTACAGGCTCCCGTTAATTGTAAAATGGACTGAAGGGATACTATTTTACTTAAATTTAGGTTTCTCAATGTATGCCAACAGGGTTTCAGTTTAATCTCGTTGTAATCTAAACAAGGCTAAATAATTTAGCTAGGAGATTATTTGGCTCGGAGTGCAAAGAATAACATATTCCAAATGTTGTCCGGTGTTGACCACTATTACTGGACGTTAAAAGGACCTTCTAAGTACCACAGCTACTACAGATCATGGTGCTGGGAGTCTGAGTGTCATTCCTCTGTCTAATGTCAAACGGTTTGGGAGTGGTTTGGCAAAAAAAAGGGACTCTTCAGCCGCCTTGATAATGGGGAATTTTAAACTTCTGCATTACTAAACCATCACTAAAACTATCCGATCTAGTAGGTTGGTGTTTTAGGGAGCCCATCTAAATGAAATGTCAGGCACAACACCAAGTGTAGTGGTGTTGTGGAGACAGGCTCAGGCACCAAGTGTAGTGGTGTTGTGGAGACAGGCTCAGGCACCAAGTGTAGTGGTGTTGTGGAGACAGGCTCAGGCACCAAGTGTAGTGGTGTTGTGGAGACAGGCTCAGGCACCAAGTGTAGTGGTGTTGTGGAGACAGACTTGCAGACTACAGTGAGGCCTAATAGAAATCAGTTGTTGTTGGGGGATTCCATCATAAGAGGTGTTGGTGCTGGACAATAGTGATCTTGTGAAATGTCTTCCCGGAGCTACTGCTCACAGAGACAGGAGACGTATCTGTAATATTGTTAAGCGAGCAAAGCAGGAAGGTGAATTGGATGTACTTGTCCATCTTGGGACAAATGACTTGGCTTGCAATGAGGTTTCAGAGGTTAAGGAAGTTTTTAGTGTTTTTGCCAATGATATAAGGCAGGTTGCTTCCATACTGTCATTCTCTGAAGTTCTGCCTGTGCATAATACAGAACGACAGGCGGATGCGTATTAGGGACTTTAACTTTTGCCTTGGTGAATGGTTTTGTGAGCAAGGATTTGGCTTTATTTCTCATGGTAGCTCTGTTTGGAATGGAATGGAAATAACCTGTACAAAAAAGATGGTTTGCATCTTTCTCAAAAGGGAGCAAATGTTCTCAGTGACCAGTTCAGAGGTTTTGCTAGGATGTATTTAAACTAGGAGGGAAGGGGGCAAAAGGGTGATAAAACATCAATCCAATTGCCCCCCAAAACAAGGACAGACGGTGCCTGTAGCAAGTGTGTTAAAAAATGATAAGCTTAGAGTCATGTCTACAAATGCTCGCAGTTTAGGGAATAAGATCCATGAACTTGTGGCAATAATGGCAACTGATAGTGTAGATTTAGTCGCTGTTACTGAGACATGGTATAATGAGAAAAATGACTGGGACATAGCAATACAAGGGTACTCTTTATATAGGAAAGATAGGGAAGGCGAGAAAGGGGGAGGGGTGGCCCTGTAAGTGAAGGATAGCATAAAATCTAGCCTAATAAAAGTTAGTGAGGCAAACATAGATTCCGTTTGGGCTACGTTAGAATTTGGTAATCACACAGTAACTCGTGTAGGTGTGATTTATAGGCCCCCAGGACAAATAGAAGAGTTGGATAATCTACAAGTTGAGGAAATAGCTAAAATGACAATGAAGGGGGGAGTTATCATCATGGCTGACTTTAATCTTCCTGATGTGAACTGGAAAACCAAAATAGCTACTTGTGCCAGGAACACACATATTCTAAACTCCCTACTGGGATTGTCTCTAAAACAACTCGTTGAGGAGTCAACTCATAAGAAGGTCATACTAGATTTAGTGTTAACAAATAGATATTTGGTATCAGATATTACTGTAGGTGAAAGTTTAGGATCCAGTGATCATCAGTCACTGTGGTTTAGGGGGATAAAACATTTTTAGACACATAAATGAGAAAAGGAAAGTAAAACAAGGATTAGTTAGATTAAAAACAAAAGAAGGAAGGTATGTAGAAGAGGATAAAGGTCAGGCTGACTGCCTCAATGAATATTTTTGTTCAGTATTTACAGATGAAAATGAAGGAAAGGGGCCTCAGTTAGGAAAAAGGACAAATGAGTCATTTGTTACATGTGAGTTTTACAGAGGAAGAGGTTCTATTTCAACTGTCAAAAGTAAAGACAAATAAGTCAATGGGACCTGATGGAATACACCCAAAGTTATTAAACGAGCTTAGTGGTGTACTGGCAAAACCATTAACAGATTTATTTAACCAATCATTGTTAACAGGAGTAGTCCCAGAAGATTGGAAGTTAGCTAATGTTGTGCCCATTCACAAGAAAGGTAATAGGGAGGAGTCAGGCAACTATAGGCCAGTAAGCCTTACTTCAGTAGTGGGGAAAGTGATGGAAACCATGTTAAAGGATAGGATTGTTGAACATCTAAAAACACATGGATTTCAAGATCAGAGACAACATGGGTTTACTTCAGGGAGATCATGTCAAACTAATCTTATTGATTTTTTTGATTGGGTAACTAAAATTATAGATCAGGGTGGTGCAGTAGACATTGCTTATCTAGATTTCAGTAAGGCTGTTGACACTGTTGCACGTAGAAGGCTTATCAATAAACTGCAATCTTTAAGTTTGGATTCCAATATTGTTGAATGGGTAAGGCAGTGGCTGAGTGACAGGCAACAGAGGGTTGTAGTTAATGGAATATATTCGAAGCTTGGACTTGTCACCAGTGGGGTACCTCAGGGATCTGTACTTGGACCCATTCTCTTTAATATTTTTATTAGTGATATTGCAGAAGGTCTTGATGGTAATGTATGTCTTTTTGCTGATGATAATAAGATATGTAACAGGGTTGATGTTCCAGGAGGGATAAGACAAATGGCAAATGATTTAGGTAAACTAGAAAAATGGTCAGAATTGTGGCAACTGACATTTAATGTAGATAAGTGCAAGATAATGCATCTTGGGCATAAAAACCCAAGGGTGGAGTACAGAATATTTGATAGAGTCCTAACCTCAACATCTGAGGAAAGGGATTTGGGGGTAATTATTTCTGATGACTTAAAAGTTACCAGTGTACCAATGTAATAAAGCAGCAGGAAATGCTAGCAGAATGCTTGGTTGTATAGGGAGAGGTATTAGCGGTAGAAAGAGGGAAGTGCTCATGCCATTGTACAGAACACTGGTGAGACCTCACTTGGAGTATTGTACTCAGTACTGGAGACTTCAGAAGGTTATTGATACTTTAGAGAGAGTTTAGAGAAGGGCTACGAAACTGGTTCATGGATTGCAGGATAAAACGTACAAGGAAAGGTTAAAGGAACTTAACATGTATAGCTTGGAGGAAAGACAAGACAGGGGGGATATGATAGAAACATTTAAATACATAAAGGGAATCAACACAGTAACGGAGGAGACTATATTTAAAAGAAGGAAAAACTACCACAACAAAAGGACATAGTCTTACATTAGAGGGGCAAAGGTTTAAAAATAATATCCGGAAGTATTACTTTACTGAAAGGGTAGTGGATGCATGGAATAGCCTTCCAGCTGAAGTGGTAGAGGTTAACACAGTAAAGGAGTTTAAGCATGTGTGGGATAGGCATAAGGCTATCCTAACTATAAGATAAGGCCAGGGACTAATGGAAGTATTTAGAGAATTGGGCAGACTAGATGGGCCGAATGGTTCTTATCTGCTGCCACATTCTATATTTCTATGTTGCAGGGCCCTGTGGACCAAAGCTACGAGACACCTCTAGGCTTGAAATGCCTCCGTTCTGCCAGCTGTACCCATTTTTGTGAAGCTTAAATTTTGTTTAGCCTAAGTAGTCTAGCAGTCTGTTAATAGCAAAGAGGTTTATTGAAATTGGAAGAATAACCTTTTTTCCAAATATAGCCCCTATCGGGAATACCTACCTGACCTCAAATATGTTCAAAATGAAAGTACACACAGAAATAGCATTTAACTAGCCCCTGTGTATACGGTATGTAACTGCTGACTCAGGCAATCCTGGCACTGGATAAAGCAGGAGAAGTCGGTAAATACCCTGGTGAATTTATTCTATTTTATTTATTATTAATCTGGTTTCAGATGTTTTATTGTTGTAATCACAGGAGAAAGTACTGGCATTGGCCACTTTGGGGCCCTCAGGGTGACCCTCACAGATTGGCACTATTAATTACATATGTCGCTCCAACCAAATGCCCGACACAATTGAAAGCTGCGGCAAAAGTGAGACCCATTACAGAAATCCCCAAAAAAGCAACTGAACACTTTGGTTGGATTAAACACAAAGTGTTATTTTCAGTGAGTTAGAATCCCCTCTGTGTTTTTACAATGAAAGTCACATTAATCATTTTTTTTGACAAAGTCAAACTATAATCTTAGTGCAAAAGATCAGTTATTGGATGCAAGGAACATTTTAAATATCTGAAGTTAAAAATCTAGGTATCCCAATATTAAATGACATGAATATATACGTGTCAAATTATATCAAATTAGAACGATAGAAAGAGATATACTATTTATATACTGTATCAGCTGAGTAGATGATTCATTTGGATCCACAATTCCAGATGCAGAAAGACGACACACTGTGTAAGAAAAGTCTCTCCTGGTGCCGGGGAGACCGTGTGGATCGTAGAATAGCAATTGTAACGAAACCTAGTATATTCAATCAGAATTCGGTAGTTTCCTCCCAAACCGCCAGAGCATCAGTGAGTATAGCTCTCCGTTCGGTAGATGGAATAGACGAAATCCATACGAATACAATTAGCTTTACAAGATAATTCCCCTAATAAATCATACGAATCCCCAAACATCAGCCGAAGTCAAGATGAAGGGTTCAACAGAACTGGCTTTTAATGACCACACACAGGCTTTTATGCAAGTCCCCATGCAAGGGGACATGGCACAGGGAGGGACACAGTATAACCAATCGGTTACAGGAAAACAGTAAAACACACCCAGCACAAACATACAATTCCCTCCCCTAGTCCTGGAGATAATCAAGTCTGATAAAGTAATAACTTAATTATCTCCAGGCAGAAAAATCAAATTTTTCCCCAATATTCAGAACACCCCTTTAGACATGGGGTATCCCCACAAATAATATGTACCCTGATAGCCCCGATCTGGGTGACCAACATATTCAAATTTCACCCAGATTGGTTCAGGGGTTCTGAAAAAGTGTGGAAGTCCTTTGTGACGGCTAACCGCGAGGTGGCTGCCCAAAATAGTTCCAGGAGTTTGGGTGGTTTTGCCGGTCTATTCAGTTAGGTGGCAAAAACCAAATAATAATGCAAATGAATTCCCTGGCTCTTAGCAGCGATTGTTCCCCTCATTCGAATGCACAAAAGTACCGAATAGCGCTCTTCTAGCTATTCGGGAAATAGAGATCCAGCGTTCGCTTGTTGAGACCCGTGTTCGGGAAGTCGAGTGTCTGATTTTAGTTCCAGACATTCGACAACCAGTACGAACGCTGGCCGCACAGATAGAGGGTTCAATTGAAGCATTCTTTGAAGTTTAACGAGCCAGGGGGTGGTCTCTGTTCAGTTGTTATATCTACCGAATGAATATGGAAGAAATAGTACACAGCAATTTATTGTCACATAGGCGACGTTTCAGCTCTCACAGAAGCCCTTATAAAGCCCTGTTTGCAGAGTCAGTAAAAAGATTTAAATGTAATTATAAACGAATATAACACATTAACATTGTTGCTATAGATATAGACAGTGAAGTCGGAAACACAATGCCTGTCCGTGCTCATTTGCATGCCAAGCTAGGAACTTTGGGAAAGTTGTGGAAATATGAATTCTTGAGATTCTGTTCCCAAGGGGGACTTTCCAAAGTCCAACATAATATGTCGGCGGTGCTATCTATCGATCTATCTCTCATCTCATCTCTTTGGTTATGATTATCACTGATAATCTGTGATATCCAATGCTTTGATTCAGTTTTCATTTGGCTGGCTGAGTGTAGTGAAACTTAACTCCTGATGAAATCCTCCAATAAAATTATTTGAAAGTCCCCGGCTAGCGCTAGCTAACTGTTCATCATTAAGTATTGTTATTTTGTGGTTTTTATGATACAAACTACGAGGAAATAATTAAGACTAAAATGAGCCCAATTATACCCTGGTTACAAAAAGGTGAAGTTAATAGAACATTTTTCTCTCCAAAACATCTTTAAGCCTCTTGACCTTCCTCGGCTACAAGTCACAGAGGAGCCAATTCGAGCTTTTATCTAAAGCCAGATGGCAGAAGCACTTACAGTTCTTCCATGCCGCAATCAAATGCATGTTGAAAGCTACCAATTTATTTCACGGATGCAAGATTTTACAGACCGCTAGAGAACCTTTTAATTCTGCTCACAATAATGTGTTATTATCCCTTCTCAATAAATGTTTTTTGTTTACACCTTTTCTTGAGAAAGGTATTCAAAAAATAAATAAATAAAAAACTAACAGCATATAAACTATTTTTTAATAAATGTGCTCTATTGTTTTTTTTGTTTTCTCAAATATTTTAGTTGAAATGCTTTAAACAGCACACATCCAAGTGCATAATAAATAACACAATGTAAAATATAGATAAAAAATAGAAATATACAAACGTTAAGTTGATTTGGTTCCACTGCGTTATTTTGTCATTAGTTTCGCAGTACACAGGCCGCCAACCTCTTGTGACAGCTTTTCCCTGTTCCAAACCGGTAATTCGACCATGTAATAGGTATTCTTTAAATAAGTGAAATATTTGTGCGAGATGGTATTTATCATGATTTTGAAAATACCTCTATGGCATGAGTAAGCATTGACTTCTGTTTAGAGTGTGTTTTGTTTTTTGTTTTTAAATATTAGTGAATATTTTCTTCTTTTACAACAAATTTGCAGAGCTGTGTGTTTAATAAAGGGTCTTTTCCCTCATTTCCTATTGGTGGGGGTTCACCCATTAATGAGATCTCCCCCCAAAACATCCAGGGACTTTCCAAATCCGCTGAGCCCAAGAACCCCAAAATATTGTGTTTCAAACTGTTCACCTAGCACTTATTGAACTACAACCCCCATAATTCCATGCTAGCCATTTGTTATAACAGAGATTATGAGGGGTGGCAACAGCACCCTTATATCAAGCCGTTAGCTGAGCATCTATAAGATTTTAGCAGCCAGCTCTGGAGCACAATATTTTATTGCTATTAATAATTATTATAATTGTGTGCGATAAAGTATTTATTGAAAAAGTTAGATTAAAAAAAATACCCATAATTTGACTGACAATTTTCTTTGCTGAATGTAGGAGATTTTTTTTTAAATTATGCCAATACTTTTGTGAAGACAATACAAAAAATGGGTAAAGTAACAGTAATGCAGTTCCCTTGTCCTTGCTTAGGACATTCTGATGTAGATCGACTGTCCCTATTGGGGGAAAAACCAGAAACTCCCAGCTTTGTCTGCTGAACGTCCTCTGTGACAAACCAGCATCAGTTATTAATGATGACAGCAAGTGGCTCCCTGCAGGACAAGTCTCAGGTTATCCAGATTACCATAGAGGTTTTTGGAGAATGAATTTCCCAAGAATTAATTTTTCTATTTTAGTTTTTTAAATTGATTTATTACAAACGTATTGTTTAGCCCATATAGAGGTGTTCCAGTTGTTATGTGTAGGTCAAGTGTACTGAGCGCAGTGGCCGGATTTTATGTTGGTTTGCGCAGCCAATAAGACAGATGTGTGAGATTGCAATCACACAGGGGAGAGAGTCTGGAGGCCACGTGGAGGTTTGCTAAATCTTGTACAGAGTCCATAACCGCTACAATGGAGATCTGCCATTAGATCAGTCAATTTCAGCTCCAGGCCCATTTGTACCGCATTGTAAAGCTAAGAAGAACTGGGCCAAACGTTCTCTGTGATAATGTCAGACGCAGTTGGGAAACACTAACACATCCAAGAAAATCGTTGCTCATCTCTGGGCATCCTGAAGAGTTGAAAACCCTCACGCGAAACTGCAGTCAATAAGCGTCTCAATAATAAAGGTTCAGAATGAATATTGGCACAAACGAGACGTTATAACACGCACAACAGCATTATAACAAATTAAACCTCAACAAAAACAAATAATGTCATAATGCTTTATTTTATAGGTAGCATAGGTCTCTAAAGAATCTTAGAGTTCATGCCACCAAATCCCAGCACTCACAGCCACTCCGTATCCATGATCTCCTGCACACTCTATGTAGCCATACCGTCTCCCCGTCTCCTTTCTGTTTAGATTGTAAACTCGAAGTTTTCTGCCTATTGCAGCATGTTTTGCTTTTTTTTGTCTTTGTATTTTTTACAAAATACACTATGGCAACCCAGTAAAAGCCTAGGCCCTAGGGAATTGTAGGTTTCAAACATCTTGTGTGTCAGTGTTTGCTGTCCCTGATCTCTGTGATTATCAGACTCCCGTTATACATGGTAGAATTTTTATTTGTTTTGGAGGGTATGATAACGATTTGTAAGTATGTAAGTGCTGAGATGGGCAGCAATAGATCCCAGTCGAACTCTACATGTTGTCTTTTAATGTCTTCTGCTATGTGACAGGTGCCAGCTTCATGTTTTGTGACTCAGTCAAGTCTTGCTTATTGCTCACATTAAATGCTCCTTTCCGTCCTGTCACCCAGCAGTTTCGTGTTAATGAATCGAAGCTGAGCTGCCCTAGCACCTTAGGGAGCTGCGAAGTACAATTCAGGCCTCTAGAAAAACACAAGTGACAAGAAATCAAATAAAATGACATGCGCCGAGTGATGCACAATTCTTGGATTTGTTTATATTTTTGCCAACTCACCAGTTGTCTCCCAGATCTCCCAGCGAGATGCCAGCGAGGTGTCTGTCATGTTACTAGCGTAATTGCAATCCTGAAATCCAGAAATTAATGAGGGCCGGCGGATTCTGACACATACGATTTCAGAGATGGAAATGGGGAACGTTAGACAGATTGAGAGCCTTGATCTTGTTGGCTGGATTCAGAGATAGTTTGTAACGATTTCTCCTGGCGTTCTGTAACGAATGATAGAATCTCATAATCTGTGCTATGCTAATATCCAGCAGCAACGGTTGGAATTCTTGCTGGTGTCTGAGAATTTGGTCCGTTCCCGAGTCAGGTGGCAATGTCAACCTGTGTGACATGTCAATGCAGTATGCAAACATGGCACTCTAAACAGCAGGTGGGATTTATCGATGTGTTGTGATCAGAGAAAGTCAGGAAATGTAGGCAATCATCACCTGTGCAATTAGCAGACACTTTGCTTGTCATTTCTCAATTTTTACAACTTTACACCAACTTTGATCACTTTGATAAATCTCTCTCAATATCCTGTAGATCAATACACAGAGACCTCAAGCACTAAATTATATGAGCCATAGGTGTTGCCAGGGAGGATTTTGGAGCATCTAAAGAGGAGATCAATATGTACAGTATGCCTGCCCAATGCCCATGGAATGAGATTTGCTATAACCCATCGTATGATGTAAATACGAAAAGCTATAAATCAAATGTACATGCGGGGGATGGATGTTAGTTTGGTACTTAGCCTAGAGCCACCTGGGTCCTAATCGGGCTCTTCTAGCTGTAGTTAGCGACGACTCTCTTCCTTGTGGAATTTATCTTGTTAATAATTTATATGCAGTTTAAGAAAATCCAGATTATGCCCAGAAAGGAGAATTTTACAGGATAAACAGCTTTGCCCTTGGGAAAGCTTTGCTGATTTATTATCAAGAATATGTGACATGTTTAACAGTATATATAGTATATAACACAATCTGTACTGTGCTCGAGGAATACTTCCTTGTAGCCTTATAGTAAGGTGGCATAATGAAATCGTGTGAAGGGGTTACAAGATCATGTGATGGGTTAGGGAATGGCATGATCCATAGGGTTTAAGGAATAGGCCAAAGGGGTGGAGGTTATGAAAGGATGAGCAGTTAGGCTAGTGGACTATGGAATAAGGAATATAGTGGGGGTGTCAGCATTGGATGAATAGGGCAAGGAGCTATTTAATAGGGAATAGGATGACACGTTAGGGTTCAGAGACAAGATAAATGGTAAAATAACCAGAAATGGGTGGACAGTTAGGGTAAGGGTTATGGAATTGTATGCGCAGTTAGGGTAAGGGTTATGGACTTCGGCGAGCAGTTAGGGTAAGGGTTATGGACTTCGGCGAGCAGTTAGGGTAAGGGTTATGGACTTTGGTGAGCAGTTAGGGTAAGGGCTATGGACTTCGGTGAGTAGTTAGGGTAAGGGTTATGGACTTCGGTGAGTAGTTAGGGTAAGGGTTATGGACTTTGGTGAGCAGTTATGGTAAGGGCTATGGACTTCGGTGAGTAGTTAGGGTAAGGGTTAGGGTAAGGGTTATGGACTTTGGTGAGCAGTTATGGTAAGGGTTATAGGTTTCGGTGAGCAGTTAGGGTAAGGGTTATGGACTTCGGCGAGCAGTTGGGGTAAGGGTTATGGACTTTGGTAAGCAGTTATGATAAGGGTTATGGATTTCGGCGAGCAGTTAGGGTAAGGGTTATGGACTTCGGTGAGCAGTAAGGGTTATGGGTTTCGGTGAGCAGTTAGAGTAAGGGTTATGATATTGGGTGAGCAGCTACAGTAAGGAGACGGGTTAAGGGGTTATCGTATATTGATGTAATGAGTCACTATGTAGGTGATCAGTTGATTGGTTTGTGTTAAAGAAAGTAAGTACTGTAAGAATTATGGAGTACAGGGAGTCCTAAATTAAATACTTTACTGCAGCAGAATTGAGATCCGTAGGAACCCTGTCAATCAGCTAACTACTGAAATCCTTTTGATTGCCTATAGTCCCTCTGGTTTCAAATAACTAACAGCAAACTAGTTAATTGGCACTCAGGGATATCTTCCTGTGGTGTGAAAATAGCAAGCAGATACCATAAAGAAATGTTAATTCTATTGGTGTAAACGTTTGCAATTCTTCTAGCACCAACATGTGGCCCTGGATTGATGTGAATGATTACTATGGAGAATAATAAGGGCGATCCCTCTGTTTGTGCTTTCCTTCCAGGGACGGTTGCCATGGATCTCCAGAATACGGAGTGTCGACCTGCAAATAGCAGCAAGTTAACCCTCCCTGCAGAGAATGGTTCAGGGACCCGGAGACCCAGCATTGCTCCTGTTCTAGAAATCGCAGACAGCTCTACAGTGCTGCCGTGTGACCTGCTGAGTGACCAATCGGAGGACGAGATGACACAGTCTGATGATGAGGGACTGCCAGTACTTGAGTGAGTATATTGATGGTTACCAATGTCCATCAGTTTAATGGCTGCTCCCAAAATCATTCCCATTGGGTCAAGAAGACCTTATTTTAATGATGAGACAAGTAGCAGAATATCCCTATACCATGGTGACATCAGTCAGTGGGAGTTATTCACTAAACTGCGATTGAACTAATAACGGAATTGCAAAATTTAGACCATAGTATCTAAACTGTGATTATAGCCAAATTGGATACTTTTTTTCCAAATCAGACCCTTTATTGCCTAATTTTTGCAATTCAGTTTTCAGTTTTCCAGAATTTGTTGTTTAGTTAATGATAAATGGTCTTTTACCCTCGAAGTTCCAGGGCTAACAATTATCCTAATATGTTATGAATTATGTGTTATGCTATTGGGGGAGTAAGTGTTAAATCTTACTATGTCGAAGACGAGAACAAAGAGAGCGTGGCAGCTCATTTCGGAACATGTGATTGGACACTGCCACGAGACGAGGCCATGTAACGGAGGATACTAGGTACATGAATCATTTTGGGTTCCTAACCCACACATGCGCTGATGATGGTACTCCCTAGGACACACAGGTGGTTTATTCATTTTTACAAATTAAATCAAAATGGCAAAACTGAGGCAAAAATAGCTGATCTGGAAAAAATATCCAACTCGGCCGTAGTCACAATTTGGACCAGAGTGACAAATTCTAAGAATCCTGTACTCCGTTTGATAGACAGCAAGGCAAAGATTGGGTCACACGAAAGCATGGTTAACCTGCTATGGCTTCTGTATTTCGACACTGCCAGCAAATGACTCATTACCATGATAGATCATACACGGCTATGGAATATGTTGGCGCTATAATAATGATAGATGACATTGTCCAGTCTTGCACAGTTTCGTGTCACCGCTCAATAGTGCGCTGTCTGCGTTCGATTAACTCATGCAAACAGTATGTGGACTCCAGCTACAATTTGTTATACGGCACACATTGGGTTAACAAGTAGGCGACTAAGCACTCTATTCTCTCTAATCTTTCTAGCGGGGGAATACCCAACACGCAAAGCATGTCACGTCTGTGAGTGCTTCAAGATCTGCCCTCGTGTGCTTTCAACAGGAAAGAGGATGATTTTTATATCCACCAAGCTTAGACAGAAAGCAGGACATTTTTCATTTTATTCCACCCGATGAGTGTTCAAAATCACATTTCCATCTCTCCATGATCCTTTTCGTTTTCTCGGAATTAGTTTTTTTTGTAACATGTAAATTGCATGTGCAAATTTAGCCACATGAATACTGAACGCTCATGAATATTAATTGGCTTCCTGGTAAAGATTTCATAGAAAACGTTACAACAAATCGTTAAAATAGGCAATACGCAGAGAGGTAGATGTACCAAAGAGCAATAGTGCCCCCCGGTGGTTAGATAACAGTACTTCTAATTAATAAACTTCAATTTAAGATGAGCCCGACCCATGCAATAAGAACAGTTCTGGCAACAAAAATAAAACATGATGGAAAATAAAAATCTGTCGATCTGTTATTATTATTTTTTTTAACTTGCATGGAGTAAATGAAGAAAAATGGAACTTTAAAGAAATAAAACATGGATTACTGGAAAATTTAATTTAAGGGCAATATTTTAGACATGGACAATTATACAGATTTCCTGGTTTAGTGTAAAAATTCTTTTTCAAAATCAGGATTAATCAGATTAAGCGATTTTTCTATAGTTCCCATGGAGATAATTATATAAGAAAAAAAAAAATTGTATCAATCTGTCTGTGTGTTTTACTTGTTGCCAGACTCCTGTAGCCGAGATTGAGCCTGAACTGCGTTGTTATTTTTCTTCCATAGCTATGTGAAAGGGTACCCACCAAATTCTCCCTATATAGGGAGCTCTCCGACCCTCTGCCACCTTCTACCTTCAAAAGCCGCGTTCTGCTGTCTCCGTCTGGATAAGGTAAATATGTGTATGTTTTTGTTTGTTTGTTTTTTAAAACTGCTATAGTGAAAGTAGTCTCTGCTTTATAAGAACACTTTGGGCACCATAACAACCTCAGATGAATGATGTTGTTGTGATGCCAGCGGTCCTGGCGGCGGCTTAGCTCCAGGGGTTTAATTGATATTGAAATGTTCTTCTGCCCACAAACTCACAATTAATCTGAAAATGGGATTTATTTATTTATTTGTCTGGAAGAATTGGTGTAGTGGTTCTAGGCCCTAGGTTAGGATCCATATATTGTTAAGCCTAAAACAAAATGTTTTATTTATATAACACAAGCCGTGCTGGATTAGAGACTACAGGGACCAAGAGCTGGAATGTACATAGTCTAAATACAAAGCTTTAATGTGTGTTTCTGGTCTCCTGTGCCTGACCTCCATCCGCTACTAGACTCAAAGATTACTACGATGGATCTTACCTTAAATGAGGACTATTTGGGTTGCTGCTAAGTTTTGCTCAAACTTTATTCAACCTTACACCAATTACATCCTAAACCCAGCAATCTATTTAATATTTATTTTTAAAGGGCAAAAGGTACACTGTACAAATAACTTTAGCTTAATTAAGCAGTTTTGGTGTATAGATAATGCCCCAGCAGTCTCACTGCTCAATTATCTGCCATTTAGAAGTTAAATCCTTTTTTTTTTTTTTTTTATAAATTCCTAGTCACACCTCCCTGCATGAGACTTACAAAGTCTTTCTAAACGCTTCCTGTAAAGAGTCATCTAATGTTTACACTTCCTTTATTACAAATTCTGTTTTAATTTAGACTTTATCTGCTGCTCTGTTAGCAGCTTGCTAGACCTTGCAGGAGCCTCCTGTATGTCATTACAATTCAATTTACAGAGCAGGAGATACACTTTTAAAGTAAGATACATCTCATTGAAAATGAAGCCATTTTGTTTTTATGCAGGCTGTGTCGGGGAGGTGTGCATAGGGCTGCATAAATACAAATACAAGTTATTTAACTCCTAAATGGAAGAGAATTGAGCAGTGAAACATCAAAGGCATGGTCTATACAACAAACCTGCTTCATTAGGCTAAAGTTGTTTTGGTGACTATAGTGTCCCTTTAAAGGGACATTGTAGGCACCCAGACCACTTCAGCCCATTGAAGTGGTTTGGGTGCCAACTCCATCACCCTTAACCCTGAGCATGTAATTAATTATTGCAGTTTTTATCAACTGCAATAATTACCTATGATGGTTAAGTCCTCCTCTAGTGGCTGTCTACCAAACAGTCACTAGAGGGACTTACGGGTTCTTAGACGACTTTTGGTCATCTAAACGACGCTGGACGTTCTCGCACCATGCATGAGGATGTCCATCGTCACAGGATTCCCCAAAGGAAAGCACGGAATAATGCTTTCCTATGGGGAAATTCTAATGTGAATGCGGCCATTGGGAGAGGGACTTGACAGAGGGGGTAGCTGCAGGGTCAGGAATATGAGTTTGTTTTCCTGACACTATAGCTTCCCTTTAACAACCTGAATTCTTATATAGTGAGAACAAAAATCAGCACCCAGAACTTCATAGCACCATCATCATTACAATAAGCTGCAGTAGTTATGGTTCTTGTGTCACTTTAACCCCTTAAGGACACATGATATGTGTGCCATGTCATGATTCCCTTTTATTGCAGAAGTTTGGTCCTTAAGGGGTTAAAAAGCACACATGGTCACTATATAGTATGGAATTTCGATTTCCCGTGATGCTTTGCATAGAACGATGACTCTGCAATATTTCAGTATGATCCCCATTAGTAAAATGATGAAATATTTATTTCTTACAATGACATATCGAATTTTACCAGTACGTCATATTTGCACAGGAAGTGTATAAAATATCCAGCGTCCTCAAGACTTAACTCAAAATCACAAATGTTAACGGTGAAGTGAGAAAATTGAGTTCCCGTACCATACAGGCTCTTACTGACTACGTTTACCATTTTATATTCCGTCAGGGTTGCAAACACAACAGCTTTGAAGATGCCAAGGCGTATGGTTTTAAGAACAAGTTGATTATTGTTTCGGCCGAGACAGCTGGGAACGGACTGTATAATTTCATTGTACCTCTCCGAGCATACTACAGATCGCGCAAAGAACTTAACCCTATCGTTCTGCTGTTGGACAATCCGTACGTTTTGTGTGGTGGGGGATTTAGTGGTTTGAAGATAAGATTAATACCCTCATGGGCCAAAATAAAGACCATAACAGAAATGATACTGAATCCTGTAATAAAAATGTATTACTTAATATTATGGTAAATATTTAACAAGTAAGACTTACATTAGTCATTTTTATTAGCAATCTGATTGGCAATTCACATACAGCTCAGCTCTTTCCTAACTCTGTATATCTGGGATACAGCTCTATAGTAACCCTGTATATCTGGGATACAGCTCTATACTAACCCTGTATATGTGGGATATAGATAAGCTCTTTCCTAACTCTGTATATCTGAGCTATAACTAGTTTTTTTTTACCAAACCTGCATATCTGGGATAGCGTTCGGCTATGGACTAGGCCAGTCTATCTGGGGTATAACTCGACTGGTTCATGGATTGCGGGATAAAACTTACCAGGAAAGGTTAAAGGATCTTAACATGTGTTGCTTGAAGCAAATATGAGACAGGGGGGATATGATCGAAACATTTAAATACATAATGGAAATCAACACAGTAAAGGAGGAGACTATAGTGGATGCATGGAATAGCCTTCCAGCTGAAGTGGTAGAGGTTAACACAGTAAAGGAGTTTAAGCATGCGTGAGATAGGCATAAAGCTATCCTAACTATAAGATAAGGCTAGGGACTAATGAAAGTATTTAGAAAATTGGGCAGACTAGATGGGCTGAATGGTTCTTATCTGCCGTCACATTCTATATTTCGATGACTATTTACTAACCCTGTATGCCGGTGATACAGCTATTTACTAAAACTGTATATCTAGGATATAGCTCAGCTATTTACTAACTCTTTATTAATGTCAATATATATGTGATCTAACTCTCAGATTTAAGTTCCATCATTGACCTCCAAACGTATTGAACGTTCTAATAATCGCCTGCCATTTCTCTTTAACAGACCCGATAACCATTTCCTGGAGGCCATCTGCTGTTTTCCAATGGTTTACTTTATGGTCGGGACAATAGACAAGTAAGTTTGTCTTCTAACGCATGACAAATTGTTTATACATTTGTGGATTTCTAACTGAAATGTGTACAAATGAAATAGAGAACATTTTTGAAAAATCTAGGGTTTTTTTCCATTTGCTTACAGAATTTCAGCGAGCGATTTCTGCAGTGATGGTTGATACTTTGCGTTCCAGGGAGAGTGACACATTTTATACCCTGATATCTCTCCTGGCCGGTTCTCCGGATTAGTGAGCAGATGAACGTTGCCTGGCCATGTTTCTCGCAGTCTTTTGGCTGCAGACGATTAATGATTAATCCAATTTCCTTGGATAATACGATTTTGCTATTGCAATTAGAAATTGATCTATACTATTGTGCTAATCAGATCGCTAGCAAACGTACACAGAAATAAATATTTTGTCTAAAATGTAAAAAACTAAATTCTGCTTAGTGGAATGAGCACACACTCCGGCAACTCGGAGCATGCACACACAGTTGATTAATGAAACAATGTGGCTTTCAGTTTCCCATCAGGATAGAGCTGTATTAGTATATTTACAATGTCTATGACTAACTCATACTGCTCCCACGGCTCAAAAAAATCATTCAACCAGCATCAAAGCCAGTGGATACATATCTTGATCATAAAACATTCCTCGCTAATTAAACTGATAACATTGTATCTCCCGTAGCCTGGATAATTTACTGCAATGCGGGATTATTTATGCTGATAATCTGGTGGTGGTGGATAAAGAGAGTACGATGAGTGCGGAGGAAGATTATATGGCAGACGCGAAGACTATTGTTAACGTACAAACCATGTTCAGGTAAGGTGGCATCAAGTCCCCACGGATAACGTACCTTTTTACTGCTCGTAGCAGCAGCTGGTAACCCACACATCTTGCTAATCATGAAAAGGGAACTGAGACCCGATAACCATTTGACAGCCAAGTAAACTTTGCTGCGATTTGCATAATTTTTTTAACCTGTATTATTTTATAACTTTTCTATTTTTACTTTTTTTAAGTTGTATGCCTGGTTGACGACACACAGCCAAGGTATAATATGCAAATTAATTTAACCCCTACGTTGCCAGATGCACATGCACCACTATGGTAGGGGTCCCATGCGCATGTCTATCCACCCAGGAACATTATGGTATTACCATAAGACGGCACCTTTTTATAGAACTGTTTCTATTCATTATTTACAGGCAGTATGGATAATGGGATACTGTTTAGATCGTAACCCTTCTGATGCCTTGTGTGTGTCTGTTGTTGCAGGCTCTTCCCTAGTCTCAGTATTACTACAGAACTCACGCACCCGTCCAATATGAGGTTTATGCAGTTCCGGGCGAAGGACTGTTATTCTCTTGCACTATCCAAATTAGAAAAGGTAAGTAAAACCAATAAGGGTATCATTGGCAGCCTCGAGCCATTCACATCCCAAGCATTCTTCAATTCCTTTTCTGCATTTATCTTATACACTTTTCAGGTAAATAGGCGTTATGGGGTGAAAGTGGAGGGATTCTGTTTATTGATGAAATGTCCTGTTTTTGTCTTTGTAGAAAGAGCGTGAGAATGGATCCAATCTGGCGTTCATGTTTCGCCTGCCTTTTGCCGCCGGCAGAGTATTCAGTATCAGCATGTTGGATACGTTATTATATCAGGTCAGGAAAAGGCATCTTCCTCCCGTGGTACCCTGATGTGCTCGCAATCAGAATCCGTCCCACAATTCTTAGTGGGTAGCCATCACCACAATGGAGGGGCTGACATCTCCCCTCACTCTCATTTACCATCTCTTTTTACATTCATTCAAGCCAAATTAATTCTGGAAGTCCAATCTGCCAAACCATCAATTTCCCCTATTTCATCGTGACTTGTTCCATCTTGTACTTTTCTCGTCTAAACACTGATGGCCAAGTCTGTGTTAATGTGTCTAATGCGGAAATAACATAAATAATAAGTTACTCTATATCGTTTCAGTCTTTTGTGAAGGATTACATGATCACAATAACCAGGCTTCTCCTCGGACTGGACACCACGCCAGGATCTGGTTATCTGTGTGCGGTGAGTACAATATCTTTTGGTTTTCTTTGGATTCTGTTTGAAGGAAGGATTTTGTCACCTGGAAGACACTAAATATATAATTCGGTTTAGAGACAGAGCGGAAATGACTCCATATATGTCTTGCATAAAAAATGACTTCAGAAAAATAGGTAAACCTGTATTCCTGTTTTGGACATTTCCGCCCAATAACTTCAGAGCAGAAACATTGGTTCCTTCTTGTAACAGTTCCGATTGTAAGAAAGAATTACACAGTATCTCACTAAAAAAAAAAAAAAAAAAAAAATCTCATTCGTTGTGCTTTCTTTACTCAAATTTGTAATTTTATTCCTTGTGCAAATCTAAGTATTTAGATATCGTTCCACTGTCCAAATGTAGTAATAGTCCTGGGCTATATCTGCCTGAGAATAATGAGAGCTCTAGTCCAAAAATATCTGTCAGTGCCAATTTGTTTCAAATCGAATAGTGCAAGTTCTGTCACATTTCTTTCCTGTAAAAACTGCTTGCTTATGTTGTCCTACAGATGAAAATCACAGAAGATGACCTGTGGATCCGCACATATGGCCGGCTTTTTCAGAAACTGTGTTCATCAAGTGCCGAAATCCCAATAGGAATCTACCGAACGCAGTCACATATGTTCTCTACATCAGAGGTAAGATGTTTACTCCCGTCATTAATACATCCACATCAGGATTAGGACCGTTCAAGAGATCTGCAGATTTTGAAGGCCGTTTTTTAAATATACCCTAATGAAAACAGCATAATTAAATGTGATTTTTTTCAATGGTGGTATATCTATAAAATAGTGATTTTTTTTATTTAGTTACTTTAATTTGGGCAGTGGCATGTCCCCTTCTTTACTCAAAAATAGCCAAACTGAAAAATTTTACAACTCCCCTTATCCACAATTACTATTTTTGGCTACATTTTGCAGACTCCGACACAGCTCCCCACAGTTCCACTTCTAATGGATAACTACCAGGCAATGTATCTTGCCAAAGTCCCATCAAAGTTGTGTCATCTCTAATCTAAAACCGATTTTATTTTGTTCCAATTTGTAGCCTAATAAACTAGGGTATATTTACTAGACTGAATTACAGACTGAAATATGGAAAAATCTCCATTTGATTTATAGCGACACCTTCGCTATTTTAGTCTAAAATTTCCCAATCAGGTTTCAATTCACGATAGTTTGATGTCTGTTTAATAAACACACTATACTTGGTATTTTTAATATGTGTTTTATGAATAGTTAGTCTATCTCATTGCAATGTATATTAATTGAATCCTTTTTTTTCATTTCAACGCAGCCGCATGACATCCGAACACAGGTAAGTGTTTTCAAACCTCACACTGTACATTATATAGATTTAATATAATTTATATTAAATTCATTCTATTACGACAATACTCAAATTTATATTATCCTTAGATGATAAGTTCACAGACTATCTAAGAGTTTCAAAAGCCAGATCTCAGCTCACCTCTTTACCTTTTATATTGGCCTGTGTATATTGTACGTTCTCCCCTAATTGTACAGCGCTTTGGAATATATTGGCAATTTATAAATGCCACGAATAAATAAATATCAGCAAAATGAATATAGAAAAGTAATTTAAGATAGTACACTTAGCAATGTAATTCTAATGCATGTCCTTCCTGAAAAAAACGTCGAAAAATATTTTATTTCTAATTGTATTAGTCTCAGATCTCAATCAACGTAGAGGATTGTGAAGACACAAAGGATGTCAAGGAGCCTTGGGCCGGGAAACCTAGTCATAGAAACTCCACGTCCAGCGACCAGTCAGAACACCCACTGCTTCGAAGGAAAAGCATGCAATGGGCCCGTCGGCTCAGCAGGAAAGGGAACAAGCAAGCGAGCAAGACTGCGGAATGGATAAGCCAACAAAGATTAAATCTATACCGGAGGTCCGAGCGCCAAGAACTATCCGAGCTGGTAAAAAACAGGATGAAACACCTAGGCTTACCGACGACTGGCTACGGTACGTAATCTTGGGTACCGGATGAGATCTGCATGGCTAAAACCATCCCTCATGCCCCTTACTGAACCACCCATTAACAGTCAGACTTTTTTTTGTACTAATTCTAGAAGCTTGGGTGACTCGTTGCGTAATTGTAATATTGGTTCATTTTACTCAATGTGAAAACCAATCACAGAGGGAGAGATCTGCAGAGATGCAGGGGGAGGATATTTACTAAGTGCCAGTAATGTTCAAATACTATAATTCAGATTACAACTCAAAAACTTTTGATGGCAGGTAGTTTGTCATTAAATGAACAAGGCAATGTTACAAAACAAAAGTCATATCTTACAGTAGATGCAACAAATATCTGACCATCGTTCAGATGATCAGAGATATTCTTCAGTGACTTTATCTCTTGTTTAAGATGTACACAGTTTTAATCTGTTTAGTGCAGTCAGATTAGCGCAATCTCATTTAACGTCACGTTAGATATGTGGGAAATCTGCAGTGAGCAATTCAACACAGAATGCACGCGAATTGCAGTTGGGTGAGAATTTGCCATAGGTTTAAAATTGCTTTTTAATTGGTCTAGGAAATTCTACAAATAAGAAATTTCTCTAATAAACGAACTATAAGTAAATTGATCATTTAGATTAAAAGGTCACTCATTGTTTTTTTTTAAATAGGACGTATGCAGGAGGGGGTAGGGGGGTCATTAAATCAGTAATTGTATAAATATTAAAATAAATTTGCAAATTTTTATCCAAAAGAGCCCAGCTTTAAAAATGGTTGAAATGACTGACAGATAATTAACCCAGTTTAGTTATTTTGGCACAAAATTTTACAGTTCACTTTAATTATCCTGAATTCTCAGGTTCATGATAAACCCACATTTTAGTAGTGGAGAGTATAAAAAAAAAAAAAGGAGGCGAATTGTCACTTCTCTGGAACACAAGAATTGAAAACCACAAATAAAAATTCTTCTAACTTGTTAATTTAAAAAAAAAAAAAATTTTTTATGAATTCCTCCATTTTCTTTTAAAGGACATAACAATCCAGTTTAATCCTGGCACAGCCAGGGCACAAACTGCATTGGAGGAGGATAAACGGAAACATTGTGTCATTTCTCCTTCTCTCTATATGCTCTCTCTATGCTGGCCGCCTGGTGCCAAGATGGAGGAGCCCAGCTGCAGAATAAAGAGGTGTGGATTACTACATTTAATTTTTTTTCCACACCTCACGAATAGATATTTTATTAAATATAGGATATAACTCCTAAAAGAAATTCATGCTCAGTCCAAATATTCAGTAATATATGTATAGCGTAAAACAATAGCACCATTGTCCGACATCTTGTTCCCTGGCGGCCATGTCTAATAAGCCTCTCTCTGCGCAATGTCAGCTTAAGCAAATTTGTGTCAGTCATAAACTTCTTATTTTTCCATTTATCCTGCTCAAAATTTTTACTTATGACATAGAAATTCAGTCAGCAACTCTAAACCATCATTTGATTTGGGTTTTAAAGGGATATAGTGAATCCGGAAATCAGAAGAGCAGAAAATGTCTCAATGTGTTCCAAATGTTTGTCACGTGCTTTTAATCATTCGCGTTAAATATGAATATATTTTTAAAGTGACACTAACTTTTACTTTTGCTTATTATTACTAATTTTTCATTAATATTATCATCACTGATGATATCGATAATTCCAGCCACACTGGTTTAAAAAAAAAAAAGAGACTACAATGCATCATTGAATGTTCTTGCCGAATTCCACCAAGAACCACAGTTAACCAATCAGTCAGTGGGTGGGTCATTTTTTTGTTCAATTTTGTTTATTGTTTTTACTCTGTATTTTGCTTTTTTATTTAAATATTTATATATATATATATTATTTGTGTGCACTGCAAAGTCAGAGGATAGAATATGAACAAGGCTTGCTTGCAATCAGTACCACACAGGGTGCTTTGATTAAGACCCTTGTCTTTAAATGTATTTGGTTCAGAACATCATTATTATCATCATTATTTTTATTTTAAAATGGTCAAATCAAGTATTAAGGCCTTGATTTAATAACGTTGGATAAGCTTTTCAAATGATTGAATATGTTTGGATAAAACATTTTTTTAAAGAGTCGACATAATAAAATATCAAAAATATATCCTGTATTTAAAAAAAAATCAATATATAAAATATAAGAAACATTTTAACAAATTCATACTATTAAATCATTTTAAAAGTGTATCCAAAAATAATAAATCATTTGGAAAACGTATCCAACAATATTAAATCATTTGGAAAACGTAGTATTAAATCGAGACCTAAGTAAGAGCCTACATGGTGCATCACTGTATTACTCATGAGATTCTGAAACCATTTTACTTATTTACCTGTATTTTAAAAAAGGAATTATTTGTTTTTTTTCTTTCCCAGGGATAGAACAATCTTGCCATCCTATTTATTTTTACCCTCAGTTTGGCAATGTATTAGGGTTGGCAAATGATAACAAACGGGGCATTTTTACTAACCCTCAAAGTGTAGTGAATTAAGAACTGAATTGCAACATATTCTAGCATGGGGAGATTCTCTAACTCCGTCACATGGACAGCTTGGCTCTTGTACCCTTGCAATTCAGTTTTAAGTTACACCAATTCAGTATTGAGTTAATAAAACCCAATAGCTATTAGGGATAGCCAATAAATAATGCAATTTATATATATTTTCTGCTTTGCTGGGCTTTTACGATTAATGGCCCAAAACTCCATGGGCTGCTCTCGCTATAAATATAGGAATAGCCGACAAGCTGCTCTCCTTCTATTGAGTAACTGCATCTCCCATGATGCTTTGTTAATCTATAGGCCAGTGAAGACCTAATGGCTAGCAATGTATTGCTTTGCAGGTCCTTGTGCATTATCTGTATTAGCACAGACATTTCACAATCTCTGCATGAGTTCGAAACTTTCATGTTTTACATGTATTTACATTTTCTTTAACACATTTGCTGCATGGCTAATCTGTTTTCTACAGCCTGTCGTACCTGTTAACTGTTCTAGAGCAAAAAGACCAGGGTCGTTCTATGTGTTACACGCTACTAGTGGGATAAGACTACTAACCAAGTTACTTTAGTGACAGACTGAGCCAGAGAGATCTAGAATCTGGGGAGTATTAACAGCCAATGCTAAACCCGGACCCTCATTTCTAGAACAATGTTGGTTGCGGGATTGTTTTATTTAGGCTTCTTTTTTTTAATTCAAATAAGTCAAAGAATAATTAAGTCCAGCTTAAAGGATAATGTAACCATAGTGATACGCGTCAGGATTTAGGGTTCTACAACTGTAGATTCTCGATAGCCATTCAATGTGACCTCTTGCGGTTTCACCAATGTGCCATGAGGACAAACAGGTTAAAGTTGCCGGGTTTTAAATTCGACATCTCTGCAGGTGTGAACTTGGAAGTAAATGCAAGTAGGAGAGTTTATGTGCAAAATATATATTCTTGTGTAGATATCTGGATATTTACCATGTAAATTTTTTTTTTCCCATTAAACTCCCACATAAATTATCCACTAGACATATTTTGTTTTTCACATTTTATTACCTCTGTGTTTTGTTTTATGAATTTAATTGGGTTTGACCGTTTTAGTGCCAGAGGGATGAGACTTGATTGACTTTTACATTTGAAATGGAATTGGTTAAAAAGCAAAAGTACTTGCGCCCATGTTCTGGCAAATTGTATATTTAATATATATTTTGGGATATTGGGCAGAGAGGAGATCAAAGGAAAATAGAGATCGAAAAGTGGAATTCTCATTTGTAACATTAAAATTTGTAATATATTGTCAGTGATAGATGATGATCACTCTCAGCCAATGAGCTATCAAGGCTTAACTTAGATGGTTTAAATAATTTACAATGGGGGAGGGGTTTGACAGGGCGCTCCTGGCTTGGATTGTTCATTTAACCTCAGGTTTCCAAAAGGCACTTTTTTTTTTTAAATGTAACTTAATATTCATGTTTGTATGGCCAACCATTAGGTGAAAAAATTTTGTAAATCACTTTTCCATGACGGCACAGTTAGATAGTCAAGGGTTTAGTAATCGGACATGTTCTCTGATGGCACAGTTAGATCAGCGAAAGATTTGTAATCGGACATGTTCCATGACTAAATGACCGAAGGGCTAGTAACTGGATATATTCTATGATGGCACCGCTAGATCCCCTAAGGGCTAGTAACTTGATATATTCGGTGATGGCACAGCTAGATCCCTGAGGGGCTAGTAACTGGATAAATTCTGTGATGGCCCAGTTAGATAACCAGGGGCTAGTAACTTGATATATTCTGTGATGGCACAGCTAGATCCCTGAGAAGCTAGTAACTGGATACATTTTGTGATGGCACAGTTAGGGGGTTACAGTGTACAGGTATGACCCAATTTGCACATTGATGCAGAATCTTCCATGCCTGCTGACCTGCTTCCTGATTTTCTCTCTCTCTCTTTCTCTATGTGTGTACTTCTCTTTTTCTGTATGTTCTATAGAGGATGTAGCAAATTTAACTGCCAGTGATGTGATGAATCGGGTAAACCTTGGATATTTGCAAGGTAATTCTTCTCCTTGGGAGTCGATCTTGACTCAGCACACAATGGGCTTTCTGGATATGCCAACTAGTACGATGTTGATACGTTAATCAGTGAGAGGGATCTTTAGGGTCATAGACAATGCACCCCTGCATGAACGAACACGAACACACCCCCAAATCCCACAAAATATCCCTTAAATATAGCCCCAGGTAATATAAAGTATGTTTTACTGTACTGTTCGGTTCTTCCGATGTCTACATTTTTTACATGCATTCCCCCCACTAAAGAATGTACTGAATTAATAAGGGAATGACCCAATGGTTGGGTCAAAATGACGACACTAAAAATAAATCCCCAAACTCTGCTGTAATGCAGTTTGATTGTTTAATTAAACTCTCTCAACATTTGTGTTTTCTTGCCGTTAGATGCTCACTAATATCCATCCCCTAAACTCGCAGTGGGAATGTAGGACAATTTACACCCACACTTCACATATATACATATTACGTTATATATATACACCCATACTTCACATATATACATATTACGTTATATATATACACCCATACTTCACATATATACATATTACTGAGACAGGGAACAAGGAAAGAAGATAAGTGGTTTATAGAAGCCACGTGACCCCTGGAGCTTTAATCACAGTTAGTTACTAAAGTGAGAATTTAAAGTGGATTTCAAATTTATTTTATATTTAAAAGTATAGCTGGATTAGAGAATTTTTCCAGCTCATCTATTTGATCTTAAATTTGAAATACAATTTGAATTCTTATGTTGGTGAAAACCCTGCATGGTTTAAATACCGCTGCAAGTTAGAAGAATGTAAGCCCTTTGCTACGTGCCAATGTCAGCATTGGATTAGTTTGTTCGCATGTATTGAGACCATTAAGTCACATGCAAGATTCTATTTTCTAAAAAAAATCATTATCTTCTCGACCAATAAATAGATTTTCCATGTAAATAGTTAACATCTGACATTTAAGATTTATTAATATATTTTATTCAACATTAGAGCTACTCGCCAAACCCAAAAATAGTCTGCAGTAGTTTTGATGGGTGGAACTGAGTAGATACTGCCTATATTATAGGATGCATCAAGGCTCTACGGGGCAGTATCTCAACCCGCGTTTGTTTGGTTCGTTTTCTGCCGATTTCACACCAGTATTACCAACACCACCTTAGTAAATTCCTACCAGCCAACCCTGGCTATAATTTGTTTTTAGTTAACATAACCATTCATTTGGTAACAGACTTAACCACACATTACCCTTGGTTCCCTTGTAATAACCTGATCCCTTCTGATCACAGTGAAGAATAGGACACACTGCATGACATAAGAAATTATAGAATAGAGGAAATACACCAAAACCGACAGGTATCTGGATTGAATTTCCCCATTAATAGAACACTGAACAGATCTGCAGGGGGTGATAGTCGGGGTAGGTTTAAAATGTGGATGGAAAGTTGGCATTTCCCCCATTGTTGTGCTCACCTATCCAAAAACTTGTCCCGACCACAGTTTCATGGAAATCCCCACGATAACATTGTATATTGCCAGTTTTAAATCTTATCTTTCAAACCAATGGAATTAAGAAATGCACGTTTAAAGGGTCAATAGGGTGTTAATATAAATGTTTCCATGTGCAATTTCATAGAAGATCCAAATTGTGTATGTAAAAAAATTCTGGTATATATTAAATAATGCCTTTTACTGCTGAAGAAGATCTGCATTTTAGGAAGAAAAAAAAATGTATTGCTAATGACAGGAAACTGGTGAAGAATGGAATCAAAACTGTGTTCCGACTGGATACTTTGACTTTTATCCAATCAGAATACAGCTAGATTTCAGATGGTTGTCTTTGACCAGACATGGCAGCCACCTGCCTACGGTAAAATGCATACTTGTTAATGCAATAAAAATAAAAAATAGATGAGTTTCATATCTTTTACATACACATATGGACTTCTGGAAAGTGCCTTTGATATGAGTGGATTTAAAAGTGAAGCTTTATGGTCTGTTTAAATTTCTGTTTGGGGAAAATGCAGAGGCAATGGCAGCTTTAATTAAATTCTTCACTGCCTTATTCTGCTGTTTACCTGCTGCGGTAGGCGGTATTAATGGCAATATACTTGGTGGGTTTGAAATGGCTTTGATTCACTGCATGAAATTAACATAAAAGCTTTCCCACGGAGCAGGACTGGCTGCAATGCCCAATGGTCCTTAACCCGAATGTTTGCAGATCATACCATACTAACAGCCATACATTTTGTGATGGTAATTAATCACTATTGATCAGAGCCCTTATTGCAAGATATAGCTCTTGTCTGTTGAAATAGCCTCACTCAAGAGGTTTGAAAACTTGCAGTAATTGGCCTGAAGCTTCTAACCGCACTTTTCATCTTAACCAAAACTCACAATCATTCTTCATCACCCTTTTCTGTCTGCAATAACTAAAGCTGCTCAGGAACCGAGACACAGAAATGCACAAGGATGAATCTCTTTGAGAGTCTAACCAGTTCCTTCCCTCTAATTGAGATAACTGCCATACAAGGAGTATGTCCAATTTATTGATCTGTTTTAAACGGGCTGCTTCCCAAGACCTCACATTTGAGTCTAAGCTAAGAAGTTACAATATTGGGCATCTCTTCTTGGACTGATGAGAACTTTTCTAATAGCAGGAACTTGTTACTAAGTTAAATTAACTCTGTCGACAGATCAGTAGCTTCACATATTTATAAGATGCAGCAGAACTCCTCAGCAAACCATAGATATAGATTTAACAAATGCTACTCCCATGGTTTGACTATCCTAACACTGCACACCACCTGAAGGTTGGACAAAGATCTTCCCCTTTAAATCACAACTGTCGCCAAATTATCTTTTAATAAAACAACTCTTTCATCAATCTTTGAAAACAAATAATTTTAATTTAAATTATGTATGTATATGTAAAAAAAAAAACGAGAAACTCCTCTCTACCTTTAGTATAGGACAGGATCCTTCAGCCATATACATACACCTCGGGTCAGACTGTGCTTGTAAACCAAAAGTTAGTCTCTATGGTCTTTCTTGCTTCTGTGCAGGGAGTGAAGCAGGGAAGACCATAGAGACTAACTCAGTTTTCAAACACTGTCTGACCCGAGGTGTATGTATATGGCTGAAGGATCCTATACAGCTGTAGAAGTTGCAGTAAGTCAGTAAGCCTCTTCTTGTAATTGTAATTTTGATCTTGGCCTCTCAATCCCTGACGTTCGTGCTTACCAGGAGGAAAATGTGATGATCTGTGGATTGGCATTGATTCACAGACCACTACTTCAAATAGTAGACCACTTTGGTAGTGCTTAAGTCTGCCACTTTGAAGCAGTTGCCCTGTTTTGTGACACAAGACTCTTTGGGTTGTGCTGCCTCAGAAGTGTGCCTCTACTCTTGGCCACAGCCAAAAATGTGTGATAAATCTATTAATGAGAGCACCAGCCTGGCTTATCCCCTTTAGGATCAATGGCATTGCCTTCCATCATTTTAGCCTGGTCATTAAAGAGTACACAATGAATTTCAGCACACCTTACTTATTTACTGGGACAGTTCAAACTACAGATGACCAGGTCTTCATTTTACAAATGTTTGTAAAAAACAAATGTAAAATAATTATAAGTAGAAAAGGATAATCAGAATGGAAGCCTCTGAAGCTATCTCTCTGAGCGTGTGCTTGTATGTTGTGCGTGTACAATCACAGCATTCTGAGGTCTGAGAAGGAGGTATGCAGGCGTCCTCTGGTAGGTACGCACGCCATTTCCGTGAGCTCAGGGGAGCTAACAGAAGCAGAAAGCAAATCTCCTGGCTGTCTGATGATTTAATTAATGGGTTTGAGATAGTCTTTTAACAATAGAAAATGTACCAGACATGGCTACCTATTGGCTAACCTGCACATTGCACTGAATATACGGTGGTGTCTGCAATGTCTTTTCGACAACGGTTCCACAGAGTGTCCGTAACACTAGATTGAGATTCAAAATGCAAAAATGACGACATAGCTGCTACATCTATCAAATACATTTTATTTTTACATATGTTTATTTACATTTTAGAAATCATCTTTTATGAAAAGATAAAATGAAAAAAATACAAAAAAGTTTCCTCCCAGAATCCTAAATTCGGCATCCCACCATTGCAATGTACGTACCCAGTCTGAGAAGCTGTGCTGGTTATTGTGTTTGGAATGCGTTTTGTATTATCAGACACAAAGCTGTGTGGTTCACAGCATAATGTCGACATCAATGGAGAAACTGAACGGAACGCACAACAGGTCACTCTTCAAGTGCAATTTTCTGAATGTCTCATTTGACAATCGACTGATTTTTAATCATTTTATAAGATTAGTTTTTTATCTTTTTCAGACTCCCCAAGTCACACAATTATTCTTTCCATGTGACACATGAGTTGGAGATAATCCTTTCAATCACCCAACAGAACTAACACATCACTAGCAACACAACTTAAAAATACACTATAGTCACCAGAACAACTACAGCTTATTGTATTTGTTCTGGTGAGTAGAATCATTACCTTCAGGCTTTTTGCTGTAAACACTATCTTTTCAAATAAAATGCAGTGTTTACATTACAGCCTAGTGATAACTTCACTGGCCACTCCTCAGATGGCTGTTAGAGATCCTTCCTGGGTCATGGCTGCCTAAAATGCATCCAAACATTCAGTGTCTCCTCCCTCTGCATGCAAACACTGAACTTTCCTCATAGAGATTCATTGATTCAATTCATCTCTATGAGGAGATGCTGATTGGCCAGGGCTGTGTTTGACTTGTGATGGCCCTGCCCCTGATCTGCCTAATTGACAAGCTCAGCCAATCCAATGCTTAATATGAGAAAGCATTGTAATTGGCTCAGATCAACACTATTGATGATGTCAGTCAAGCAGGCAGATCAGGGGCAGAGCCAGCAGCAGCAGACTGCAATAAAGGTAAGATTTAACTATATTTAAGGGGGCAAGAATTTTAAATTAACTCCATTAAATTAGATTTTATATTTTTCTTTACTATTCAACATTGCTACCTTCAATGCCAGCTCTGATTATTATGAGATATTAATGTGGTTTTTATGATCACGTCTTACTCAGATAAATCTGGTTGCTATTTTGGAATCATGAAGGATCCATTCCCCACATTTTGTCATACAACTCAAATTCACTTCAGATGGGGTTTCACCATCTTTTCCATCAACAACCAACACAGAGACACGTAAAAGGATGAACTTGAATGTTTTTTGTTGCTTTTTTTTTTGTCTATTATTATGTGACTATGTAAAAAAAAACAAAAAAAAACCTCTTCTTTCACACTTTCTTGGGCTCCAGTGTGTCTGATCTGAATGACCGATATTATCTGCACTAATCATCACTGTCACTTGACTGCAGATATATCTTTTGGATCGTAAGCTCTTTTGAGCAGGGTTATTGTCATATCTTGTTTGTATGTTACTTGTTTTGTCACCTTTACATCCATTCACCATTTCCCAGTTATAAAGCACTGCAGAATGCGTTGGCACTATATCAACTAAAATCTAATATAAAGCAACATGTTTATTGTCTGTCACTCGCTCTAACCTACAGATGAAATGAATGACCATCAAAACACCCTGTCGTACGTCCTTATTAACCCACCACCAGACACACGCTTGGAGCTGAACGATATTGTGTGAGTATTCCGAGAGAAATGGACAAAACCGTATTATCTAGAAAAGTAGGAAAAATTTCTTCGATTTATTGATTAACTAAAACCCTTCGTTAAAAACTGAGGCACATCAACCACTCAAACTCCCTTATCTTCTTTGAGATAATTGAATAATTGAATGATTTAGGGTTGTTTGAAAAAGATGAATAATGAATCCCTGTGTTTTCTTTTTCTTCATTTATTACTTTGAAAGTCAATGGTTTGTAAACAAATTTATAAAAGTACTATACAATGGGCAGAGACAATATAGCAGCAAATTAATGAGGAGATGGCTTTTTGTGTAGAGCAACAAAAGGTTACTGGAGGCCTGAACAAAGGGCCTACAATCTGTAGTAGAGAGGGCTGTAGATAATCACTCCCATGATGCTTCACCTGCATTTCTGTTGTTCAGCCTGATCTTAAGGAAGTGTAGGCATAATTACCCAGGAGGTGAATGTGAAATTGGTTGCAGTGGTCCAGTGACATTTGCTTGTCCAGATGGAAGATAGAATGTCATCAAAACCCTACAACAGAGACACTATCGATATATCTTATCTTATATATTAGACATGTGCAATTCGTTTTGTTCCGAATGTATATTCGGATGAATTTCGTGCAATTCGGATGCTTACAAATGTCCGAAGTTCCGAACCGAATGACATTGGTACGAATTGCAGAAGTGCTCCGGATTTCTGAAAAATGGCAAAACAAGAGAGAGGGAGGGAAAATTATGTGAATGATGACCGGAATCTTGACCAATATGCTAATTTCTGGCACTGGGTGGGATACCTACAGATGTGTAAGTGGTTGTGGTAGCAGTCCTGGCACTGGGAGCCCTATAGATGTGTAAGTGGTTGTGGTAGCAGTCCTGGCACTGGGAGCCCTACAGATGTGTAAGTGGTTGTGGTGGCAGTCCAGGCATTGGAAGCCCCCTGCCGGGTCCAAGTGCCAGGACTGCCACCACAACCACTTACACATCTATATGGCTCCCAGTGCCCGGATTGCCACCACAACCACTTGCACATTTATAGGGCTCCCAGTGCTCAGACTGCCACCACAACCACTTACACATCTATATGGCTCCCAGTGCCCGGACTGCCACCACAACCACTTGCACATCTATAGGGCTCCCAGTGCTCAGACTGCCACCACAACCACTTACACATTTGTAGGGCTCCCAGTGCCCAGACTGCCACCACAACTACTTGCTAGGCAATTTTTCATGCAATTCAGACATTCAGATGCTTATGAAGTTCCGAATTGCCAAAGCAGACAATTTTTTTTACTTACCCGAATTTCCTAACCAAATTTTTTTGCCCATGCACATCCCTAATAGACATTATTATTATTATTATTCTGTAGATTGCATCCTTTATTTTAGCACAGTTGGAATGACAAAGGTGTAGCTATATCTGTTACAATCTAACTGATTTGTTTAAATGTATCCTTTCCAGTTATTTGATCAGATCTGACCCACTAGCCCATGTTGCCAACGACTCAAACAGCCAAAAAAGCAGCAACAGCTACAAAACCGAACAGGTGGGAAATCCTGAAACACGGGATGAGACACAACTATGAGACGGAGCCCTACTAGCGGAAACTGTGCCTATTCGCACCGCGTGCTGAAAACCGTCAGAGCTCTAGATTTTATTGGAAGCCCTGGAGAAATCAACCACTAGCAATCATGATGCTCATTTTCCAAGATGCTACTGAAGAACAATGCTCGCTAGCGAAAAAACGGACGTAGACTGTCCTTCCATTTCTCCGAAACGCTTCACTGCCGTTAGTGAATACAGGGCAACTTCCTGGACTTAGAGATGACATTTCCGCTGCTGGCCATTATAGGGCAATGCTGTATTGTATAATACGCAATTTTTTTTATATATCCCTTCAAAGTCAGCCTGGCCATTGCACAAATCCAAGTTTTTGACTGCCCAGGTGTTAAGTGTATTAAGACTGCAAACATGTCCACAAACCAGGTTTTAAAAACAAAAGACTTTTTAAATCTACAGGTTTTCAACAGAATGTGCATAAACCTTACGGGCACATATCCAGTAGTTCATTATAGAACATATCGATTAACAATGCAAGTGCATTAAAACCCCCTGCATGAAAGCGGCCTGCACATCGCCCCATTCCTACTTAAATGCCACATCTAACTGTTTGCGTGCCATAGTTCAAAGCCACGTTTTGGCTACATGCGGAATCATTACCCAGGAGGTCGATAATGGAAGCCTTTCTAAGGCATTACAAGCACCCCTGGCAGCTAAATGGTTAATAACAGACGTATTGCCTTAACCCCCTATAACACAGTCCTTATGCCATGATTCATTCTGTCCTATCTCAAGGTCACAGGAATTCTACAACCATATCAATGCAATAGACCATACTACATGCATGGTCTCGTAAAGGTTTTTGTCTTTAATATTAAAGTTTTGTACACTTGTGTATGTATAACTTGTGCTCAATGGCAATGAACATTTTTATTTTATTTTTTCAATAGGTTATTTTCTCCTTTTTTTATTTTTTTTTTGGAAGATATTTCACCTTTTGGTTGAATGTTGTCACTCGTATGAAGGTTGTATAGAATTCAATATCTAGAACCAGTTCACTGGGACTTAGGAAAGGGGCCATTTGTAAACTCACAGCAGCATATCAAGATATAAAAAGTGTTCCAGGGTTACACGACAATATCAGTCTTCAAACATTTTTACTGCATTTTTAAAATCACACTTTTAAAAAGTAATAATTAAATAAACAAAGTTACATTAATAACCCACATGTTATACCTTTGTAGTACTAGGAGCAGTAGGATACAAGTGGCTGTGATTGAGTTTCACCCATTTCTGCTATTTGGCTCATTAGACCTGCCCACGTCATGTTTAATCTCTTTATTACCAATCCCGTTTATACATACTTTCTACTTTAATTTGCCTTGAAAAATGAAATGTAATCCCTAAAGCTTCACATTCATTTATACTCCAAGAATGATTACCGGCTTGTAGGAGAACTTATTTCTTCCAGGAGCTCATCCACCAATTTAAAGTCTGCAAATGTCCTGAAAATGATAGTCCCCGTCCCTTTACAAAGATCATATCATGCCTTCAGTCCGGGGACGGGGAGGAGTGAATAGTATATCTTACATGCGTTTTATGCTGCTTAGAATTGCAGGGGATGCTATAAAACCTTTTAAAATACCTTTTATTTTAGAAATATATGATCTAACTTTTTAGAACCTTTACGAAATACCTATAAGCAGGCTATTTCACTATTTGTATGTGTCTGTTTTTGTCACACCGACTGTATGTGAGAATTTGTAAATTTGCATAAATTTAATTTTGAAGTTTGTAAACAGCAATCTATCTACAAATCTGCTGTTTTATAGTATGTTTATATGCCAGCTATGCATCCCTATGGTTCAAATAAACGTTATGCTAATTTAAAAAAAAAAAAAAACTAATTGCTTGGTAATGAAAGGGTTAATATTACAATAATTTGAGTGAGTTTACAAAAAAAAAATTCAGCATTTTCCAGAACACGAGGATTGTCACCTATTTGCTGCTCACATCAGTGTTAAGTTACAGAATGCCAGAGGGTAAAGCAAGGAGTCATTTTACTCAGCCCCCCCCCTTTTTTTTTTTAACTTTCCTCCCCCATACTCCACCCCTAAACGTGGCCCTCCAATTGTTGTTGAACAATCTTCTCTATGGTCATTTCGCAGACTGCTAACCGTGGGCAGAGAATTTTGGGAAATTTAGTTCAAGCCTGGGCCACGGACACACATACTATCTTAAAAATCCTGTAATTCTCCAAGTGGACCTTTACCCCACTCTAATTATTCATCAGACGCGGTGAAGCGCCTTCGTCATGGCAGACGTGCCTTTTCTCAATCAATTCATCTCTTCTTCCCGTCTCTCATTCTGGTTTTTGGCCCTAATTTCACGTGGCTCGTAAGCGTGCATGTGCGAGATCCGAATTGCCGCAAATCAATTGACAAATCAATATTTCCTTAATAATAACAATATTGTATAGCGGTTAGAAAAAAAGAAAGAGAGTACTACAAGACATAGTCCATACTTAACTGTATATTTAGTGACAACATTTTTTTGACCAAAGCTGGAGGGGGGTGCAATTCAAAACATCACATATCTTTAATGTGAATAAGCATTTAATAGAAATAACATACTGATTTTGGTTTACATATTGTTAACTGTAATGTATCTTCTGATTATTTTTTACTGCTTACTATTTGCACAAAAATAACCCTTTAAAGAACGTATTATAGTAGCGTACCCCACAGCACGCACATTTAATATGCAGAAAATCGTGCTGTGAATTATTTTCAGAATGGATATTTTCTTACTTTTTTTCGTTACATTTCATGCAATAATTGACCCTCGGTGCTGCTTATGCTACCTCTATATATATATATATATATATATATCATCTCCATTCCAGTGTTTTATCATTGCATGCCTTAATTTAACATGCTTTACTGATCTGATCAGACAAACTGGAAAACTATCACTTGTGTAACGAAAACTAGGCTATTATCAGGAGCCACTTTTAGCCTGTGTTAAGGAGCCTTGGATGATTATGCACATAAAGATATGGGTTACTCACTAAACTCTGCTGGTTTTTGCCTCTGTTTTACAATTCAGTCTGTGACTGAAGTGAAGTTAGATGAGCATGCTTAGGGGGAACCGTTTGCTTGTTGAAGAATTGAAGTTTTTTTGGGCAAATTAACAACAACCATATAGATGGCTAAACTACATTTATTTTTAAAAAGTTATAACCGTTCTAAAAAAAAACTTAAAAAAAACTTATGTACTATTAAGATTATTATTATTTATAAAGTGCCAACAAGTTCCGTAGCGCTGTACAATGGGTGGACTAACAGACAAGTATTTGTAACCAGACTAGTTGGACGCACAGGAACAGAGAGTTTGAGGGCCCTGCTCAATGAGCTTACATGCTATAGGGAGTGGGGTATAGTGACACAGTAACAGAGGGATTGAGGCCCTGCTCAGTGAGTTTACATGTTAGAGGGAGTGGGGTATAGTGACACAGTAACAGAGGGATTGAGGGCCTGCTCAGTGAGTTTACATGTTAGAGGGAGTGGGGTATAGTGACACAGTAACAGAGGGATTGAGGGCCTGCTCAGTGAGTTTACATGTTAGAGGGAGTGGGGTATAGTGACACAGTAACAGAGGGATTGAGGGCCCTGCTCAGTGAGTTTACATGTTAGAGGGAGTGGGGTATAGTGACACAGTAACAGAGGGATTGAGGGCCTGCTCAGTGAGTTTACATGTTAGAGGGAGTGGGGTATAGTGACACAGTAACAGAGGGATTGAGGGCCCTGCTCAGTGAGTTTACATGTTAGAGGGAGTGGGGTATAGTGACACAGTAACAGAGGGATTGAGGGCCTGCTCAGTGAGTTTACATGTTAGAGGGAGTGGGGTATAGTGACACAGTAACAGAGGGATTGAGGGCCTGCTCAGTGAGTTTACATGTTAGAGGGAGTGGGGTATAGTGACACAGTAACAGAGGGATTGAGGGCCTGCTCAGTGAGTTTACATGTTAGAGGGAGTGGGGTATAGTGACACAGTAACAGAGGGATTGAGGGCCTGCTCAGTGAGTTTACATGTTAGAGGGAGTGGGGTATAGTGACACAGTAACAGAGGGATTGAGGGCCCTGCTCAGTGAGTTTACATGTTAGAGGGAGTGGGGTATAGTGACACAGTAACAGAGGGATTGAGGGCCTGCTCAGTGAGTTTACATGTTAGAGGGAGTGGGGTATAGTGACACAGTAACAGAGGGATTGACAGTAGTTTACTCCCTGCTCAGTGAGTTTACATGTTAGAGGGAGTGGGGTATAGTGACACAGTAACAGAGGGATTGAGGGCCCTGCTCAGTGAGTTTACATGTTAGAGGGAGTGGGGTATAGTGACACAGTAACAGAGGGATTGAGGGCCTGCTCAGTGAGTTTACATGTTAGAGGGAGTGGGGTATAGTGACACATAACAGAGGATTGAGGGCCCTGCTCAGTAGAGTTTACTAGTGACACAGTAACAGAGGGATTGAGCTCAGTTTACATGTTAGAGGGATGGGGTATAGTACAGTAACAGAGGGATTGAAGTGAGTTTACCATAGTGGAGGGACAGGGCGCAGTTTACCCTAGAGACTGAGCTCAGTGAGTTTACTAAGTACATACACAGTAGAGAAGTATCCATAGATCTGATATCCAATATTATGTCCAGCATGGTAAATTGAATATAGGTTATGATTTAACTCTGCATCATGTTTGTAATCTGAATGCCAAATGTTAGCTATCTTTTGTACCATGTATAGCTGTATTAATACAATATTCAGAAAATATCTATATATTTGTAACCTTGTATAATGCACACTGATCGTTCCATTAATAACGAATAAGCACAGATTTGAGTACTTTGATGTCTAACTAAACTGTTTGCAGGATACATTTACATAAAATTGCAAATCATATTGTTTTTATGTGTGGGTGTGTATATATGCACTTGTATATTAAGTAGATAAATATAGAAAATGCAATGAGAAAATGTTGAAAGGCTTTGTACAATAGCAAACGCATCTTATGAGAGAGTTAAAAAGCTTCTAAAATGAAGAAGTATATCTTTAGAGCAATTGTTTAAAAAACATAATTGTCTTCAGATTACACTAAACGATAAAATACAACCATTAGAAAAGTAATCACATTTTCACAAAAAAAAAATATACAATTTTATTTATTTTTCATCAAAAATTAAGGGGAAATTAAAAAACAAAACGTAACAAAATTCTGTTATTAAAATAAAGTTAAATTAAAAGATTTTGTTTAACTCTTTTAGTAGGAGAGTACAACGCATTTCACGCTGCCCAGATCCTCCTATCCAACACTAACATTTTTAGGTCAACATGTTTAAATCGTATAACTGCCACTTTGTTCCTACAGATTTTAATCAGAGGGTGTGTGATAGGTATTTTGGATTGTATATGCACTGATAATCACAGCTATACATTCACAGATTTTAATTTGTAAAGGTGTTAATAAAAATAATCAGGACATCTATAGCCTCTTCTTGCATATAGAACTTACACATTCAGATTTGTGATCCATTTTATGTTAAGTACGTTGCATCATGCATCAATACTCAAGGACATATTCCAAGGACAATCCCAGAATCTGTAACTGCATGACCTCACATTCCATTCTGTCCAATCTTCATCCATTTGTAAGATAATTGGTGATTTATTGGCGATATCTTAACATGGTTCTAGATTCCTTGTCTGCTTTGATAATCCTTTGCGACTATACAATGTAAAATATATTCTACAAATGTATTGCCTTCGAACAAAGATGGAGGATTGCTCTTTTGTGAAAAAAAAATAGATAAAAAATAAGTTATAAAATGAAAAAAATAAAAAAGCATGTATTTTTTTTACTTGCGCAGAGTCTTTTTGAGATGCGATCAATTTTATGAGTTTGGCCTTGAGCTGGGGGGAGGGGTTAACAAAAAAAAAGGTTTTGTACAGTTTTATTAAGAAACGTGAAGATTATTCACAGACCTGTGTAAAAAATATAATGTAATAAACATGCTGCATGCAGCTAAATTGATTTTAAAAAACACACATTGTTTGTCTCGTTTATTTTTGTTAATTTATATAGTTTTGATCTTTTCCAGAACGTGTACATCAAGCATAACTGTACCGCAACACATTTACCTCCACAATTATAAACATTCAGACAAGCTCGTTAAGGATTCTTTCCTGACTGGGGGTCCAAGACGGTTGGCCAACCACCTCTTTACCTGGAAAACTGAATAATTTCTGGACAGACTTTTGCTGATTCAACTGGCTGGGAAGAACAATTAAACCGCCAGTGTTTCTGGTGAAATCTGACAATTTGTCAATTTACTGATAAAAGCACAGGGCATCGACTACCCTCTCAAAGTAATATTTTTAAACCTTTGCCCCTCTAATTTAAGACTATGTCCTCTTGTTGTGGTAGTTTTTCTTCTTTTAAATCTAGGCCAGCAACGCTGCAGAGCATAAACATCTTGCACAAATGTACTGCAGCACATCTTCCACTTGTACTAGATTCAAGCCAAGTGCGCTGCAGAGCATACACATCAGGCACAACTGTACTGCAGAAATCTTCCTTCGTTAGTATCGAGATCGAGGCCAGCTCTGCAGCAGAGCCTTAAATTCAAGCAGCCTAGCTAACCATGTAGCAGTTCTGTCATCAATTCCAAGAAAGCAGATCATTAAAAAAGAAGCTGGGGAGTCACCATGCTTAACTGAGATGGCAAAGTCTCTGAGCTTAAAGTGATACCAGTCTCAATGATATAAAGGGAAGAGAAGGACCCTCAGCGGAGTGGAGCCTGGCGTATTTTATATACATATATGTTTAAGGCCGAAGGCCTGTATTTGTGGGAGGAGTTAGTGTTCCTATAAAAACGCTACTCCCCCTTCCTACCTTGCCGAGGCATGCGCTGTTCACCCTGGTCTTCTCGCCTCGTCGTCAGCCGAAAAACCTCCCGGTTCCCATCAGCCGCACTTCCGGTTTCCTGTCATCCTCTCTACGCTTCCTGCCTGTTCGTGAAAACACACAAACCGACAAACGAACGCTCATGTAATCGGCAGGAATAGCCTCGTTCGGGCTATTCCCGCCGTTCGACACTTGTGCAAGCTATGTTCTACACATTTCAGACGAACAAACACACGCTTGAAACACACGAAAGCTCAATACCTGCTATAGCAGGTTTTTTCATTAATTCATTCTATATGTCAATTCGTGCATTACTGTCCTTTCGGCTAGGATTAAGTGAATCGTTTGCACATTGTCCATTGCAATTCAGTGAAAGATAGGTATGTCAATACATTCTTCGTGGTAAAACATTTTCCATATAAATTAAATTAATTCTCTGAGCAGGTGACTTTCACTGTCGGTTCTGCTGATTGCACAAATATAATTTACTACAATTGTTTAGGAATACATTTCATATATACAAAGGCACAGGTTATCTTATTGACTTTCCACAATGCTGCCACTCCCAAAATGCTCAGCCAGCCTGAACTAAGAGTTGGAGTTCACACACCTACAATGTGAGGGGGTGTTCTACCCTGAATGCAAGGAAGAGCAGTCTGTGTCTCTCACTTACACCATTAGGTGGCGCAAGTCTCCCTGTGCAGCTCACATCGTCCCTTTAACTGAAGTGCGGAGCAACCTGACACATCCAGATAGGATCAGCATATGCCCCCCATCGCACCGCTAGCCGAGCCAGGGGTATCATGGCCTCAGCAAGCCGGGCCTCACCTTGCCTCAAGGACTCCTTACTCACTGACAAGCAGGGAGAGGGTTAATCTAACCAATCTAACCAAAGCTAACCACATTATTACCTATTAATCACCTTAGGGTTGGACTATAACATCAAGTTGATGCCTTTATACAGCGCTCTGGCACCTGGTGTGTTATTCATTGATGTTCTATAATTCTCTGGATGGGATATTTGTGTCATTCTTTACCTGTATGGCTGGTATTATCCATGGGGAGCATTGTAACACAAGCAATTCTCTCATGGGGCGCTGGCTGTACAGACTACCACTACTGTGTCTGCATTATGTTCATTACGTTATGCACAACCACATCTTCAAATGTTATCTGTTTTTTTTATTGTGGATCCCACATTGTGTGTAATTCCGTTAGTGTTTAAATTGCCTCATTTGTGCATGAATGCCAATTTATAAGGCTAGCTTGAATCATGTCCATACATTGGAACATGGTTGTCAATTGATTCAGACTGATTAGTTGATAGTACAATTGCCAATCTGTAAATTACAATTACGTAAATTTTGCAAATATTATATAATAACTATTATCAGCTGCTTAACTACAACCATTAAACATCTTCGTCTGCATAATGGCATAATCTATACGGTTAATTAAAAGCGGGTTAATAATGTTTAGAGGTATCCTTAATGATATCCTTTCCTGTTCAGAACTACACCTTAATTTCAGGTGTAGAACAGCGTTCTACCATTTAGTTAGTTTGATTCATTATCGTCTCCTGTCTCTATCACGTACAAATACATTTTCGTTCGTGTTTCAATCTACTGCCTCTACAAAGCCACGCATTTCTACGATGGGGTATTGGGTACAGGGGCTTGATTTCCCGCCTTGCCTCGTCAGGCGACGGCACTACTCGACAACTCGTCATATGTTTATTCAAATTCATTATCTGCAATCATCCTGATTCTAACAAACCTTGCTCATTTCACCCTCCTCTTTCCTTCAGGTACTGCCACGCCTTCATGGCACGTACGCTTTCCTAAATCTCCCTTCAGGGAACTACAGTAGCTATTCCGGGAATCTTCAACACCCTCAGGGTCTAAGGATACTATACTATCAGCTATGTTCCTAAGAACTACACTATGCTGAATATCAATTTTATTTCTTTTTCTCTCTCTCCTCTCCCTCAACTACAGTTCATTTCCTCTTCTTTTTCTCTCTTTCTCCAACATAAGAACCTCAGGGTACTTTTGCAAACCACAACTTGGGTTTTGCTAATACGCAGGGTCAGAGAACTGGCTTCTAGGGATAGGAGCTGGCCTTAGTTGTACAAAGTAGCTGGTCCCGCGAGGCCAACTCCCCAATCTCAACACGGAGATTTTCGCCCCTCGGCCCAAATCATAGTTAGTGCCTCGCATTCACCCACCTATCGGGTTTATAGTCAGGGCCTCACCTGTCACGGCCACAAGTTTTGGTCTTTTTACTGTCACCGAGAGGCCGCCACCACGCTAGTGGCTAGAGTCCCACACCCAAATCATAGGTAGAGCCTCTCACCAGCCGCTTGGCAACTAGCAGGGCTTCACATGTCAAGGGTTAGATAGCTTTTCGCTTCGGCACTAGTTAGCCAGCCAGTTGCCATCAACTGTGTTTATCGATCAGTTAATTGTTGTTGTGGTGGTTTGTTTTTTTCAGCATGTCCCATGAAGCTAACTTAGGAGAAAAATTGTACCTCCCTGGCGCAACCGCTGAGCCGTACACCCCCACTATGCTTGCTGCCCTCAGCATACCTCTATTACCATACACGCCAGGCTCTTTTAGATTCTGAATTATCCCCAAGATCTCAGCTGACTTGCGCCGAGAGGGGTTTCTTTTCACAGCTACTGCAAGGAAACAGAACTCATCAAACGCATCCTGAGTTGGGTACCAGCTCACGATAATCTCAGACACATTAGGAATCCACACTACATTCTGGCATCTCTTCAGTCCATTGATGATAGACTGTCTAAATTAGAGGATACCAGTCCAGCTCATTTAGACCCTCATCTGTAGGGTCTGCACAAACAACTACTCCCTCCAACTCACAGGGTAGTCCCCCTGCATCACCACTCCCGCCCCCCCACTATCAGAATTCTCACCCACCAATTTGTAGTAAATGTATCATAGGAATATGCAGTTCTTGTGACTACAAATTACTTCACGAACGCACCATATGCCTTGGGACTCATGTCAAATCCATATGCCTGTATCAGTTGCATCAAATGCCATGAATACATCCGTCCCCGGGCTCGGAGGAATAATTAGACACTGGTTTCACACTAGGTTGGGGTCACTCCTCATAGGCATCTTAACATTTCCCAATCTCCTCAGCTAAGCACATACAGTATACTGTAAACCACTCAGCTTAGCAAGACCGATTTCTCCAACACCTTCCATGTTGCTAGTCATCCACCCCTCCTTATGGATGTTCACAGGGGTAAGTGGTGTGTGAAGTGTTGCTTTGCTACCAGACTCACTCTGGTGGGAGCAGCAGGGGTGTATTTGATGCACTTGCGGAGGCTCGCTACTGGCTTCTCCTCATTATCGCTAGGTGCCACGGTGATACATTATAGAGAAGGTTTTCTTTATAGTGGAATAGCAATCACACACATACAAGGTTAAAGTACACTATAACACTGGTTAGACTCTAGGCATTCCTCTTACACAACCCACCTTATTTCATAGGTTCGTACTGAATTTAGGTACTATGCAGTCAAATCTCCCCGAGGATTAGCTTGTGCACATTCGCGAAGACAAACAGGTTCCTTCAGCCGGGAACTTAGACGTGGAAGACCTGCAATCATTGCTGGGTTCTTGGAATTTCACTATGTGCATTATACCTATGGAGAGATCTTTCACTTACTGTTATGCTTGTTTTCAGGTCTGACAGAGATATTAATATTAGATCCTCTAGCAAAGAGCAGACCTGGTCATGTGGTAGGAGTTGTTAGAACCTTGGATTGGGTTTCCTATGTTCATCCCGCCGGGATCTGACCAATTCCACAGAAACAGCGGCTAATACTAGGTTGCAGCAATCTACAAACTATTGTTTGGGGTTTGCTGGACAGGAGAATCGGTCTACCGTCCTTTGTAAACACCGGCCTTAGTCGAATTAACTGATAAATGAGGGCTGCTCTCATATAGAGAATACTGGTCGTCACGGCCGTTAAGGTTATACCGACAACAGGACGGTCTGCGATATAATTCATACGGGTCAATCATCCTCATTGACCATCGTGAAGAGAGTTCCTGGTACCTACCTCTTTCAGGAATGCATCCTAGGCTACTCCAATTAGCAGGGTCACTTTGGCCCATTGTCAATTAGGAATTCCTTGTTCCTCACCAACTGCTTAGCACCCGTGATGAACTTCTAAGTTCTATTCCACATGTAAACTCTAGGCATTAAATCAGGTTAGGACCCTACCTCTTAATTATAACACCCGTTCAGTTTAAAGGCTGCATCAATCGCATCCTGTAGCAGTACGCCAGTACATATAATAAATTAGGTAAAAACGAATCAGCTAGGTTATACAGTTACATTCCGCAACGGGAGAAGAGGTAAGGAATCTTATATTATAATCATGTTGCTATAAGTGTGTTTTCCAGCATTTCTTTTTGCCCTCTTTTACAGGCCTACCCCCACATCAGTTTCGGCGCACCACACCGACTTATTTCCAATCACAAGATATTTCACGATCACGATATTAACCGACCACAAGTTTACGGCCGAAGGCCTGTATTTGTGGGAGGGGTTAGCGTTCCTATAAAAACGCTACTCCCCCTTCCTACCTTGCCGAGACATGCACTGTTCACCTCACCCTCTTACTCATCCAATCTCTCCGGGTGCCCTCTTTTACAGGCCTACCCCCTATGTCGGTTTCAGCACACCACACCGACTTATTTCCAATCACAAGGTATTTCACGATATTAACCGACCACAAATATATTTTTTTGTTCTGGATCTTTAATGAAAGGTATACCGGAAAACAGAATGAGTATATGAAAAAACATGGTGTTAGAAATGGGATACACACATTCAATATTTTATATTTAAAATGAATTTTCCAGACAAAATGTTGGCTATAAAATACATATGAGATTTGTGTTTTGTGAATATAATAAACATTATTAATAAATGCATACACCACACTATACATCCGTTATTCAGTTAAGCAAAGGAAAACTAAAAACATAGCATTTGCACGTTGGTCTATGATAATATTTTCTCACTGACGTAGGTGTGTATGTGCTTTAGATTGGCAGGAAAATTTATTTTTTATCCAATAGAAATGTCTAGATCGATAAGCTGTAAATATAATTTATTATGTGCAAGATAAGCACTGCACACCATAATAAGTGCCCTCAGACCTCAAGATAATTCACTAAACTCAGAATCGCAAAGGGTATAATTAAAATAATCAAAATAAATAAATAATCACAGGTCTAAATAGTCAAGGTGGAACAATAATTGAACTTAAGAATGTTTTCAGAATCTTCTTTTTAAGCTTAAAAGGTTTTATTCCAGTTTTATTTTTCAAAAATGTCCAGTTTATTAACGGACTCCTGCATGTTCCTTACTCAATACACCTGGAAATCTCAACAACCCCAAGTGTTTGGTCAAGCAGTGACATTTGTCAATCGTAGTTTTAGCTGAGTTCCTGACCAGAGCCACGTAGCCATGAACAATTAGTCTCTCAAAACTAAAAGCGCAAACCTTTGGCAAAACAAGGAATTCTGCGGAATCGTCGAAGAAACTGATATGTTTAGGCCAAACTAAAATTTTTCTAAATTCCTGGTCAAATTCTTGGTTAAATAAATAAAATCTGACTAAATGACATTGATTTGTTTAAAAAGATCTATAGCAGGAATGTTTTATCAATACCAGTCTCATGGCTCTCAAAGCAAACATACATTTATACAAGGATGCTAATGTTTATTTTGTCACACTGGCCTCATTACACATCGCTGGAAGATCTAGACTCTTCTTTAAAGTTTTCATAATGTTCAAAACTGCCAACTCGCTATCTGCGCTCAGTTCCTGCTTAGTAGGGGGTAAATAGCCACAGTCAGAATGAAGTGAGACTATAATGGGCCCTGCATCATCTTCCTGAACGCTGGCAACTGGTTCTGTGGTTTCTGGCCCAAATTGGACTTTCCCAGCAACTTTACAGAAATGGAGGTTTGAAAGGACACTAAGCTCATTTGTCTTGTGGTCAATCTTACCTGCTCCTCCAAATAAATCATGAAAGGGCTTTAATTTCCTTGTATAGAGGTAATTTATATATTCTAGAGGATTCATCTCATCACTATTTATAACTTTAGTGTCGTTATAGGTTAGTTCATCTTGTGAATCATGTCCTGCCAAGTTCATCGATATTTTTAACCTTTTTGAATCTTGGATGGAATTTTTATCTTCTAGATGGGCGATATTTTGTTCTTCTTCTTTGTGGTCTTCCAGCTGGGACATATTCATTGAAATTGAAAATATAGAGTGGTAAGCTTTCTTGGAAAGTTTGGCTGATCGGTAGTCTGTGAGATCGACATTATTTTCTTCATCTAACGGGCTAAGTGGAGAAACTTTATTTCCTAATTTCATCTTGTATTCTTGGTCTTTCTGAAGTCTATTGCCATTTAATTTTCTGCTTTGGCTTCTTTGACCAGTTGGAATGTTTCCTATTTGTTGGCCTGCTGCAGAGACATTAGTGACAGCTGAATCCAAATGATAACCGCCATAGTGTTTCGATGTGGCTTCCCTTCCAGTGAAATGATCTGCGTTGTTCTTAACAATATTGATATCTGCATTACAACTTTGTACATTGTCGCACATAACGTTTCTTTCATTTACACCATCGGTGTGGATATTAGCGATCGGTCTATTAAGATTGAAAGTGGCTACAGCATTGGTTGGGTCACCATTATTGTAACTTCTAGGGTTGCTGTTTAAATTTATAGCTGTTTTGTAATCAACAGGTTCTATGTGGAGAAGACAGCTTAAACCGTCTGGATCAAGCTCTGGATGGTTGTCAAAGCGATTTTCGATTTCCTGTTGGCCAAAAATAAATTCTTCTGGAATTTCTTGGTCATGTTGTTCCAAAATATTGTTATGTTGAACAGGTTCCACCACATCACTAGAAAGTCCAGGGACATTATGAAGCGTCAAGCTTAGCTTTCTTGTATTGTCACCATTCTCAACACACAATAATTCACTAGAATTAACGGACGCATTTTCGGAGCTCGGTTTAATGTCACATGCCTCAGTCACCACTGTATCAGATACTGTATTGTTTGTTGCACAGGGCGTATATACTGTTTGATTACTTTTCATGTCTGCTGCCTCGTTGTTACAGTGTACATTGGTTGACTCAGGGACTGAATGTAGGAGATGTGTTTGTGTGTCCAGGTGATTATCACAAAAGGCAACTTTACTAAGTTTTTGGTAGTTGTTACATAATGGGGTTTGATCTACAACTTTTTCATTCTCATCGTCTGCCTTTACCTCAGAGATTGATGCACTTTTTGTTGAAATTATGGAAGTCCATGAGCTTGTTCCTGAACCATGACAATTATTTATTATGATCTGTGGCTCAGTTTTTCTTAGAGAGATAGAGCTAGAAGCTGCACCTTCTCTGCTTTTCGGATGTTCTTCAAATGTATTCAAAATTTGACTGCCTGATTTCAAGTCATGCGTTTCAAAATTGCTTTTACCATTTTTGATGTAATCATCAAGTTTTTGATTATTAGTTACCGTGACTGGTCCTGCTGTATTAAAATCCATGCATCCTTGAGATTTTTTCTCTGGAAAAATGTTCAGATCTGGCAAACTTGCATAGTTTTTCTGGCGATACATGGCAGGCTGGACCAGCGGATATCCAGCGTTTTCGGAGGACAAAGTAGGAAGGGAGACTTGTTCTTCAGGATTAAATAAGAAATAGAAAAAAAAAAAAGATGTGACATTCTTTTTGGTCATAACTATAAACAAACACCAAAACAATTTGGTGACGAAAAACATGTATTTATATATAAAACCATGATGCATTTCCTTTTAAATATTCATTCGAATCAGAGATTGTCAAATTGGTATGTGAAACATTGCTACCGGTTTCATACTCACGTAATACATTTTTATTTATTTTTTTAAATGCCCTGTTACCTACTATTTTTTCATTACTCTTATGTATATTTACTAAGGCTAATGTTTTCTGCCTCATAATTTTATTCAATGTAATAAATACATTTAATTTAAAGGTAGAATTATTTCAGCTCGGGGCTGGCCTATGTCTTCTTCCTAAGTCTTTCAGAGTAAATAAAATGCGGCTAAAGTTGGGAAGGATTTTCCACTCGGGTAAATTACAATGCTGACATTTTATATGGATGTACACAGATATTATTTTAATCTATAAACAAAACTTCCTGGATTATGTATACTGTATAATAAAACAGAGTACTTGTGAACGTAACCTTTAATAGTAAATGGCTTTCCTATGCTTTCGCTTTTTTATGCCTTTTTCATAAAATGCTGAAATGTTACTTTACAACTAAATCTGTTATCTCCACGGTAGAATTTGTGAATTCTTGAAATTCTTTCTCTGTGAGATTCTAACCAAGAGGTTGACCTTGATTCTGTCATTACCTTCAAGGAGGTCTTCATCTGATGGAGGCTTTTGGACCGATCCCATGCTTAGATGCTCATTTGACATAGTTTTCAGTTGTTTCAAAATATTTTGGGCTGTTGGACATGTTTTGGACTCATCACAACAATTTGCATGGTGTTTCCAAAATCGCTCCTTTTCTGTTATGTTGGGTATTATAGGAAATGTCTCTTTTCTTTTCTCGGTTGTAGCAATGTTCTTCTGGAATGATGTACAAGGTTTAATATTTTTAGTGCAAATCTTTGGCAAATGATCATCATTTGTAGAGCCACTCTCTGAACCAAAGGTCTGCGTCTGGTTTAGGCTGGTTATATATTCTTTATCTGCATGTTTTCCACTAATGGACTCATAACCCAACTGGCACAAAGGAGAGAAAGACACATTGACATCTACATTGCGAGTATCATCTTCTAAAGTTGGGTCTGGCTGGCTGACAGTATCGTGGTTTATTGATGCTTTTTCTAGCTTAGGCCAATGGAAATGAACAAACTCATCTTGAGAGTCAGAATATTTGCTTGTTTGATTTTGTCCAAAGCTCCGAAAACACTCTGGGGATTTGTGGTCCTCAAAATATTTTAATTCTTTGTTTTTTAAGAACACTAATTTTCCATGAAGTGCGTTCTCAGAATTCCCACTTTCTTGAGCAAACTCATTTTCCATTTTGTTATAATTTTTAGATATGCTGCTGAAATTGTTCCATGTTTTACATCTTCTGTTCAATGTGCCGGAGTTCTGGGATTTAGTATCTTCCCCAGAATTCTCCATGATGTTAAATGCAGTCGGTGCCAAACGTGATGATTCCACATGTGTCTCTACATATTTTTCAAAATCTAAAAGAGGAAATACAATGCACAGTTGAAAATTAAGTATTATATTTAACATATGGTCCCATTTTTTTCAGTCTACAAAATTTTTTAAATGTTAAATGAGCAATCATGTAAAACACTCGTGGATCATCTGTTTTATTTCTTCATCGACCAAAGATTGTCTTTAGAAATAAAATTACTTTTCACGTGGTCTAAATCCCCTCACTCCTCAAACAATTGCATAGTTGTTCATTAGACTGTCTCAGTGAACATCAGTTATTTTCATCAAAGGGCAAATTAACTAGGCTGCTAGCTTTTAAGATTTATTTTGTGGGTCTTTAGAAAGTCCTGAAAATACTGCCTACCTATATTTAAGAGATATAATCTCAAATAAAACTAAGAGGCATTTGCAGTAGAACAAAACATATGCCTAGACTGGTTAAATGGATTTTATATGCTCATGTTAGAGGGAATAATATAATTGCATTACTTCTTACATCTCCACTGTAAGAGAAACATTTCCTTAAAGAACCACTATAGTGCCAGGAAAACATACTCGTTTTCCTGGCACTATAGTGCCATGAGGGTGCCCCCACCCTCAGGGTCCCCCACCCGCCCAGCTCTGGAAAGGGGAAAAGGGGTTAAAACTTACCTTTTTCCAGCGCTGGGCGGGGAGCTCTCCTCTTCCGATCCTCCACCTCCTCTCCGCCCATTCGGCTGAATGCGCACGCGCGGCAAGAGCTGTGCGCGCATTCAGCCGGTCGCATAGGAAAGCATTTACAATGCTTTCCTATGGACGCTTGCGTGCTCTCACTGTGAAATCACAGTGAGAAGCACGCAAGCGCCTCTAGCGGCTGTCAATGAGACAGCCACTAGAGGATTAGGGGGAAGGCTTAACCCATTCATAAACATAGCAGTTTCTCTGAAACTGCTATGTTTATAAAAAAATGGGTTAACCCTAGCTGGACCTGGCACCCAGACCACTTCATTAAGCTGAAGTGGTCTGGGTGCCTAGAGTGGTCCTTTAAAGACCTCACACCTAATATTCTGAACAATTAATACAAAATAGCAAGGGGAAAATTCTGAGCATTTGGGAGGTAAGACCGTAACTCTGCTTGTGAAGAATTATGCTCTATTTCCCAATTAGTGTCAACTTACCCGTTTCACTATCAACAATGTCACCAATGTTATTAGCCTTCCCCTCCTGGAGATTTAGCCTGTTGACATTGTCACTGGTCTGCAGTTCCAGGCCAATTGGCGAGTGAGATTCTTCTTCAGCAGAACTCAAGTTAGGCTCCTTTAAACAGATATCATTGGTATTGTTCAGTACTCTTGATACACTCGTGTCCGTGGGATCCTTTAAATTATACATTGCACTGTTTTTGAAATCCGTGAACTTTTCATTAACAGGGATAAGACCTGGAGAACTGGAACATTTAGAAAACAATGCTCCACCATGTCTATTGCTGAATTTAAACTCTGACTCGAAGAAGAGTTCACAGTTTTTGAGCGTGTTCAGATTCTCGACTGGGTCTTTAGGGACTGATTCCATGATGTTTATCAGGAGCCCTCTGCCAGGATTCTCATAATAGTCCTTAGATTTACCAAGTGCACATTGAGCGCGATCAGTTTGTTTCTCTAGAACCGATGAATGCTGCTTGTCCATGACGTTGGTTAGGTTATGTCGGGACATCATGGACACAGTTGGCAAGTTGGTGTGTACCTTCTCTGCAGAATTCTTGCCATGATCCCAGTCTGTCTCTGGTCTTTCATCCGTTACATTTGCCACTTTATTCTTCCAGCATTTTGCCAGAAAACACACGATCGTCCACAAAGTCATAAAGAAGAAAAGACCGCCTAAACGAAACAAAGGACAGCGGTTGAAAGTACTAAACTAAAATGTAAACACTAAGGGTGTAGGGGATTTAATTTTAATGAAAAATTATTTTACCAGTACTTGACCAATATAGATGTTCTAAAAATTATAACATTATCTCACCATGAGAACTATTTGAGCAAGTTTCAAATGATTTAGATTAAAAGAACATTTCCACTGACATTTAACCATTTGTATTATCATAAAGCTCCAACATAATCAGCAGCGCTGTACAAAGGGTAAGCAAGACAAAATAGTTATCTGCTAAAGTGCTTTGCTTTGTGTGTCTGGAGTCTGTTATATTTAAGACAGTTTATAAAAGTGCGATTTCAATAGAAATTTTACTTTTATAACTGGGACAGACAGCTGGAGTGGGTTATCTTTAGATTCCATTAGGTCCAAAGAGCTAACGCATGCGCCAGACGAGCTAAGTTAGCATGCGCCTGCCTTCCCACTTCTCAATGAGCTCAATAATATAGCTAATTGAGAAGAGGGAAGGCAGGCTGGAAAGTTGTGATCGTATATGTGTGTGACCACTCATGCACAGAGGCTTCCCATTGAGAATAAAGTGTATATTCGGGCACTGTGGAAAGAGGGGAGGGCTTGTAAAGGCTGCAGGTCTGCAGCTTTGGCAAGATGCTTTTTCTTTTTCATATACCCCCAAAGAAAACAAGCAGACAAAAATACGTGCGTTTTCTTTGGTATATCTACTAAAATAAATAAATATCACTGTTTAATTGGGGGTATATAAAAAAAACAAAACAAACAAAACACTTCTTTCAAAACCTGCAGATCTATTGTCTGCAGTCTTTGCAAGCCCTCCCCTTCTAACCCCGCCCAGGCTTTCTGTGGCTGTCCAATCAAACAGCTCAATAAGAAGCCTTTACAAGGCAGGTGCTCTGGGCAATTGCTGCCACTTGAGTTTAGCTCCACTGAACTAACCAAACCAGGAAATAACAAGAGTTGTCTGATTCACAACCAGGGGGGGTGGGACAAGGTTAATTTATAAAAGTGACAATTTCTAGTGAAATCTGAACTTTTTGTAAAAGGACACACTTCACACATAAAGCACTTTGACTTGCTCAGGTGCTTTAAGTATCTGGAGTGTGTATTTAATATAGAGGAATGAGCGGTTATAAGGGTTCTGCTTTAGGTTGCTCACAGTCCTTGAGGTTCTACACAGCTTGAAAATAATTTGTACATTTAATGCTCATTTAAAGAAGAGACAATGTGGAATATGTATAAAATCTTGGCTCCAGTACCCTTTAATCCAATATTCTCTCTGTGACTGTATGCTATTATTATTGTGGATCATGCATCTATTTTGTTGAATTTTGAACACAGTCATTGCAAATAATAAGCGTTGAATCAAGAGGAACGCGGACATAGGCACAACAGCCAGTGAATTGTGTAAAAATAATACTACGTTTTATTGAGATATTTTAATACACGCATATAAATTGGGAAACTAGAAATTAAAGAAAGAAATTACTGTACTAATTAATAAAAACTTGCTAAGTAATAAAAGGTCGGAGAGAGAGAGGTCACCAGCAAGGAAAACGTATAGAATCCCTTTATTGAGAATAGAGACGTACCCTGTCCCACAAGGACCAGCAGGAGATGGGGACTCGGCACTGTGTGAATCAGTACTATGTGTCGGGGTTCATGTGAAGGCAATGTATGCACACACTGATGTACAAGGTGCAGCCTCTGTAACGACGCTTGCATTACCGACGCCACACAGTCTTGCCCAAATAATCCAATATTATCCCAGGATAGCACTAGAGAATGCTCTGATATTACAATAATTTTGTACCACAAAACAAGTCTTCCACAAGACACTTTCTTTGCTGCTGTAAAACATTCACAAGGATTTATGTACTGTGATGCCATTAAAAGATGACCTCTTAAAAAAAAAAACACTTTCAGCTCATCAAATGGTAGTTACAGCAAAATTTACCATAGCTTGAATTGAGTGAATTCAAATAATATTAATCTGTTGGAAATATTGTCTTAAAGATAAGGGTTCTTTAAATACAGAACGGACATTACACTCTGCCCTCAAAAATGGCATTTTGAAATGTGTCTCTAATTCCACCTTACTGTATTACAAAATCTCAGAAATCACATTTATTGGGATGCCTCCAGCTCCAGAACTGCAACCATGCAAAAACACAAAAAAAAATTAAAAAATGTCACCACTCTTTCCCTCCCAGACTCTTTCCTCTTGGAAGACCAGGGAAGCCCTTGGAAGTCTAAAGACTATGGGAGGAAATGATATCACTCTTTAATTTAAGTAGCACTATAACCACTCCACCTTTGATGTCCAAGTTTGGAAAGCTTTGGTTGGATAGTGAAGACGTCACATTTTCACCTTATTTGAGCCACAGCAGAGATGCCAAAAAATTCTGTGCACTATAAATGCTTCAATGGACTACAGTGCTCAAAGTGCTTTGGGTGCCTTTTAAACTGTTCTTACATAGGGAAGTGAAAGAGGCTCACTGCTCTCGAACACTGATAGGGAGATACCAACAGAAATAAACAAACACTCTTACATTTATCTTTCCCCTAGTGAATGAAGTTGTACTTGTTCCTGTGATGCTCATGTGTGAGTGGGAGCCATGTTCATATTTAAAAGGAACTTGTGAGAATCTGCTCATAAACAAGTTCTAAACAAAAGTTTTGTCAACAGAGAGGGATCAAAAACTGGGCAGATATGTTACAAAAGAGGTTGTGTAAGGAAAGAAGCTAACAAATAGTGACTGTGTATTAAACATAAAGAATTAACAACAAACGTCTCTTTTGAATCGATTTGTTTCTAGATTTCTCCGGGCATTTTACTGAATGTAACACATACATTCCGCACACTGCACAGGATAGACCTAGTGATGGATGCACTTCCAATGTAACATAACATGAACTGTGGAATCATTCAAATTTAATTCATACAACAAGTTAGCATTACAAGAATGGTCGTGAAGCTGGTAGATCTGCTAAAGAAATTTACACATTACTGTAAGCTAGCAAATTAAAAAAATAATAAAACCAATGAAACTAAGAGAAATTAACAACATAAAATATTCATGATGGAGAATTGAACTTTGCCAATTTTTGAAAATGCAAGTGTTTTATCAAAACCACAGAAGTTTATGATACATTTGGGATGTCTTCGTGAAGAACTGTAGAAAGTCAGAAAACAATAACTTCTGGGAGCAAAGGCATCTTATAGCATATCCATCGTATGCTCTGAGTTAATACGGGTCATGAATGACCTTTTTCTCTAAGATGTTGGAGGTGAACGACTTGGAATTCGGTGCTGGTGAGATTGTCTCCATCTCTCTCTTGTCCATCTCCCATGATTTTCCACAACTTCGTGCAACAGATCAATAAAAGTATATTCATTATTTTCTAATAACGTGTCATCATATGGGGTGGTCCTACAGTTGGATCTGACTGATGAGTCTTGACTATTAAGATCTTCTCTTCGAACTACAGGGTCTGGAGAAGTATGGTTTTTTTGCAGGCGACTGTTATGGCTGGGCCTCTGGTAAACCTTTCTAGCGGGTAAAACACTAGAGTGGGCTCCTTTATGATATTTGGAATCAACTTTCCTTGCATTGGAAGAATTGTTATCTGGAGATATCTGCTCCATTAAGACTTTTCTGTCCATTGAAACATTTTTCTCTGTTAGCATATTAAACATAGCCAACTGATCATTGTAATCACTGTGTGAAGTCACTTGATTCATATTTTCCAGGCCTACCAAGTGTCCTCCACTTGGATTTCGAGACTGACTGAGTATTTTTAAAAAGTCCTCATAAGAAGCATCCGGTTCTTGGCTAGACTTGGTTTTCTCTTTAGGCCAAGTATAGGTTCTCCTTAAAGTACTAGTCTTTAAAATCTCATTACAGGGAACTTTTTGGATTCTACTGCTGGTCATGGCAGGTTCTTCTGAAAAACTTACACTCAAATACACCAGTGGTTCTAAATTATCTGCCAATGTCTCTGACTGTATCATTTGATCATCAACTGAATGATCTGGCACTGTTGTTGTGCAGAAAGAAAAATCTAAGTTCTCTTGGTATGATTTATCTGCATTGTCTATGTTCTGATTTACACCAGTTTGAGTCTTGTTCACACTCACTAAGCACCCAGGTACCAAATTTGTGACATAGCCATGTTGTGGCCTGTTGTAGTACCACAGCTCCATATTACCACCAGAAGTACTGCGTAGAGCACTTGTGTCTTCATAATGAGGTATGGTTACATTTTTGCAAGCCTGGTTTCTCTCGACTTTTATCTTACTTGGATTTTTATTTGCTTGAACAGAATAATCTCTCAGTAGAATGGCCGATGCAGATTTCGAACGTCCCTTTCGTGTGATACTGACAGTTTTGGGGGTGGTTTGGAATTCATCCATCTTAGATAGATCAGGTTTAAAAAACATGATGTTGCCAAGAAAGGTTCTCTTTCCTGCAAGTTTTTTATCCTTCCTTTCAACAGGTTCCCTGTCTGGATTTACTTGTTTCTTCTCTTGTATCTTCTTCCAAAGAAGGAAAATCGGCAAAATGAACAAAAATATCACTGTAATAAAATAAACAATAATGCGGTTGTATATTGTAAATTATAACCTGCCCATTATCACCACATGTTTTATACAAGTGTGTTCCCAAACTGGCCCAAAGTACTTCCAATGATCCAACTTTTATCAACATCGCGATTTGGACAGTATTGGGTGCAAATTCTTAAAGCAGCACTGTCATCCCAAATCAATGAAATGCAAACCCAGTCAATAGATATACTGATACAAAGTATGGGCTACTTTGTTTCAGTATATATTCTCCACCTGACACTTCTAGACATTGGGCAGTGTAAATTCCCCAGCCATAGCAGCGTTACGGAATTTGCTGGCGCTATATAAATAATAAAATAATAACAACCGGTGACAGCTGCAGGAATTTTTCTAAGTTTAAGTTTACGACCCTCTGGACATTGCAACTAAATTGTATTTTTTTCTTCTCAATATTAGAATCAAAGAGTGATAGTAGCATCATATATTTTGGTGGTTATTAAATGTATCCTATGTCAAATATAGTGGAAGAGAAAAATACATTTTGTAGGCTTCTACTTCACACAGGATACATATTGTGTATCACTTGGCATAAATTTGTAATAGGTCCAACAGCAACTTGAAAAATAACACTTTTAGTGAAGTATTTTATTTGCCATATTTCATCAAACAAAACTGCAGCAATTCTGAAACAAGTGCTCAAACGCTGCACCAATTTCATTTGTAATATTATAACAATTTATTTTGGTATAAGTGTGTGTATTGGTCTTTATAAATAGTGTGAATTCATGTCAAATTTCTAATAGTCACAAAGTCCATAAGGTGGATATGTGTGGTCTTTACACATATTGCGGGGATCCTTCAAGTGGTTAAGTAATTCGATCTATACACTGTCCCATGCAAATTACCAGAGGAAGAATGCATTGGTCAAAATACATTGATCATGTTTTATTTTTCCCACAGTGTGGATTATGTATATATCAGTCCACAAATTAATTAACCAACAACCAACAACCTGCACACAAAAACATTTCTAAAATATAACATTTTCCATCATGCACCTGCCCCTCTCTCTAATTGTCATTACATTTCTTTAAACTTGAGTGAGTCTATGGCATAAAGCAGCCAGATGCAAAATTTATTAAGGTATAAATGAAATAATAAAACTATCAGCGGTGCGTTCAATCCAGTGCTAAATAGCAAATAAAATTTTACAATGAAATTAAACTTACCTAGCAGTACAAGCAGGGCTGGCAAAACAATCTGATTGAAAACAGCAGCAGGGATCTCATCTAAACTGGATGAGGAGCAATTCGCAAAATTAACATCCCAGACTGGGGTGCCATGGAGAGCAGGTGGATTGTGACAAGTCACATTTTTTGCTTCATCCAAACGAGAAGTGTTGGTCAACTCTGCAGGAGACACGCTGACGTTAAATTTCAAATAGTCATTACCCACAAAAAGATTTATGCAATAAGTACAAAGTAGATTGCAGTAAACTGAAAATCGAATTGCAGAGTTCATTCTGTGACTGTAGTTGAAGTGGAGTATTTTTTTTAAAGTGTAAAACATTTTTGCCAAAATTCTGTCATTAGATTTTCAGTTTACTGTTTTGTGATTAAGTGCCAAAAGGTAAGCATAAAGTGCGACAAAAAGTTTGTAACTCTTAATTTGAATCACGTCCCATAGCATTCTAACATATAATTCACGTTTATGGTGCATCAACATCTAGATCATCCGTATACCTCTTAAAAATGTAGTTTGTGGCACTGGGAGATATAGTACTGTGGACAGTTTTGTTAGCCTGTATGCATGATATTAGAACAGAAGCAAAAAGCTGTGTAATATTCACTCATTGCCATCAAGTTTTTGCCATATTAAAATGTATCTCTTTATTCACAAAGTGTTATAATGTAATCTGATCTTCCATAGATAAAATTTTGTCAGCAAAAAACATATGTATGTGGAATATCGTCCGTAATATAAATTAAATAAGTAAATTACTACAATAATTAAATGCGTTAATTTTCCACATTACCTTGCAAAAACAATGAGAAATCTTTAAGTATGCAGGTGCAGTTCCACGGATTTCCATCAAATCGGAATGTGGCATTTTGCAAGTGGCTTACCACCCGCCAGTCAAGGTATGGGAGTTCATTGGATGATAAGTCAAGGTAGGTTAATTTGGAGAGGTCGTTAAAACTCCCACTTCCGATCTTTTTGATTGTATTATTCTTAAAATTAAGCAATTTCAAAGCAGAGAATCCAGCCAACATCTGAGGTTCGACCACTTGAATCTTGCTAGACGTTATGTTAAGGGTTTCTAAGAGAGTCGAATTATAAAACCAGGAAGGTTGGACGGTACGCAATTCATTGTTGGAAATTAAGAGGGAGGTCATCCTGGGGAATCCCTTAAATGATCCCAGTTCTATCCTGCGGATTTTATTTCCACCAAGCGTCAAACTTTTTACAGACTTGAGTTTTGGATTGCTAAAGGAAGTCGAATTGAGTTCTTCGATATTGCTTAACACAAAAACAATGGATTGGATGCCTGATTCACCATCTGAAATAACAATTAAAAACAATTAAGAAACTAAGAACTCAAAATTCTGGCGGTCTATCCCATGGTTAGCAATGTCTAACTTAAAGCATTAATGGAGCACTGTAGTGTTAAGAATACAAACATTTATTCCTAACACTATAGTGCCCCACTCCCTAATCAGACTAGTATCTCCTGCCCCGCATGTGCAATGAAAATTAAGAAAATCAAGGTTTTATTTACATTTTTCTAGTGCTGCTCACCTCTCCGCCTCCAGCTATGTCATTAAGGAGGTATGGCTTCCTCCGACGATGGTCCAATCAATGCTCCTCATAGAAGAGTATTGGGAGCATGATGTGCATGTGTGGCAAACTGAGTGCACATCTGAGGCTTCTCATTAGAAAGCATTGAATTCAGTACTTTCCTACAAGCTGCAACAATTTGTGATCGAGTTTTAGTCAGTCAATGTAGAGGAAGTGTCTCTAGTGGCTGGTCAGGAAGATAGCTAGCTACTAGAGGTGTGTTTAACCCTGCAGTGGAAATGTTGCAGCTTATACAAAACAGCAATGTTTTACAATCCATGGTTACAATTACAGGCTAACTGCACCCAGACCACTTTATTGAGATGAAGCGGTCTGGTTGACTTTAGTGTTAGCATCTGGAAGTTGGGATACATTAGGAAACCTAATAAAGTGCTCAGACATGTTGAGGCACCATTCAAACTGAATACATGCTGTAAAAAAAAAAAAAAAAGGGCATCACGGGGTAATTTGTGACATAAAATCTGGGCACACAGCTCACTGATGCATTTGAGTCTAACAATCACTGTTTAGTAGATATATATTTCCCAAATGAAAACATGCATGCATTTAATTATGCCTTTTTTATTGGAGTTATATCTAAAAACAGCTTGCAAAAACTGCAGTTCTCTTGTCTTTGCAAGCCCTCCCCTTTTACCCCCACCCAGACTTTGTGACTGCCCAATCCCAGACTTCCCAATGCAGCTCAATAAGTCTTTGCAAGGCAGGTGCTCTGGGCAATTGCGATTAGTTCCATTGGGCTAATCAACCAGGAAGTAACAGGACTGGTTGTCTGATTGACAGAAAGGTGGAAACACTTTCCAACAAGCTAAAGTGCATTAGGTGTCTGGAGTGTCCCTTTAAATGACACTCAGAGACATAGTGAACATATTAGATGCCCCATGTGGTATATACAGGGATATCTCTTCAGAAGGCTGATGCCAGTAATAAAAACAAGTATGGACCAATAGGAAGAGGATAAAATAAAAGAAACCATGATGATGCAGGCCTAATGACCTTAAAGGACCACTATAGTGCCAGGAAAACATACTCGTTTTCCTGGCACTACAGTGCCCTGAGGGTGCCCCCACCCTCAGGGTCCCACTCCCGCCGGGCTCTGGGGAGAGGAAAGGGGTTAAACTTACCTTTTTTCCAGCGCCGGGCGGGGAACTCTCCTCCTCCTCTCCGCCTCCGATCCTCCTCTTCGGCTGAATGCGCATGCGCGGCAGGAGCTGCGCGCACATTCAGCCAGTCTCATAGGAAAGCATTTATAATGCTTTCCTATGGACGCTGGCGTCTTTTCACTGTGATTTTCACAGTGAGAAGCACGCAAACGCCTCTAGCGGCTGTCAATGAGACAGCCACTAGAGGCTTTAGAGGCTGGATTAACCCATTTATAAACATAGCAGTTTCTCTGAAACTGCTATGTTTATAAAAAAAAAAAAAAGGGTTAATCCTAGAGGGACCTGGCACCCAGACCACTTCATTAAGCTGAAGTGGTCTGGGTGCCTAGAGTGGTCCTTTAATATAGAAATATAGCAATCTACATTATAAAAAATATGCACCTGTGTCCCACAGGGCTGGGATTGCTGGAGTTGGGTTAACTCAGTGCTCTCAGCCAATTACCAATATCCAGGTTGGATGAGACAATAATAATACAGAAATGGTTAGGTTACTTAGAGTATACCATTAAACATTCTACATTTATTTTATTTTTTTACAACTCTTTTCTCCACCTAACCTCAAGAGGTCACCAAAGCATTTTGTTCCAATTTTCCCCAACAGTCTACCTAATGATGAATTTGTTAGATTGCCATAATATGATTTTATTCAAACAATTTCACTTATTCCTTGTGTGGAACTCTCATGAATGCGAAAATAAACTAAAAACCCATCTACATTACATATTAAAATGACTTATTACAATTTCAAAATACCAAGCTGAAATATACCCAAATTACAGAGTAAACGAAAGGCATAATGCAGAACCAATTCGAAGAAGGTGTCAAAAATGTACATTAAACCAAAAAAAGAAATGATTGATGGGAATAACAATTGTGGCAGATTGCTAGGAGGCACTAACTAAATGTTTATTTTATTCACAAATCAAATGAGAAGTGTCCAAATGTTCCAACGTGATCCATCAGTCTTTCCCATAGTCTCAGGACCTGTCACAAAATCTCTAAAACACCCTCTTTTTTGCAGCCTAACAGATCACATTGCTATTTACTGAAATGGGAATTTAAAGGGAATTTTAAATTTAAGACTAAAGTTACCAACATTTTTTTAAATTCAGCAATGTTGACTTTAAATTTTAAATTCACTTTGAATTCTTACTTTAGTAAATAACATTATCAGGGCTATTAAAGAGAATTTAAAATTTAAGGTTCATATAGCAGACTGGGAGAATTTTTAAGTTTGTCTATTTTGGTCATAAATTTGAAATTCACTTTGAATTATCTTTGAATTCTTATTTTAATGAATAACTTTGTGTGAGTATTTTTTTTTCCTTCATGGTCTCGATTTAATATTGTTGGATAAGTTTTCCAAATGATTTAATATTTTGAAACATTGAAAATTATTTTTTAAACATTAAAAATATAAAAAAAAAAAAAAATCACATTTATAATAAAATATATCAAAATGAAAATATTTTTCATAATATTAAATCATTCTAGAAGTTTATCGGAAAACGTATCCTATAATATTAAATCAAGTAATTTATTGTACCCAACTGCAGCATATCATACTTTTTAACCTCGAACCTCAGTCATTCATTAAAGTGTAAATTATCATTGTGAATTTAAAATTTAAGGCCAAATCGTTTTGCTTTGTCAATTTTTATGGTCTTTAAATAAAGAAATTAAAAATAAATAAAATTTAAGCCAAAACAGATTAACTAAACAGACAGCTGATGGCGTATTTTGATTTTACATTGAACTTCTGACATTTCAGACTTTATTGAATAACCCTACCAGCATTCTCTCTCAATAAATTGTACCAATATCTTTTATAAAACTATATCGCACGTTGATTAGACTAAGCTTGTATCAGTGAGTCAGCGCCGAGTTATTGCTTTATCAATTTTATTTTGATGACTGCCAATGGTTCTTTTATAGATTTTTTTACTACATAAAAATGGAATTAAAAATTATACAAAAAATTTGCAGCACTTAATTATTGCTTCTAAAATTTGAAATTATGTATGTGGATGCAAAAAAAGTTCTTACCATATTCTAAAGTGTCACAGATATGCTGATCATTGTTCTTAAGACAGGTAGATATTGAATCTCTGACAAATCCACAAAGGATGATCATTCGAAGGAGCTCTGGAATTGAAATGAATATTTTAATCACCCCCGGTTTGTTTTCAGATAGCTATTACCTGTATATGTATATTTATAGGGTGATGAAGAATAAGCGGTGCGATATTTGATGTACCTTTCATGCTGGCAAACCAGCCACCAGATCAACAATAACTAACAGACAGTCTTCTTCGAGAACTTAGACAGAATCTAAGGGCAGGATGTGGAATTTCCAAAAGACAGGTTCCAACTTGCAGGTTTTAAACGGTCACTTGTTGAGCATGAAGATATCTTGGAGTCCAGCTGTACGCATGGTCAGTCAAGTATCAGGTTAGAAAAACGTTAATGACAAAGGTTAACTAAGCACATCAACTAGACACGATGAGTTCATTTATCTAAAAGTGTAGGAAAAGTGAACATTTAAATGCACAGGGATTTTAATTAATTATGTCCACAGAAAAACTGATTGATATTGTGTCAGTCCTATCTGTGCAACCTGTTACAGTTTAGTTAAAAGTTTGCTATTAAAAAGGTCTGCCGCAGATAACGGTTCAAACTCCACAAAACAAAAGTTTGGCTATTTTGGCACAAATTGTGCATATATTATATATTTTTTTCCCCATTTCTCTCGAAACACTATTTATTGTTTTATAAAGTAGAAATGAAACAAAATGGCTACACATTTCCTTTATGAATTCCTTATGAAGTTGATTAAACAATTCTGATAAATTGATCTTTATATTTCTCTATGGGATTTATTCAGAAAACATTGAATCGTGATATGCATCAATGAGAGGCGACCAGGGATAGTCTGCTGGAGTTACCTGAATGTTGCAATTTGGTGTTCAGTAGGACCACTCCAAGCACCCTAACGTAATTGCAATTAAGTTGTTATGGTGCAAGGACTGCACTGGCTCAGTGTTAGCTGAAGGGGCTAAACCATTAAACAGTTTAACCCCAAAGCCTGCAAGCCAGGGGCCCAATCGCCAGCTCTGCGATGATGAAGTCTCTGAAGTGGGTATTGAACACAAGAAGTCTAGGTCACAACCGTGGAGGCAGAGCCAGCTGCAGCGAGAAAAACATCACCTTTCATAGGTTATCTAAGGGGGGCCAGGGTCCTAAACAACTAGTTTAACACAGAGCTCGACAAATCCCAGGTGCCCGGTTGCCACGGCGACTAGAAACCTTGTCCTGGGATTCACCAGTTCTCTAGTTAATATGGCCGCCGAGGGAGCTTTGACAGCGGCCTGCAAAGGGATTATTGGAGCCGGCAGCCCAGGAACAAGAAGGAGCATTGTGGTCGTCGTGTGAGGGAGCAAAAATCTACCTGCAGCTCCCCTCTGCTCCCTTGCGCTGTCTAACGATGCCGGGTGTCGGAATATGACATCACTTCAGCATCACTACAGAGAGTGCACATAGAGCAGAGGGGAGCTGCAGGTAGATTACTGCTCCCTCACACGCAGGAAGAGAACAGTCCCACTGGACCCCAGGGAAATATTCACTCAGCTCTCCCAAAGATAGGGAGGCTGAGTGGTTTTCTATTAAAACAAAATGTGTGTGTATGTCTGGCAGTATGTGCGTGTGTGTGTCTGTCTGTCAAGCCTGTTGTCAGCGTGAATGTGTATGTGAGAGCCTGTCCGTGTGTGTGCACGCCTTTAGGTACCTGCCCCCTCCAATCACATGAGGAAGGTGTTTTTACTTGCCTTTATCCCCCCATTTTCCCACGCCATGCCAGTTTCGCCATGGCTGGTATCACCTCCATGGCTGAGATTTTCAATCTTTATGATCTCAGCTAAGCCAATGCTTTGCCTTAGGAAAACATTGGAAGGATTTTGTGCGTGCGCAGCAAATGTGTCAATCCACATCTCCTCATAGAGATGCATTGAATTAATGAATCTCACAGGGATAGGCAACCTTCGGCACTACAGATGTTGTGGACTACAGCCCCCATAATGCTCTTACACCTATAATGCTGGCAAACAATCATGGGATGTGTAGTCCAAAACATCTAGAGTGCCGAAGGTTGCCTATGCCTGCTCTATGAAGAACTTGCCTGAACGTGGGTGCTGCACACTGTGCTGCAGTGACCCAAGACTCTCTAGTGGCAGTCTGAGTGACTGTCACTAGAGGTGTTACCAAGCAGCAATGTAAACACTGCCTTTTTGCAGATATCCAGTGTTTACACTGAAAAGCCTGCAGGGACAGACTATAGACACCAGAACATTTTCTCATTGAAATTGACTGGCTCCTAACTTTTTTAGCTGGCTCCTAGATTCCAAACACATTTCTCAAACCCTGGTATAACACTATAGTGTAGTGTTCCTACAGAGACTAACTAGTCTCTTTCACAACACATGAATGGACATTAATACCAGAATCAATATTTTTCAGTGGTTAAATTAAAAGAAGAAAAAAAAAAACACCTAAAGTCTAACAAAGATTAAAGAAAATTAAATGAAATATACCTGAAATGTGTTTAATGTTTCTAGTTCATCCATTACACAGTGCTTTCTAATCACCATACCAATCAGAACAAAGCGCTGGATCATTGCAGAAGTCATGTTTAGACATGAATTTCTATTCACTGGGCAGCTTTGTGTTTAGACATGGATACCTATAAATGTGTCAGTGACGTTCATGTCAAAATCATTTTCTCACATAAAGTTAATCACTAAAAGTATGAAATCCTCAGATAAGATTTGGAAATCATCACGAACCAAGCACTTAATATCAACTCCACGTTCAGCAATCTGCACGATGAGAAAAGACCCTACTAACTTTGGGAGACAGACCATGTCACAATTATAAAGGCTGGAGAGTTTGCGTTGACGGCAATGTAGATAGATTAGCTGAAGTCAAAAAGCAGAAAGTTGCAAAGTTGTTACCACTGAAAGATTAGCAAAGCAGCTTGCTCTCTTTATCAATTGTCTAGAAATTCGAGTTGAACTGGCAACTGTTAAGCACTGTATCGATAACACTTTAAAAACGCATAAAGCAACACATTTGACTAAATCCCTCAGAAATGTTCTTGCTTCCATAACGTCATTTGCAATAACAGCAGCCTCTTAGCGGAATTGAAAATCAGGAAACAAAATTTGAAAAAATAAAATTGGTTTATAGTATGAAAACACAATAGGATTAAAAAGGAAAAATCATATACATATGGAAATTAGATGGGTGTAAGAGATCATACCCTTAATCTTAAACTAGCGCAAACCCTAGTTAAGGTGTGTATTAAAGGGACAGTATAGTCACCAGAAGCACTACAGCTGAATTTAAATGTCCCTAAATGCTTTTCAGAGAAAAGGCTGCGTTTATATTGCTGGCTAGTAACACCTCTAGTAGCAGTCACTCGAACAGCCACTAGAGGTGCTTTCTGGGTCATTGCTGCCCAATGTGCAGAACTGGTGTTCAGCTGAACGATCCCAAAGAGCTGCACTGATACAATGTATCTCTGTGAGGAGATGCTGATTGGTGCTGCATTTTGCCATGAATGCACAATAACCTCGCTCAACCTGGATTGGTTGAGATCATCCAAACTGGAGATGAGGCCAGTGTGGTAATGGAGAAAATGTAAGTTTAAAACCTTTTAACTCTACTCTGGGGGTGGTCGTGGACATAAATAGCTAGTCCAATGATAGTATTAGGAATACGTTTGCATCCTTTAAAACCGTTTAAACCCTTTGCTGTTAGAGGTGTAACTCTGCCTCTGGCAGCGTCATTACCCAGTCCGAAACAAGTGTTTTGGGTGGCTATTAATTCTCGGCAGGTTTGACATCTGCCATCAGCATGAACTGCGTGGGGATAACTGACAGCCAATGGTAGCACTGCCTCCCCCACGTCATCCCTGATGTCTGAAGGGATAGTAATACTGGCGAGGAAGGATCAGACTGCAGGGACAACTTGGCCTGGCTGCTGGATTGAGGTGAAATGTAACCATTTTATTTCTGTTTTAGTGTTTGTTTGGAAGGGGTACTCTGATTAAAAACAGGCTGTTCTTAAAACAGGTTTTTTTTTTTTTGGAATATTCCTTTATTTGCACCCATTAGTGCAAAAACCTACATTGAGCATCTGCGAAACAAACCAAAAAAAAAAAATTATATACAGCATTGATTCATGGCCCATTAACCACAGCCTACAGCATCTCTCACTGCAAAACCTTCTTTATCAGAGCCTGCATCTATATTAAAGGATCACTATAGGGTCAGGAAGACAAACATGTACTCCTGACCCTATAGTGTTAAAACCACCATCTAGCCCCCCTGGGCCCTTCATGCCTCCATAAATATAGCAAAATCTTACTGTATTCAAGCCAGAAGCTGTAACTCTGCCTGCTGTTAGACTCAGAAAAACAAGCAGTCTGCTGACATCATCAGAAGTGGTTGCCTGATCCAATCACAGTGCTTCCCCATAGGATTGGCTGAGACTGTCAGAGGCAGATCAGGGGCAGAGCCAGCATGATTCAAACACAGCCCTGGCCAATCAGCATCTCCTCATAGAGATGAATTGAATCAATGAATCTCTATGAGGAAAGTTCAGTATCTGCATGCAGAGGGAGGAGATACTGAATGTTTGGATGCATTTTAGGCAGCCATGACCCAGGAAGTATCTCTAACAGCTATCTGAGGAGTGGCCAGTGAATTTATCACTAGGCCGTAATGTAAACACTGCATTTTCTCTGAAAAGACAGTGTTGACAGCAAAAAGCCTGAAGGGAATGATTCTACTCACCAGAACAAATTCAATAAGCTGTAGTTGTTTTGGTGACTATACTGTCCCTTTAACCGTCCCAAAACGTGTTCAACTCAGAACTAATCTAGGCTAAAATAAATCCCTTTTTTCCTGAAAGTTAAAGTCCAAACAGAATGTTAATTTGCACAGGAAGCAAGTGTTCACTCTCAAAATTCCGCTTTCTCTGTAACTTGACCGGAGGCTGATTTGGGGCAACCAACAGCCTGCGACCAAGAAGTAAAGCCTATGATTTTGAAGAGACCTTACATTATTTTTTTATAAAGTAATTTTAAATATATCATACTTTGGATAAAGAACATTATATTGTGATAAAGTATGTAATGCTAAAAACATAAACATGACCACTGCATTAGCCCAGGTTTTTGTGTTCATTTAAAAGCAGACAAAGGCACTGATTAAGCTTTAAACTCAACAACCCACAGGCTAATAGGAAATGAGCAAAAATTCTATACTAAGAGAAGGATAAACCAGGAGTGAAATGTTAACGAACAGTGTGAATAAATGGAAAAATAAATGAAGAGGAAAAAATATACATTATTTCATTTTATTTAATCTCAGTGCTTTCATAAAATAAATATGGAATAGAATATTCACGGTGTGGGGAGAGAAAGACAGCCATGGAAAAAAAGCATGATCAGCATTAAATTTGCTTTATACCGTTCAGAACTTAATGATAAAGCTTTTCGGATTTATATACACAGCACTAGCCAATGTGAACAAATATATACAGAATTGCATGAATCTACATCAATGTGGTACAGTATTAATCAGGCAAGTATTTACTGCCAGGGAGAAGGGAGTGTGGGGAGTCAGGCTAGTTTCAGTCACTGCTTTCTATACAATATGGGCTAGCAGTATTAACCCAGTCGAGTGCTGGGGTGCGATGCATGGAAGCACTCAATGAAGTCGCATGACTGTTTTATTTCGGTTTAATGATGCAACAGTGTCCTCATCAGTACCAATATATTTCAAGTAATAGTTGAAACATAAGAAACATGTGCAAACCAAAAGGGAAAAAAAATTATATAAAAATTAAAATAAATCTCACAAAAATCAGTTTAGGATTTCATTTGAACTGTAACATACCTGTTAAATTCACATTACGTTTTTGTGAAATTCGATTGAATTAAAAAAAAAAAAAAAAATTCAAAGTGCATGGAAAAATACATTAAAGAAAGGAAAAAAAAAAAAAACAACACACAAACCATAAACCCCCACAACTTTAAACAGCGTTTAGTGTTTTCACAAATTCAAAGCAGCCTTTAATATCCCAACCTGATTATAGAAAGAAAAACAATCTTTGGAATTTGAAAAACAATGTTTGATTTTGAGATTGAGAGGGGGCGATATAATTAAATGAATGGATACAGTATATAATAAATATGTTTAACTCTATCCTCCCCCTCACAGAAGGTGTTTAAAAAAAACAAACAATAAAAAAAAAACAAAAAAAAACGACATCTTTCAACTGAGCACAATGCTCTTCTCTTTGATGTGTGCATCATGTTGAAATTAAAACAGCAACGCAGATAATATTACATTTGAAAACATCATAAAACCATTAAAAAGGACTGTGATTTTTTTTTTTCTTTTTAAGTGCACAAATAGACTGTATGTAGACAGGAGTACCGTGCTAAGTGTAGGTAGGGACTGACCTACTGCTAAACCATACACTTAAGCTGGGAACATAATAAAGAGATAACCTTTGTACAGATTGAGGGCAAAATTAGTGTTTGGGTTTTAAAAAAAAAAGAAAAGAAAAAAAAAAGAAAAAAAAAAAAGGCTCATTCTTTTCACACGTATTTCAAGTCTAGAAACTTAAATGACTGTTTAGCGTACAACCACCTATTGTAGAAACCATATTTCCTCCTGTTAATGAGCAAGGATGATTTAGTGTGCACGTTTATAGCCCACCTATCCATCCAGCCTCCTCCAGGTAAAATGCTGGCAGTAGATACAGTAGGCTGGAAGCTGCAAATTTATCAATTCATAGAAAATTCCTATTACGGTTACACTTTCTGACCTGCTGATGTCTGCCAGTTTAAATACCCGCTTAATAAAGTGACCAAAGAATAACTGCTAGGTTTATGCAAGTTTGGGAGCACTTCAAGTAAAATTTAAATCCCACTGGACAAAATTTGTTTTGCCGCATGCAAAGTCTTCCTTCCATCAAGAGTTTTTTGTTTTATTTTCAGATTCACAGCAGTCACCACCCATTCATTCACAAGGGAAACAAAATGAACACTGACACTTCCTTCAAATCAAATAAATCTGATGCTGGAGAGGGCCTAAACTTCAACAGCAAAAGGATTAAACACACGTGTAAAATAATTTCCTTAAAATTCCCTTTGAGAGAAAAAAACAAACAAAAAAAAAACATTCAAAGTGCTGCGCAGTTTGTACCAACTGGAGAAATAAGGTAAACTTTTTTTTTTTTTCCTCTTGCAAACCAACGTGTTCCACCACCCTGCCCCGGTTACTTGGAAAGCGGGTTCTTCTTTGGCAACCCTGGTCGCTTGGCCTGCCACAGGTGGTTATGAATAGTTACAGCGTCAACGCTCACAGACATTGTTTTGGCAGGGATCACTGTAAATTGTTTTCTGTCTGAACTGTATTTGTAAAGTTTATCGATCATTTTCTTTGTGATGTTTTTGGGGCCAGTTCCAGTTAGTTTATAGATTTCTTCCGAGTCGGGGTGAAAAGAATAAAGCGCTCTGAACTGACAGCCGGCGTCACGAAACAGGATAATGTAGTGGTTAGAGTCAGATTTCTCCAGCTCCTGCAATCACAAAGAATAAGGAAAAAAATAAATAGAAAATTCATGGATCATAGTCATGTTTTGGAATATGCTATATATTATTTTTGGCATATATTTAGAGCCAACTTATTCCGCAGCACTTAATATTACAAAGAGGGGGAAATTTAACAATAAATTAGACAAATACAAATTTATACAGTAACACGGAGGCTGATGAGGACCCTGCATACAATTTACAGGACGTGAGGTATAAAAACACAATAGGAAGGGCATCAAGGGGGATAGCAACCAAACATGGAGGCGAGAGTGGAGTGTGGCCCTTTAGGAAAGAGCAAGAGACAGGTATGTGAGGTAAAGGTTACTCTGGGAGGCCATACATTTTCCTGAACAGATGGGTTTTGGAGGACTTCTTAAACAATTGAAGACTAGGGGAGAGTATGACGGGGGGTAGGCAGGCTGTTCCAAAGGAACAAAGCTGCCTGCGAGAAGTCTTGCAAATGCGGGTTAACATAAGGGAGGATCAGACAGGAGAAGGTCACCATCAGAGCGGAGAGACCAAGAAGGGGAATACCTACGAATTAGTGAAGCTATATAACAGGGGCTAGAGTTGGTTAGAGCTCTATAGGTAAATGTTAGTATTTTGAATTGACACCTATAGGACACAGGAAGCCAATGTAAGGATTGACAGAAGGCTGAGGTGTGAGGAGCAGCAGGAGAGAAAAATCAGCCAACAGCAGAATTAATTTTCGACTGTAGTGGGGCAGTACGGTTTCTGCAGAGAACAATTAGGAGAAAATTACAGTAATCAATGCGAGAAGTTACTAGAGCATGAATAAGCATCTGGGGTAAAAAAAAAAAAAGGGGCCAACGCAGGCAATGTTTTTAAGGTGGAATTGACAGGTTTTGGCAACAGACTGGAATGAGACGCAAAGGTGAGGCCAGAATCAAAGATAACATCGAGGCAGCGAGCTTGCAAGGATGGACTGCTGCAGGTACCATCAACTTGCAGGGACAGCGGAAGAGGAGGAAAAACAAGAAGCCCAGTTTTAGATATATTGAGTGCAATAATGCATGTTCTGGGTGTTCCCCCAATTCCCCTTTTTTGTGTAGATTTGGAATCCGTGTCAGATTCCTATTGGGCTGAGTACCCCACCTATCCACTATAGGTGCCCCTTTGGAGGTGACCTCAGGAAAGCATACATTAAGGACCGTTTCTGAAAGCAGTTTAAGCAGTTAGTCTTGCAGTAATCTGTATATACACACATATACATACACCTGACTTTTTTTTTTTTTTTTTAATGTATTTTTATTTTTTTTAGCCATAAGATGATTAAGACAGATGCTTACAGAATAGTGACATATAGATAACATATGGATTGAAAAGTGCTAGATTAGGGACCCTGTTCCCCTGCCTCAGTTTATCCTCTACTTCTCTCTATGTACTAATCCAGCCTTATAACTGCTCAGGGTAGGTTTCGGAGTACGTGTAACATTTAATATACCAAGACAGTCTATATGTGTAATCATTGCAAAAGAAAAGCAGACCAAAAAAATAAAAATGTTTTTGCTTACATCCAAAGTTGAATTTTTCTGTGACTCGTTCACTTTTCCAGCTAGGCAGCAATGAGCTATAGCATTGTGAATAATTGGTTTATTAGACTTGCTGCTCGGCTCCTTGTAAAGTTTAGGACCTAAAAGGTGGGAAAAAAATTAAAAGTCAGAAAAGAATAAGCAATTACTAAAAGTAGCCCTGTGCCGAATGCCTCAGGAAACTAAGAGCATTTCTCCTCTCACAAACGGCAAGTAATACAATGCAAACTGGCTACAAACATCATTGATATGGGGAAAGAAGTGGCTCTGGCACCTCTAGTTACTGTATTGTAATGTTTTCTAAGAATGAAGCACCTTTTAATCAGTACATCAGGAGATTTTATGTAAACCTGTTTAATTCGACTTTATGCCACTAACACATATGAAGACCAGGGGTAGGCAGCATTCGGCATGCCAGATGTTGTGGCCTACATCTATCACAGTGGTGCCCAATAAGTAGATCCCCAGCTTCTATGATGCTTTGTCATTCTAAAGGAATGCAAAGCACCTTGGGAATTGAAGCTATACAACAGCAAGGGGACCTACATATTGGGCACCCCTGATCTATTACAATGTTCTTATTGGCAAAATGCTGACAAAGCATTATGGGAAATGTAGTCCACAGTATCTTCAGTGAGGAAGACTGCCCTAGACTGAAGAAAAATAGTAAGTAAAAAATACTGTTTTTTTTTTCTCTCCAATTTTGTTTATTGCTCTAAAGTGAGGATTATTTGAAATTCAAAGGAAATTTTATGAATAATCTGAACAGAAACACAGGACAAAACACAGAAAACGGTACCTGAATATTCTGCCACTGATGCTATAGAGGAAGCCGTCGACACATTTTCCCAGTCTCTGTCAGCATTTCTGCTCTGGTGCCTGCTCATTACCGACAACGTTTCCACCGAGTCCACTCTGTCAAACATGGGATAGGGCAATAAAAATATAGATATATAATACAACTATCATTCTGGGCAGGTCCTAAATAACTATTCCCCACCTCCCTGCTTTAAGTGCATGCAAGTGGAGGAGTGTTAATTTACCTGTGAGAAGGCGTTCCTCCAGAGTTTACACTTTCTGCCTCAGTTGTTGCTCCAGAAGCCAAAGACAGGCTGGATCCAGACTGGGCACTGCTTAGGTTATCAGCTACAAAAATAAATAAATAAAATGGGGCACATGAAAAACACATGGCATTCAATAGATGCTTGATGGCAGTAAAACATAAAAGCAAAGTTGAACTTACGTGTAGAAGAATACTTTGTTCCGGAGTCACTGTAAGATTCTTCCCGGTGGACAGATTTAGGCCGGGTTTTTTTGGCCTTGGGTTTTGGTTTAGGTCTCCCCAGCCCTTGTTCTTCTAAGATCTGCTGCTGCTTTCTCCTAAGATATTCCTGCTTAATGAGTTCCCGACGAGCCTTTTCCTCATCCTTTCGTATCCTGTCCTCTTCAGCTTTGCGTCTAGGGGAAGAAAAAAAGAATATTGGGTCCAAGCAACAAAATAAACTATGCATGTTTACATTTACCACTTTAACTCTGTCAAAGCGTGGCCAACAGTCTGTTAGTGACTGATATCAAAAATATGCCTGACACGTTTTAACCCAAACTGTTTTCAGTTCAACTGTCCAATTACTTACCGAGCCTCATCTCGCTTTAGCTCAACCTCCGCTTCCAGCTGCTGTTTTCTGATCCGGGCTTCCTCTGCTTTCCGCTGCTGTTTCAGCAGAAATGCTGCACGTTTCTTTGCCAGCTCATCTTCTGCTTTCTGATCATCCTGGAATGTTTAAAAGAACAATGAGACAAGGAAAGCTGTGCAGTCTGTGGTACACCAATCCATACAGATAAATTAATTATTCTACTGCTCTGCCATGCAACTTCATTTATGTTTTCTGCAATGCCATTGCAGGCGCAATAGTCCTTTCAGTCCATAATGAATGCGGGGGCAAGGCTCGTCTTCCTGTCCGCCCGCACGTCCCACGCCTCACCCTTCTGTCAGTCCCTACATTGGCTTCCTATAAGATATAGAGCTCAATTTAAAATTCTGGTTCTTGCTTTCAAATCTCTACATAATGCTGCTCCCACCTATCTATCCTCCCTTATACACAAGTATGTCCTGTCTAGGCCCTTACGATGTGCTGAAGACTTACGTCTATCTTCTGTCCGTACTCCCACCTCTGATGCTCGCCTTCAAGATTTCTCGAGGGCTGCACCGTTCCTGTGGAACTCGCTTCCCTCCTCCGTTAGAGGCTCACCCAGTCTCCACTCCTTCAAAAAAATCGTTAAAAACCCACTTCTTCATAAAAGCGTATCAATTAAACTGTTAATAGCTCTCGACTGATTCCTCTTCTGCAACTGTCACTAGTCTAATACTATCCCTTACCTTTTTGTGTCATTTTACCCCACTCCCTCTAGCATGTAAGCTCATTGAGCAGGGCCCTCAACCCCTCTGTTCCTGTGTGTCCAACTTGTCTGGTTACAATTACATGTCTGTTCGTCCACCCATTGTAAAGCGCTGCGGAATTTGATGGCGCTATATAAATAACAATAATAATAATAATAATAGAGCTCTAATAAAAGAAGCTCAGATAATTCTCATACAGGTAGCGATAGTACGATTCTGTGTGACAATGCCACACGCTGAGAGATTGTACTATAGAAGAGAAAAATGACAAATTACAGAATGAGAGAGAGAGGAGGGGGGGGGGAGGAGGGCAGGCTATTGGACTGATGATTAAAATATACAAAAATAAAACTCACAAACATTAATGACTGAAACATAAAACTGCCAATATTTCCTTTGTATTGAGTCAAATAATGTATCATAATAAAATTAAACTTAATAGGAATTCTCCCAAAATAACATTTCTGGGCATATATAGGTACAATACAGTACATCGTGGTCACCGTCTCACATGCAAAAGCTTTTTTTGCCCCTTTTTTTTTCTTTTTTTTAATGGCAGCATTTGCAAGTCATGTACTAACCCTGTTTGGCTGATCTCAATGAAGTTATCTGTGTGCTATAGTCTTGTATGTAAAACATAGCAGTTTTGGAGAGCACCACTAGAGGTGTTCCTGCTGCAGTAAGAAAGTAAAACTGTCACGTGACTGCGGCTCCCATAGGAAAGCACAAATTCAATGTTTTCCTGTAAGGAAGTATGATGTGCATGTTGCGCATCCTGTCCCCAATGTTCCTTTATGAGGAGCACTGGATGGGACATTGTGGAGGAGACCATGCCTCTTCCGTGATAAGGGAGGAGATGTAAGGGGGAGGAGGGGACTGGGTACAGGTCTCTGTCTATTCTGGAAACGGAAGCTCTCTGCCCGAACTCAACTCGGTGATGCAGGGATTTGCCATGGAGCTTCTGGCTCCAGATGATAAGAGGCAAGGACCGGTTGCCGACGGATCCCCACAAAGAAGTCAAACTTATACCAAATGGTTCCTATATGCTACATGAGTCCCTCCTGTCCTCCATTGGTCTTTACTCTTGCAGGGGCAGAGAACACACAGCATGTCTCCACTGCAGTAGAAGGAAGGGCTACCAAGCAGACCTGCAAAGAGGAACCTCAAACACAGAGAGCAATTTGTGCTTTTTTGTGTCTGTCTATTAAATGGGGTAAAATGAGTGATTCTAAGGAAAAGTTCCAAAAGTGGAGCAATTACCCATCCTGTTGATAGCTCCAGTCTTAGAACTTTGCCCCAGAATTATTGTGTGTATGTTTTAATATTCATTAGACACAAAATCTCACACATCCATATATTTAGACACACAAGCATGCATTCATATTTACAGACACATTGACCTGTATATTTATATACAGAAGTACTAACCTTAAAGAGTTATTTACAGATCCTCACTCTCATATAATGAGAGGCAAACATCTCCACATATATTATATTGACATAGACAACCTAATACACCCTTGCATTCACATACAGGCACATCTCTGCATTCACACACTGATCACACACACGCATGCACTGGTCTTCTACAAACCACCACACAAACACATTAGCTCACCACACATACTTAGCTAGTCCGTGCGGACTTTTAGCCCTGATTATTCCATATATAGACAGGAGAAGGGCTTAAAATTTCAGGTTCTACACTACTAGCCAGGCCTTAAAATGCACTTGCCGCTCTAAGCCTGGAGGACCTATGGCAACGCGCCAAATTCTACGTACCAGGGCTACATTTTCACTTGCAACGTTTATTTTGATAACTTAATCTGGGACATAATTTTCTTCCAGACAGAAAATTCTCAGAATAAAATGACATTTGCACTGACCGAGGGCAAAACTACCATTTTAGTTATATACACAAACGAAAAAACATCACTAGATTCTATTACACATGCAGCATACAGAAATAATTTTAGACATAAGATTTACTTACTTTGAAGAAAAATCCTAGGCCTGATTTCTGATCTTCATTTATGATGTCCGTGGATTTTTCTGGTTCAACATCTTCTGTTTCGTCAGGGTCTTTTAAATCAGAAAGATCCACCTCGATGAGACTAGTTTTACTTTTAAGTTGCTCATCGACAGGTACATTCTCCTTCCCCGAGCTCTCTGAAGACCCCACCGCTCTAATATTGTTCATGGCATCCTTGTGCACTTGTTCAGAGATGTTATTCGCATCTTTGGATGTGGACAGAACAAAAGTCCGTTGGTTGGGCTCATCGTGTAACCTAAACTCAGCTGCTGACAATTGGTCCTGATAATCATTTCCTTTGTCTGGGCTACTGTCAAAACCAGGTTCTTCTGTAGGTACGCTGGGTGATTTAAGGGCCTGCACACTTTTCAAGTGGGGAAGGGTTTCTACACTTTGCGTTGGGGTTACTACACGGGAAGAATTTTGAAGTTTGTCTTTTGATATCTTTTGCTCAGAGGGCCGCAGTGATCGGGCATTGCGGCCCTGGCCAAACCGGGAAGTTTTACGACCGTTTCCACCAACTCCTGTTGGTGACGACATGTCCATAAATTGTAATGAAGATTTTAATTTGTTTTCCTGTCCGTTATTCTTAAGGGTAGGAACTACTGTCGATGGGGCCTTCATAAGTAGCTCTTGCTGTTGGGATATTTTCAAAATAGCCTGCTGCAAGGTACTTATGGTTTCATTCAGCTTTTCAATGGAGAGGTTGCATTCACCTGCATCAACTTCAGACTCTACCTCTTCCACTTTGGCTATCACATTGCAGAGCTCAGCCTCATCCGTGTCGGGTTCTTTTAGTTTCTGTTCGATAAACGCAACCGTTTCTTGCACCTTTGCATCTTTAGATGGATCGTGTTCTTCTTGTGCAGATTCCAATTTCTCACATAACTGTTCTACTTTAGCACTTACAGTCACGGGATCAATATCTTCTGAACTTTGTTTGACGTAGCCTTTAGAAAGGTGCTCTGCCTTTAGTGGCTGTGGGGCTCCTTCGGGTTTACTCTTTTTTACTACGTGTAAAAATGCAGCTTTTCCTAATTTTAAACGCTGCCTGGCAGACAAAGATTCCATTTTCTTCTTCTGTAACTCTATTGCTCGCCGTTTCTCCTCCAATTGCATATGAAGTTGGACAAGTTCAGAAGCCAGAACGTTAGCATTGTCTTTATTCAGCCTGCTTGGACTTTGTTCCCTCCGTTGCTTCCAGGTTGTCAAAGGAGGGGGTCCGCACTCAGAACCATCAGGAGTGGTCTTCTGTGAACTGCTAGTACTAGACTTTGTTTCGTAGCTATTGAGCCTGTGAAATTTCCGCTCTGCAAAACTAGTCATCCGCACACTTCCACTTGCCATTGAGGCACTGCTAAGCTGAGAAATGGTACTGAGGCACGGGCTGGATCGACCACTGACATCATCCTTGTCATCGTGTTCTTTTACTTTCATGTCTTCCTGCAACTTTGCAGACTCTTCCTCTCCAATGTACTTAGTGACAGGATGTAAAACTGGAAGCTCTTGATCACAATCTTCCAAATCCAAGTTATCAGAGTCTGAATCTTCCCTTACGACTGTCCATGTGCTATCAGGGTCGTCCGGATTCTCAGCATTGATATGCTCCACTAATGGCTCTTCAAGATCTTCCTCCATTTTTGTGTCGTGAAGAAAGAATCCACCACTGGACTCTTCACCTTGGTCAACACTGCTAGTAGCAATAGGTCTAAAGGTACTGTTTCCAGTCTCAGTGGAAAGTTGCACAGGCTCTGTTCTAGAGGACTCAGTTACACTTATAAAGTGTGAGCTAGTGACTGGAGTAAAAGTTCTGTTCAAGTCATTTCCAGTATGATTGCTTGCTTTCTTTCGTGAAAAAGATAGATTCCCTTCATTTTGCCGTTTTGGAACAAATGGTTTTTGTCTACCTTCCCCATATTCCTCTCGTTTGTGAACTATCTGCTTTTCTTTAGATGGTTTAAGTACTGCAGGCATTAGAGGTTCCAAGAAAAAGCTTTCAGGTCTATGTTCTAAACCATCTGTGCCCCTTCTTGAAGCCCTTGCTGTGCCATGTTGACTGGATGCCCTGGAGGACACACTTTGCAATTCAAGATTGCCTTGACTTGATGTTTCACCTGATCTTATAAATGCAACAAGTTCTTCTTCGTCATCAATATCTACGTTTCCCAATAGGTTCCTCGAACTAAGAGAGGCAGGAGTGGGGTGCGAGTTATGTTTTGGGGTTGCGTTAATGATGTTCGAAGCCAGGCTGTCTTTGCTGATCGATCGTGCAAGGCTGATGCTATCACCAGATGTAGCATCCACATCATCAGTCGCACAATGAAGGGCATACAGAGATGGTTGAGAGAGAGGTCTACATGAGAGAAAAAAATAGAACATCTGTAAATTATTCTGCTTCCAAAAGCAAGATGTTAAATTTCCTAAATATCACAATGTCTAGATTTTGAACATACAATCTATATATTTGGTTGATAATGTAGTGGGGATAACATGCTGAATTTATCAAGTTAAGGGAACAATATTTTTAATTTCCATACCTCCAATTTGATGCCATGTCTATATCGAACACCTGCTATAAACCTCTTCCAACCTATGGAATTTGTATGTTTTTTTTACCTCAATAAATGGAAACAAAGGGATTCCTCAATCTGTGTCATGTGACTTTAATGAGAGACAGTTCCCATTCAGTTACCAACTTATCTCTGCTTGCCCCTAGTATTTTTCAGCAGGGAATTTCCTTGCACCTATTAATCATATTTCAAAGAACGTAACAGGTGGACAAATCCAGCAAACTGAATAGCCGGTGGAAAAGGAGTATTTAACAACATAAGCATATACATAGAAGACGATAGTTGAGTGTATGCTATGTACCTGGGTTTCTTCTCAGGCCACGCAATCACCGATCCCCGAGGCTGACCATCCGCCCGAGTCAACGAGTTAGAACGATCCCTGTGAACTTTAAATACAAAAGCATTATTTTTACTTTTAAAAACAGCATTCGTTTCAGTATAAAGCAATAAAACATTCAATATACACACAGACATACACAAATATAAACAGCAACACATATAATACCACTAGAGCATTACAGACTAAAATTTGCACCATCTCCAAACACCATCCCCACCAAGGACTGTCCTACATTTTAGGATGATATGCCAATCTTTATGTTTCTTATGAATGTCACAGGAGAACTAATCTGATTTGTACTCATGTATGCCAATGTCCGATGGCAAGATGATTCAGTTGCTTACAGTATATCCGTGGTACAGGGCTGTGCAGTGAATAGTACTGTCACCTTTTTGGCAACATTAATGCACACTGGTGTGTGAAAGAGTGAATCTTATAAATCTTTAACAGAAAGCAAATGTCCACTGGAGGGCAATGCAATCCAGGTATAGACTGGGGCACAGCGATCACGTCTACCCATTATGGAACACAAGACATTTTACCTTGTTTCATAGTTGGGATTTTTGCATTCAATAAACATACCAAAAATGCCTCCTTTTTTGTTTTTGTTTTTTTGTTTTTAGAAATTACAAATGTTGATTACAAGAGCGGCAAACTTCTATGGCTCCACGCAGCTGTGAACAAATAAGCCTTGCAGCTAAAAAGATAGAAATTTCCTGGATGACTTACTGGGACTCTCTTCTGGTTGCACGATCTTCTGTTGTTTCTGCCGTAAAGGTAACAATGGGTGTGAAGGACTTAAAACCGTATTTCCTTTCCCACTACATTTAAAAACAAACAAACGTGGGTTAACAAACAACCAAATGCACACACACCACCATAAGAAGAGAATCTTTTGACTGTTTGTAGGCTGCACATTCCTTCTAAGCCCTTTCCAGTAAAAGTACTATATGATTTCATAAACAGACGTTTCACTGGCTGCAAAACTAGTAAAGATAAAAATTGAGGGGCACACCATGAACATGCATTTCTCAGCAACAGTGCTGCTGTAGAGATCACAATGTATACATAATACAGATTAAGGAACAGCGCACACATACAAATACAGTTTACATTTTAAAAGCTACTTAAAATCATCTCTCAAACAAACAAATATGGGGATTCAGTTCCACCATATGGCCACATTGTGTTAAGACCACCACTATGTCACAGTATCCCAATATCGGTGGGTCAGATTAAATAGTGCTAAATGAGCTAAAGCGTATTTTAACAATCTGTTGTAAGAGCATCGTGAATATATATAATGGAATATTAACGTGATTTAAAAAACACTTTTAAAAAATGCAATTTCAAAACTGACTGACTATAATTAATGTGATAGTGCTTTGATGTATATACTCACAATGCATATCATATATCATAGATCTGCTTTATACTAAATGAACATTTTAATTAAAGTGACATTACTAAACAAAACCTCAAATTTATACTTTCCTGTGCTCACCTACAAAGGGGCTCCTGAAGCTGGGGGTTGGGCGTGGTGTACAACCCAAAAGGAATCTGATCTGGACATTTTAGTTCGGTATAGAGTAGATATATGATCTGCATAGCGAATATATACATCAAAGCATTTTGTTTAGTTTTGACACTGCATTTTTTGAATTGTGTGTTTGAGCTAGGGATCAACCGATTATCGGTTTTGATGATATTATAGGCCGATATTCCGAATATTTGTAAGTATTGTTATCAGCCAATAATCACCGGCAATAAGATAAGGGCTCACCGGCCGGGGGGGGGCACTAGATCGGAGTAACCAGCAGGAGGCAGGCGCACAGCGCTTCCTCCTGCCAAGCACTCTGTGTAGACTGACCGAGCAGACTAGTGCGTGTCGCGGTACAGGAACTTATGTTTCCTGTACCCGGCCAGTCTGAAAGGAAGTGTTCACTGAGAGAGCACTTCCTGTCAGTCCGGCCAGGTACAGGAGACTGAATCTCCTGTACCGCGGTGCGCACTGCTCCGCTTGGTCACGCTACCAGGAGACACACTGGGGAGCGGGGACCAAAGAGGGGAGAGAGAGAGGGGGGCATTAAGGGACGGGGGCCACAACACTATGGGGGAGGTGGGTGGTATGGAACACTATGGG